>JBBDGP010000819.1:5057500-5480242 GCA_037952835.1 Lithobates septentrionalis
CTGCATGAGAGGCATTTTCTTTATGTCCTCCCGAGTACCCCTACCCAGCGAACCCCCCAAAAAATATGTTGTGTCTGCAGCAAGCGCGGATATAGCCGTGACACCCGCTATTATTGTCCCTCCTGTCCTGACAATCCTGGTCTTTGCATTGGTGAATGTTTTGAACGCTACCATGCACTAGTTGAGTATTAGCGTAGGGTACAACATTGCACAGACTAGGCACACTTTCACAGGGTCTCCCAAGATGCCATCGCATTTTGAGAGACCCGAACCTGGAACCGGTTACAGTTATTATAGTTAGTTACAAAAAAAAGTGTAAAAAAAAAAAAACACAAACAAAAATATAAAATAAAAATAGTTGTCGTTTTATTGTTCTCTCTCTCTCTATTCTCTCTCTATTGTTCTGCTCTTTTTTACTGTATTCTATTCTGCAATGTTTTATTGTTATTGTTATTGTTATTATGTTTTATCATGTTTGCTTTTCAGGTATGCAATTTTTTTATACCTTACCGTTTACTGTGCTTTATTGTTAACCATTTTTTTGTCTTCAGGTATGCCATTCACGACTTTGAGTGGTTATACCAGAATGATGCCTGCAGGTTTAGGTATCATCTTGGTATCATTCTTTTCAGCCAGCGGTCGGCTTTCATGTAAAAGCAATCCTAGTGGCTAATTAGCCTCTAGACTGCTTTTACAAGCAGTGGGAGGGAATGCCCCCCCCCCCCCAACATCTTCCGTGTTTTTCTCTGGCTCTCCTGTCTCAACAGGGAACCTGAAAATGCAGCCGGTGATTCAGCCAGCTGACCATAGAGCTGATCAGAGACCAGAGTGGCTCCAAACATCTCTATGACCTAAGAAACCGGAAGCTACGAGCATTTTATGACGTAGATTTCGCCGGATGTAAACAGCGCCATTGGGAAATTGGGAAAGCATTTTATCACACCGATCTTGGTGTGATCAGATGCTTTGAGGGCAGAGGAGAAATCTAGGGTCTAATAGACCCCAATTTTTGCAAAAAAGAGTACCTGTCACTACCTATTGCTATCATAGGGGATATTTACATTCCCTGAGATAACAATAAAAATGATTTAAAAAAAAAAAAAAATGAAAGGAACAGTTTAAAAATAAGATAAAAAAATAATAATAATAAAGAAAAAAAAAAAAAAAAAAAAAAAAAAAGCACCCCTGTCCCCCCTGCTCTCGCGCTAAGGTGAACGCAAGCGTTGGTCTGGCGTCAAATGTAAACAGCAATTGCACCATGCATGTGAGGTATCGCCGCGAAGGTCAGATCGAGGGCAGTAATTTTAGCAGTAGACCTCCTCTGTAAATCTAAAGTGGTAACCTGTAAAGCTTTTAAAGGCTTTTAAAAATGTATTTAGTTTGTCGCCACTGCACGTTTGTGCGCAATTTTAAAGCATGTCATGTTTGGTATCTATGTACTCGGCCTAAGATCATCTTTTTTATCTCATCAAACATTTGGGCAATATAGTGTGTTTTAGTGCATTAAAATGTAAAAAAGTGTGTTTTTTCCCCAAAAAATGCGTTTGAAAAATCGCTGCGCAAATACTGTGTGAAAAAAAAAAATGAAACACCCACCATTTTAATCTGTAGGACATTTGCTTTAAAAAAAATATATAATGTTTGGGGGTTCAAAGTAATTTTCTTGCAAAAAAAAATTATTTTTTTATGTAAACAATAAGTGTCAGAAAGGGCTTTGTCTTCAAGTGGTTAGAAGAGTGGGTGATGTGTGACATAAGCTTCTAGATGTTGTGCATAAAATGCCAGGACAGTTCAAACCCCCCCCAAATGACCCCATTTTGGAAAGTAGACACCCCAAGCTATTTGCTGAGAGTCATGTTGAGTCCATGGAATAATTTATATTGTGACACAAGTTGCGGGAAAGAGACAATTTTTTATTTTTTTTATTTTTTTTTGCGCAAAGTTGTCACTAAATGATATATTGCTCAAACATGCCATGGGAATATGTGAAATTACACCCCAAAATACATTCTGCTGCTTCTCCTGAGTACGGGGATACCACATGTGTGAGACTTTTTGGGAGCCTAGCCGCGTACGGGACCCCGAAAACCAAGCACCGCCTTCAGGCTTTCTAAGGCCGTAAATTTTTGATTTCACTCTTCACCGCCTATCACAGTTTCGGGGGCCATGGAATGCCCAGGTGGCAAAAAAAAACCCCAAATGACCCCATTTTGGAAAGTAGACACCCCAAGCTATTTGATGAGAGGTATAGTGAGTATTTTGCAGACCTCACTTTTTGTCACAAAGTTTTGAAAATTGAAAAAAGAAAAAAAAAATTTTTTTTTCTCGTCTTTCTTTATTTTCAAAAACAAATGAGAGCTGCAAAATACTCACCATGCCTCTCAGCAAATAGCTTGGGGTGTCTACTTTCCAAAATGGGGTCATTTGGGGGGGGTTTGTGCCACCTGGGCATTCCATGGCCTCCGAAACTGTGATAGGCAGTGAGGAGTAAAATCAAAAATGTACGCCCTTAGAAATCCTGAAGGCAGTGCTTGGTTTTCGGGGTCCCGTACGCGGCTAGGCTCCTAAAAAGTCCCACACATGTGGTATCCCCGTACTCAGGAGAAGCAGCTAAATGTATTTTGGGGTGCAATTCCACATATGCCCATGGCCTGTGTGAGCAATATATCATTTAGTGACAACTTTGTGCAAAAAAAAAAAAAAAAAAAAAAAAATTGTCACTTTCCCGCAACTTGTGTCAAAATATAAAACATTCCATGGACTCAACATGCCTCAAAGCAAATAGCTTGGGGTGTCTACGTTCCAAAATGGGGTCATTTGGGGGGGGTTTATGTCATCTGGGCATTTTATGGCCTTCAAAACCGTGATAGGTAGTGAGGAGTAAAATCAAAAATGTACGCCCTTAGAAATCCTGAAGGCGGTGCTTGGTTTTCGGGGCCCCGTACGCGGCTAGGCTCCCAAAAAGTCCCACACATGTGGTATCCCCGTACTCAGGAGAAGCAGCTAAATGTATTTTGGGGTGCAATTCCACATATGCCCATGGCCTGTGTGAGCAATATATCATTTAGTGACAACTTTTTGTAATTTTTTTTTTTTTTTTTTTTTTTTTGTCATTATTCAATCACTTGGGACAAAAAAAATGAATATTCAATGGGCTCAACATGCCTCTCAGCAAATTCCTTGGGGTGTCTACTTTCCAAAATGGGGTCATTTGTGGGGGTTTTGTACTGCCCTGCCATTTTAGCACCTCAAGAATCGACATAGGCAGTCATAAATTAAAGGCTGTGTAAATTCCAGAAAATGTACCCTAGTTTGTAGACGCTATAACTTTTGCGCAAACCAATAAATATACACTTATTGACATTTTTTTTACCAAAGACATGTGGCCGAATACATTTTGGCCTAAATGTATGACTAAAATTGAGTTTATTGGATTTTTTTTAGAACAAAAAGTAGAAAATATCATTTTTTTTCAAAATTTTCGGTCTTTTTCCGTGTATAGCGCAAAAAATAAAAACGGCAGAGGTGATCAAATACCATCAAAAGAAAGCTCTATTTGTGGGAAGAAAAGGACGCAAATTTCGTTTGGGTACAGCATTGCATGACCGCGCAATTAGCAGTTAAAGCGACGCAGTGCCGAATTGTAAAAAGTGCTCTGGTCAGGAAGGGGGTAAATCCTTCCGGGGCTGAAGTGGTTAAAAGACATTAAAGTGAACCACGGGCCTACATAGGAAAAAAGTAGAAGTTCACTTTTAGAATTCGATTTTTTTTTTTCTTTTTTGTATTTGCTACAGCAAGAATTGTTTTACAGCTAATTCTATTTATTAAAGAAACATCAGAAGGAATCATGTGCTTGGCACCACAAGCAAGACGACCTGAGGCAGCTATACTGTGGTCAGCTGGGTAAGCCTTTTTCAGCTACATGAAGGATTCTGGGCTGCAATCCAGAAGAGCCCACATCAAGGGCAGACCATCCCAAATCCACATTTCTCAGGGCTGAACAATTGTCAGCCCATCACGTCGGGTCAATAAATTCCCAAGACTTGCTCAGTTTATACTGTATAGGAGACTATTCAGGATTTTCAGTAAAAACGTAGTCAAGTTATTGCTGTAACATTTACACAAGAGAGTCATTTTTATTTGCCTCCTGCACTTTATGTTGATTATTTTAGAACAGCTAATCTGTATCTTGGGAAATAGAATTATCCTCCCCTGCCAAAAGTGAACTCCAGGAAACCTAAAAATCTTCCCTTGCAGTGGGGCTGTGGCTGCACTATGAGGGTAAACTGCCCCTTTATGTCTAGGACACCGATTACAGCAGTTTTACCACCCAATCCTCAGCTCCTGTAGGCTCCATTGCATTGCTTAACTGGTCCCTGCAGTCTCTTCTTCCCAATGCTCAGGTAATTTAAAGTCCTCTGACATCATCATGACTGATGCAGGGATCATAGCCCTGCATTTGACCCAAAGACATCAAGAAACAGTGCACCATCAGAGTATGGGGGAGCACCACCTGCCAGGAAGTGAAGGATCATGTAAGTACAGTGCATCTGGAAAGTATTCACAGCGCTTCCCTTTTTCCACATTTTGTTATGTTACAGCCTTATTCCAAAAATTCATTATTTTCCTCAAAATTCTACAAAACAGTAACCCATCATGACAATGTGAAAGAAGTTTATTTGAAATCTTTGCAGATGTATTAAAAAAAAAAAAAAAAAAAAACACACACACACACACACACACACACACAACATGTATATAAGTATTCACAACCTTTGCCATGAAAATTGAGCACAGATGCATCCTTTTTCCACTGACCATCCCTGAGAGGTTTCTACAACTATTAGCCGTGCACTTCACAAATCTGCCCTTTATGGAAGAGTAGCAAGAAGAAAGCCATAAGAAGTCCCGTTTGCTAGAAGCCATGTGGAGGACACAGCAAACGTGGAAAAAGGTGCTCTGGTCAGATGAGACCGAAATTGAACTTTTTGGCCTAAAAGCAAAACACAATGTGTGGCGGAAAACTAACACTGCACATCACCCTGAACACACCATCACCACCGTGAAACATGGTGGTGGTAGCATCATGTTGTGGGATGCTTTTCTTTAGCAGGGACAGGGAAGCTGGTCAGGGTTGATGGAAAGGTGGATGGAGCCAAATATAAGGCAATCTTAGAAGAAAATCCCTTAGAGCAGGGGTCAGCAACCAGTAGATTGCAGCCAGGTGACTGGTAGATCATGGTCTGGGCTTGCTGACCCGCCATCTCAGAGCATCAGAGTGCCATGCAGAAGGACTATTTGTAAAGTTGAAACTGTAGTAGGGAGCAAGAGCCGCATAAGCCGATGCTTCCTCTGTAGTGCTGGCTCCTGTCCCATGCGGAGTAATACAAAATGCACTCCATTGCTTATCCCGGCTAGCAGTCTCCAGAGTGGTGCCAGCAGCAGGAAAGGACATCTTCAGGTCAGTGTGAAGCAATACACTGGGCATAATAATATAGGGCTGCTTTCACACTGATGTGCTGTTTACCTGCGGATTTGCTGTACTTCGCCATTGGCTTCTATTATATGCTGTAGGTTAGATGCCCTTTCTGAGTGCAGGCGTTTTGGTGCGCTTTCAAAATTGCACCACACCTGCAGGATATAATTAAAGTCTATGGCAAAGCACAGCTAACCCAGAAAGGTCGCAGATACGCTGCACTGCACCAGAAGTCAAGGTAAACAGCAGCACGTTCGTGTGAAAGCAACCTTATAGGGGTCTCAGAACATCAAGGGTTCATTTACATTTGCAGTTTGGGAGTTGGTAAAATCCTTAGTTAACACGTTTTTTTCCACCTGACCCAACTGCACCCCCTTTAGCTGCAGTATCCAGGGGTGTACACATCACAGCTACAGCAAGAGTTATACACCCTGTCATGGTTGGTGGGTGTAGCACCTGCAAAGCATGACCCATTCAAGCAAATAAGGCCACTCTGCAAATGCCCTACAAGCTTGTGCAGTACAGCAAACAAGGGGTTAAAGCAGGCATCAATTTAGATTTAGCCATGAATGAGGGACTTATGCTGGCCATACACTATACGAAAAATCGGCCGAAAAATCGGCCGAAAAATCGTTCGAATGGACACTTCGTTCGTTTTTCGGCAAGTTAGTGGGTACAAATCGATAATCGTTTGTGACGTTTTTGTGGAAAAAAAACGAACGGCATGTTTGGAAAATTTCTGCCGAACGTACGATAAATTGCAAGGTTAATGTGTTTCCCGTCCGAACTTTCTGCACTAGGTATATGTAAAAAAACGAACACAAAATTATTTATTCATGTCCACTGAACAGATTATCGGTCATTATATGATGGCAAGATCGTTTGCGGTCACGGTCGAACGTTCGTTTTTCGAAAATGGGTTCGGACGATTTTCTGTATAGTGTATGGCCAGCATTAGTATCATCTCTCACTCCAGCAAGTTCAGGGATACCAAATATGTGTTGCACAATTGTGGTTTACGTACATAAGCTCATCCTACACCCCAAGGAGCCCAAGTAGTTAAAGTGTATGAAGGAGTGCTTGACAGTTACACTTGGACATTTATGCGGTTTCACTCTGCAGACAAGCTAATTCATAGGTGGTGGTGAAACATCCTAATCTCCACCCACTGAGCAATGCAACCTGCTAAAGTTTTGTCCACAGCAAACCTCCCATGCTAGCTCATAGAGATCTAGTTGTTATCTTGAATAAGCCTTTGTATTGTGAAGATCTGAGAGTGGTGGTGGTAGAGTAGTTCAGTAAAAATAGGCTGGTCGTTGCTGACAACACCTAGTACACAAAATGCTGTACAGTACACAGGTGCAGAACCCATTTTAGGCAGGTCAATAGGTATTTTTCTGCATTTGCAGGGTCTTTAACACTTTAACTGCCACCAGCATATGGCATACAATGGCAACAGCAATGGGTTTTACAGTAATGGGAGTGTGTGCAAATTTCACAAGGCAACTGTTACAGGCTTTCAGGTAGAGGTAAACATGTGGCTGTCCCACAGATCATCATAAAGTGAAGCCCCTCCCAAAACATTTCCCAGGCTCCTCTATCACAGCTTCTGAGCCCAGGACCCGCATGGCAGATGTTGCCTAGTAGAGGGGAAAAAGACCAGAACATCTGTTTGCTGATCTCACCTTGCTACTAGGAACTCAGAAGCAATATGGATTTTGTCGTTTCTGATTTCTGTCAAGAAGAAGCTAATGGAGCACAATGTTACAAAAATAGAGAGGTAGATGGATGTAAATGGACAAACATCCGTTTACATCCACCTGCCCACAGACTTCCATGGCATTTCCAATCAGATCCATCTGAAAAATGGATAAGTGGTCCTGATCAGAAAGGCCAGGTGAAAGGACCCTGGGATGATGGCCACTAACAGCTGTAGATCAATAAAATGCATTATTGCTAAAAAATTCTCCCCTCACCTCTCAGCCCCTGCCTATCTGCTACTGTCATCTTGTATGTGCTGGAAGACAAAGCACAGATCTTTTCTGGCACATTAGTCACTGCGTTTGTGCAGCATGAATGTGCAGAATGCTCTTAGATATATTAAAGATACTAGATTTTCTAGAATTTCACAAGCACATACGAATCCCACAAATGGGCAACAAAAGAGGAAGAAAAAAAAAAAAATTGTATTCAGCTGCAAAAATGTCCTTACCGATGTCACTGGAGATGGGGACATCTTGAATCAGGCACTTGATTGCAGTTGCCCACTTCTCTGCAATAGACTGATTTTTTTCATACTTGGAGGCTTCATCCACTCTAAAAGTGTGAACCAACCTTTGGCGAGCGCGTGTAGAGCCCATTGCAACCTTTTTCTTCTTCATCGGATAGGAGTAAATAGAAAAATAGGCAAAAACATCATTTGTGCCACGACTCCGTAGTGTGTGGCATCCCACCATGTCCATAATGGGCAGCACTGTTCGATGGTCATCTTCAGGTTTGGGCACCAGTCTCTGAATATGGAGCCCTGTTTGGGTCAGACTGAGTGCATAACGAATGCCTTTGGATGGGTAGACACCAAATTCTCCATGAAGCAAGGTGTCCGATGCCTGACGATATGTTGTGGACATTTTACGTTGGTAGTATGGAGGTCACTAGCTGTGATCTCACCATACAATGGCACTAGTGTATAAAACTTGGTGCGAAAATGCATAAAGGCAAACAGAAGGAAACAATCAAAAATCACCAAAAGAGGAACAAAACCTGATTTATCTACCTATCATTTTGTCAAAAAAAGGCAAAAAAAAGGAGGTACAACCACCATAGCAAAAGATTGCAGATTTCAGTAGTAATATGTCTGTAAAACAAGGGTCACACTCCAAACTGTCAATATACTTCAGATTTCCTCACTTCCAAATGATGAAACTTCAGAGTCAATCTTTAGATCTTCCTTCTGTGGGTGAAAAAATAAAAACAAAACAGATGAAATCAAGACAAAAGAATTCAATTATTAAACAGAATTTATTGAAACTGAAGGTAAAAATTAGGCTTGCCAGAAGTGCCTGTCCTGTAAGCAAAGAGAAGGGAGAAGGAAGACACCGATGTGGGATTAAAAGAGAAAATTCAGGGTCCACAGAACAGTGTGGGGATTCTCAGCAGTATTCACAAGGCCAGGTAGAAGGGAGATATTTGAATGCGGTCTGCATGGTCTTACTCTCTTTATGCTAATAGCAAAATAGCAGAGGAGAGGCAGAAAGATCACAAGGAAATGTGCACATTTTAGGTAAATCCAAGGTCAATGTAAAGCCAGAACTTTGTTTTTCTTTAGGCCCAATTCACATCTGGCTTTTTGGGATCTTGGGCAGAATTGCTGCAATACTGCCCGAGATCTCAAATCGCACTGCATTAGTAAATAACGCTCCACACGTGTTTGGGTGCCATTCAGTTTTAGAGTCCCTGACTCTAAAGATATATAGTTACATAGTTAGTAAGGTTGAATAAAGACACCAGTCCATCAAGTTCAACCTGAGTGATTGTGGGTGCATGTCTACAATTGTCCCCATCTATGTACATTGTGTCTCATTAACATGCTCATCTATTATATTATTTATGGTACCCATAGCATACTAGCTCATTATGCATTACTTACCTTAGATCAAAGCCACCGCTGCGGTCCTGGTACACTGCTCCGGCCGATGACATCGCTCCCGGAGTTACGCTGTGATTGGCCGGAGTCGCGATGACGTCACTCCCGCGTATGGGCGCGGGAGCTGCCAGTAACGGCATATTAGCTGAAGCAACCATACGGACGTGCCATTGTTTCAGTGCGCATATGCCGATGACGTCGGCACATGCTGATACAGGGGATATCTCCTGAACCGTGCAGGTTTAGGAGGAGATATCCATGGTAGCTACAGGTAAGCCTTATTATAGGCTTACTGGTAGCAAAAAGTAATTGTAAAGGGTTTACAGCCACCTTAATAGCCCTGCATTGTACACGATGATGCAGAGGCACAGCCCACAGGCTGGAGCTTCAGAGAGAAGAGGATGGCCCAGAAGCGGGGAGTCAGGGTAAGTAATCCTGCCTGTTCCTCTACCCCCAGACATAACAAGCATTGAACCCTTGCAGTGCAAATGGCACCATTACAAGGATAGATTTTGCCAAATTCCCAGAGCTGGGCTATGAAAAGGTTTTGATAGTGTGTAGTAGGCTACAGATAATTTAAAAGTTTGTGATTTGGAATCTGCATTTGTAATGCCCATTCTGAAAAACACAGAAAAAACTATTACAATACAGTTCAACCTTTAACCCCTTACTTTATGATGTGCCTACACGGGTGTAATAAGACATCTCACACCTGTTTATGGAGGAGCATGATAAATGATTCTCTAGACACAGATGACTTAAGATCAAAGTCTAGTTCACAAGTCTAGTCAGCACGCATGTATGCTTCGGATCTTCATGACCTAATAAAGACGAACAGCCTGTGCACTTTGCATGGGGATTTTCTCTTAGCTCAGTGAACGAGGAGACACTTTTCTGACTGTCATCATCCAATCATGTGCAAGCAAAAACACTGTTTTTTATTTGCCTTTCATATGATTGGATGTGCTTTGCAAAGTGAAATTTCAACACATTCCATAAGCCAAATGGAAATAATCTTGCAAGGTACATTTTTTTTGTCTTTAGTAAAATCAACTCCATCAGCATTACAGCCTGGCAACTACAAGCAGAGGCAGCCTACAAGTTTCTTCTCATGACAGGTTTCTTATACATTTTTCTCCCAATCCAGCCAAGCAGGATCCTTCTGTGGAAGAGCAAAATTCATGTGACTCCGCTGTGTCAGTTGGGCAACACCCTGCTCTATTTTCCTCTTACACCCAATTCACACTTGTGCAACTTGTAATGCGACTTTGGACATCAAAGTCACACCCCATGTTTTGCAATGATAACCATTGATATATGTGCAACTTAAAGTCGCAGTGACTTCAAAAGTAGTTCATGCATTACTTTGGTCCGACTTTCATGCAATTTGAGGGACATAGACTTCAATGTTAACCCTGAAAAGTTGCATGAAGTCATACCTGAATGTTTTACATCAAACAGTGGTGCAATAGTGGGTCCGACTTTGCAGAGGGACAACAAATCACATCCAAGTCGCACCCATCCAAAGTTGCACAAGTTTGGAGTCATACAAGTCTTAATGGAGCCTCTTTCAACATAAGTGTATTTAAAAAATAAATGATGAACTGACACTTAAAACCTAATAAAGCAGTATGTGGACACCTGGGGTACAACACATAAAAAGGGTAGGTTTTCTGAGTTATCATGCTTTCAGATAGCACCAGAGGTCTAATTATTGGGGCTCACATAGATCAGAGCTGGATGCTAAATGCCTCACAAATCTCCCCAATGGAACAAAGATGACAAAAGGTTATAACTCTCCCTTACTCTATCCAAAATGGGAAACAAATTGCCTTTAGTTCTACTTTAGGTTTATTGTTGGTCTGAGGCTAGTGAATACTAGAACACAGAATTTTACCATGCAGGCTGGTGTCAGGGTCAAAGTAAGGAACATTGTGATGGGCATATCAGCGCATTGCACTGCTAACATGGTTTGTTTTTTCTTTTTTCTTTTTAAATTTGCAGTGTCACATAGGGGTTGGTTTACTAAATCTGAAGCACTCAGAATCTGGTGCAGCTGTGCCTGGTAGGCAATCAGCTTCTAACTTCAGCTTGTTCAGTTAGGGTCGGTTCACACTGGGGCGACTTGGGATCCGACTTGTACGCCCTCAAGTCGCCCCAGAAATAGATTCAATGGGAGTGAACGCTAGCGTCTTAATAGACACTACTGAAGTCGCTCCGACTTCAGAGCGTACTCCCTGTACTACTTGGATCCGACTTGGTAGGCGACCTGTACCATAGAAATCAATGGAAGTCGCCTCCAAGTCGGATCTCTCTCTAAAGTCAAGCGACTTTGCAGGGAAAAAAATTTCGTTTGCCCAGGCAAACCCCTCCCTCCCAGGGAGCCGATTATCCTGTGATTGGCCACAGCCAAAGTCGCCTGTCCTGGAGGCGACTTGAAGTTGCGTTGTATTTTGCTAAAGTCGCGTTGAAGCCGCGTTGAAGTCGCCGTACAAAGTCGCGCTGAAGTCGTGTTGCCCCTGTGTGAATCGAGCCTTAAGCTTTGACAAAAAACCTGGAAGCTGAGTGGTTTCTATTCAGAGCTGCTCCAGATTTTGCACTCTTCAGTTTTAGTAAATCTCCCCCATAGTGACACTTCAAGTTACTGCACAGCAGCGTGGTGCATTGTGCTGCTTTTGCAATGACATCCAATGATCTACACATCACACCAGCATTGTTGTGTGAATGGGGCACATAGAAAACCATTGTTTTCTATGTGTCCCAGTGGTGGCCTGTGTTTATCCAGTGCAGAAAAAAGGCAGGTCACTGCAGATTGTATAAGAACATATGTACAGTATTGATTAAAATTAGGCCATAGCTGTGGACTTCTGACATCATAGCAGTATCCTCCCATATTATATAAGTTAGCAATTGCTGGAAAGGACCTATCTTGACTTTGTGCCAGCAGATAATTTGCAATGGAAATTCTTGACACAGGTGTGTATGGCTATTAAGAATGGCTGATTCACACTACACTCCCAGAAACTGCATGACTTAATGAGGCTGGGTTCACACCTAATACCGATGCAGCTAGCAGCAGGAGTCCGGTGCGTCCCTGTTCTCCGTTCAGTGACGAAACAGGGCCTAATTTTTGCCCGAATTCGGCCCTAAAACTGATCAAAAGATGCACAATGTTTCTGTGCTAGCTGCTCCGCAGCCTCAACAGAGATATGTGAACCGGCTCTATAGAGAGCCGGTCACAAGCTCCTGTCATGCGAATTGGATGTGGATAACCCTCATCCAATTCGCATAGGTGTGAACCCAGCCTGAATTTGCCTTGCTAATTACCCCATTGGCTCCTGCTGCTGTCAATCACAGCCAGTGAGGAGGGAGTCAGGGCTGAGCCCCATTCTGTGTGTCTTATGGGCAGAGCGTGGCTAGGGAGCGACCACACAAGTGCCCCCTATAGCAAGCCGCTTGCTATGGGGGCACTGGGAGAAGAGGAGGATCAGGGCTGCTCTATGCAAAAACCATTGCACAGAGCAGGAAAGTATAACTTTTTTTTTTTTTTTTTTTTTTAAATGTACCTGTAATATCACATCAGCATGTATGTCTGCATGCCGATATTAAATTTTCTTGCGTACCACCTCATAGGATGTCCACCCAGGACAAGAGAGCTCCAACCCGGCTGTCATTTTACCATAAGCTGGGCAGGAGCTCTCTCGTTCTGGATGGACATCATATGACGTCCTCCCAAGAACGGGCAGTGCTGCGGCATGATCTGTCCCCCGCTGTGTCTCGCTGGAGTTCAGCACACGACCACAGCGATTTTCAGCTCTCACAGGATTCCCACAGGTAGTGCCAATACATTCTTACATTGCTCCAACCTGGACCAATGTAACTATATTAAAATTGCCAAAGCCAATCTTCAGCCCTAAAGTGGGTTTAAAGCTAAAACTTTTATTGCCTTAATGCATTCCTTGAATTAGGGTAATAAAGGCATTTTGCCACTTTTTTTTTTCTTCTTCAATAATCCAACTGACACATCTCCTCAGAAATACTGCAGTACATCTCAAGTCTAAAGAAGCCCATAGATTATTATTTTTTTTGTTCAACCAAGAATAAAATAAACTCAATATACCCTGCTGAACAGATCGCACCGTATGAAGGAGCCAAAGGCTATCAGTAGATCCTTCTGAAGAAGCTGCCATAGTAATGAAACGCATCACAGGGTGGAGCGGAAGTCCCCCCCATGAACTGAGGGCAGCAGCCTGAGTCCAGCTCGGAGCAGCTGGAGAACTGTGTACATCAGATACAAGCTGGGTGCCCAGTCAGGATTAAAAGGGATAATAAAATTTTTGAGGGGGGTTGTGTAAAAATAACAAACATGTTATACTTACCTGCTCCGTATAGTGATTTTGCACAGAGCAGCCCTGATCCTTCTTCTCGGGTCCCTTTACGGCACTCCTAACCCCTCCCTCCTGCCCCCATAGCAAGCAGCTTGCTATGGGGGCACCCGAGCCACTGCTCTGTGTGTCCATGTGAGCAAATGGTGCTCACTGCTGTCTCAGCCAATGAGAAGGGAGAGTCCCTGGACAGCCAAGTCTTGGGCTGCTGCACACAGGTTTTTTATCTTAATGCATAGAATACATTAAGATTTAAAAAAATAAATAAATAAAACACTTTTGCCTTTGGAACCACTTTAACCTCTTACGCTATATTGTCGTTTTTTTTGATCGGATGGCGGTGTCAATTTGGAATACTGTTTGGTGATGACATTGAAAGAGTGGAGCTGTGGAGGAGATTTGCAGATCCTATTTTGCCTTCCTTGGACAAAGCGAAACATCCTGGATGTCAGCCTGCAGAGCTTACTTTGTCTCCCTGGGATAAATTGAAGCAAATAACCTGAAGCCCAAGTCCAGGGAGCTCACAGCTGAAGGAATAGCACATTTGGATTTGTTCCTATTTACTAGACGGACACTGTGTGACTTCTGCATGGGTTAATCGTTCTATATTATCCTAGACACTTTCTGTTTATGCTTAACATGGACACCAATTTGTTTCTTTTATTTTTAAACTGTTGCAGTTCATTTATTCGCATTGTTACTTTTCCATATTAATAGTTATCTGTATTTTTCACATATGGCTTATTTAGGTAACTCAGTGCTGGGCTTTTTGGAGGGGTTGGCTACCTGGTTCATGCAGATTACTGAGGGGATTATTAAACAAAGCAATGGAGAGTGTACACCGATTGAGTTTTTGTATACGAGTTAATTTGTAAGATATTTTTCAAATAAATGTATATTTATTATTATTATTATTATTATTAATATTTGATTGAGACACCCAAGCAGAGAGTGGGGAAGTTCTATCAATGACAAACCAAACTACAATAAAAGCTACCTCTACTTACAAGCATAGATCTGAATGGGCCCAGAGATTAAGGGAAAACCTTTCAGAGTTCTGACAAAACTTTAATACCCGGCTCTGTTTTATGTGAGGAAGGATGTGTACAGTGATTCAGAAGCTTTACATCTGCCTGCGAGACGCATGACTGGATGTGGTTAGACATTGACTCACTAAATGTTGAAATCACTGTGGCCGATTGTTCACTTCAATCCAGACAAGAGGTCAGAGTTGACAAGAGAATAGAGATTAGAGAACAGGAGCCCAAGGCTCGTTTACACTAGCAGCAAGAGCTGCTTTTCCTCTGAAAAGGGATCAGTGCTTGGATCACTTTTTAGAGGTGTTTGATGGGAAGTGAGGGGGATATCTTGCCTCCTCACCCCCCTTTTAACCCCATAAATGGCACACTACCGTGCTGCAAGCGCAGGCACTTCTGCCTTTTCGATGATTCATAGATACAATCATATTATCCAGATCAATCAGATCGTTTCACATACAGTTGTGCTCATAAAAGTTTACATACCCTGGCAGAATTTAAGACTTCTCGGCCATTTTTCGGAGAATATGAATAAACACAAAAACTTTTTCACTCATGGTTAGTGTTTGGCTGAAGCCATTTATTATCAATCAACTGTGTTTACTCTTTTTAAATCATAATGGCAACAGAAACTACCCAAATGACCCTGATCAAAAGTTTACATACCCCAGTTCTTAATACTGTGTATTGCCCCCTTAAACATCAATGACAGCTTGAAGTCTTTTGTGGTATTTGTGGATGAGGCTCTTTATCTTTTCAGATGGTAACAATGCCCATTCCTCTTGGCAAAAAGCCTCCAGGTCCTGTAAATTCTTGGGCTGTCTTGCATGAACTGCATGTTTGAGATCTCCCCAGAGTGGCTCAATGATATTGAGGTCAGGAGACTGAGATGGCCACTCCAGAACCTTCACCTGATTCTGCTGTAGCCAATGACAGGTCGACTCGGCCTTGTTTTTTGGATCATTATCATGTTGGAATGTCCTAGTGCGTTCCATGCGCAGCTTCCTGGCTGATGAATACAAATGGTATTTTTTGATAACATACTGCATTCATCTTGCCATCAATTTTGACCAAATTTGCTGTGCCTTTGTAGCTCACACATCCCCAAAACATCAGCGATCCACCTCCATACCTTTCATCATAGGCCTTGTTGAATCCTCTCCAAAGGTAGCGTTTACGGTTGTGGCCAAAAAGCTCAATTTTGGTCTCATCACTCCAAATAACTGTGTCAGAAAGGTTTGAGGCTTGTCTCTGTGCTGTTTGGCGTATTGTAAGCGGTATACTTTGTGGCATTTGCGTAGTAATGGCTTTCTACTGGCGACTCGACCATGCAGCCCTTCTTTCTTCAAGTGCCTCCTTATTGTGCATCTTGAAACAGTCCTGCAGTCTTGTATTTCACCTGAAGTTATTTGTGGGTTTTTCTTTGCATACCAAACAAATTTTCCTGGCAGTTGTAGCTTAAATTTCAGTTGGTCTACCTGACCGTGGTTTGGTTTCGACAGAACCCCTAATTTTCCTCTTGTTGATTAGAGTTTGAACACTGCTGATTGGCATGCCCAATTCCTTGCATATCTTTTTATATCCCTTTCCTGTTTTAAACAGTTCAACTACCTTTTCCTGCAGAACCTTTGACAATTCTTTTGCTTTCCCCATGACCCAGAATCCAGAAACGTCAGTGCAGTACTGGATGAAAGATGAAGGGTCTGTCAGGAGTCCAGAAACTCATTGAACTTTTATACACACACACTAATTACAAGCAAACAGATCACAGGTGAGGATGGTTACCTTTATTAGCCATTCAGGCTGGGTTCACACTGGTGCGACACGACAGCCGTCCTACTTTGGATCCGACTTTCAATGTACAGGGATCCGACTTGGATCCCCGCCAATACCAGGCACTGTGTTTGGTATGAATCTTGAGGGGGAACTCCACCCCCCCCCCCGAACCGTACAAGGCCGCATGCCCTCAACATGGGGGGGGTGGGTGCGGGCCCCCCCACCCCAAAAAAAGTGTCAATAAAAAAAAAACACAGTACACACGTTTTTAAAGTAATTAGGCCGCTCCGGGGGTCTTCTTCCGACTCCGGGGGTCTCTCCGGCGTCTGGATCTTCTGCCACTCTTTTGCTAGCGGTGGCCCGGACATCAGTATCGTCTTCTTCCCTCTTCTCTTCCAGAGATGTTGACACGACGCTCTCTCCGGCTGTAATGCTGTCTGTGCGCTCTGCTATGACTTATATAGGCGGTGACCCTGCCCCCCTATGACATCACAGTCCCAGGGCATGCTGGGACTGTGCCGTCATAAGGGGGCGTGGTCATCGGTGATGTTGACCACGCCCCTTATGAGGTCACAGTCCCAGCATGCCCCGGGACTGTGACCTCATATGGGGGCGGGGTCACCTCCTATACAAGTCCATTGCGGAGCGCTCAGAGAGCATTCCAGCTGGAGAGAGCGTTGTGTCAACATCTCTGGAAGAGAAGAGGGAAGAAGACAAGAAGGCAGAAGTCCAGGCCACCGCTAGCAAAAGAGGCGGCAGAAGATCAGGACACCGGGAGGAGGTGCCGGAGAGACCCCCGAAGTCGGAAGAAGACCCCGGAATCGGAAGAAGACTCCAGAGCTGCCTAATAAATTACTTTAAATACCTGTGTACTGTGTTTTTTCATTGACACTTTTTTTCCTAGGTGAATGGGTAGGGGTACGATGTACCCCATACTCATTCACAAAGGGTGGGGGGGGCCGGGATCTGGGGGCCCCCCCTTATTAAACGGCCAGGGTTGTCGGGAAGAGGCCCTTGTCCTCATCAACATGGGGACAAGGTGCTTTTGGGTGGGGGGCCGCAGGGCGCCCCCCTGCCCCAAAGCACCCACCCCCCATGTTGAGGGCATGCGGCCTGGTACGGTTCAGGAGGGGGGGGGGCTCGCTCATCCCCACCCCCATTCCTGACCGGCCGGGCTGCGTGCTCGGATAAGGGTCTGGTATGGATTTGGGGGAACCCCCACGCCATTTTTTCGGCGTAGGGGGTTCCCCTTAAGAACCATACCAGACCCAAGGGCCTGGTATGCTCTTGGAGGGGGAACCCATGCCGGTTTATTTAAAATTTGGCGCTGAGTTCCCCCTCAAGATTATCTGAGCACAAGTCGCATGCCGAAGTCGGATCATGCGAGATGGCGATCCGACTTCAATGATAGTCAATGGGCTCAAGTAGGATCAAAGTCGGACCAAAGTAATACAGGGAGCATTTCTAAAGTCGGAATGACTTGTGTCGGACCAGTTAGGACGGCTCCCATAGGGAAAGATTGAATTTCACACGTCATGCGACATGAGCTCCCAATGTCGGAGCGTTTGTCGGACCAGTGTGAACCCAGCCTCAAACCCATTTGTGTCAGCTTGTGTGCAAGTTATCAGGCCAAAGTCACCAGGGTATGTAAACTTTTGATCAGGGTCATTTGGGTAGTTTGTTGCCATTACGATTTAAAAAGAGTAAACACAGTTGATTGATAATAAATGGCTTCAGCCAAACACTAATCACGAGTGAAAGAAATGTTTGCGTTATCATTCATATTCTCTGAAAAATGGCCAAGAAATCATAAATTCTGCCAGGGTACGTAAACTTACACTGACCGCAAAGTTATAGAGGAGTCATCCCTCTGATCACAAAGTACTGTGAGCTGTACATGGAATAAAGATTGGTTTCCCCAAGACTGGAAAGTGATTTCAAGGCTTCCTCCATGTTGTACATAAGGATGAGCTCCGGCGTGTTCGCACAGCCCACGTGCAGAGCCTGCCAGGAAGTCGGCACTGCGCTAATCACAGGCAGCCAGACATTTCCCTATCTCTGCAGCTGCGCATCGGAACGATGTCTCACCGCCTGTGATTAGCGCAACGCAGTGCCAACTTCCTGGGGGGCTCTCCACGTGGGCTGTGTGAACACACCGGAGCTCATCCTTAGTCGTACACACAAATGATTAAATAATGTGGCAGCGTACCTTCATCCTGTGGAGGTATTCCATAAGTAGTGTACACTAATCAGCCATATCATTATGACCTCCCACCTAATATGGAGTAGGCCCCCCTTTTGACACTAAAACAGCCCTGACCCATTGAGGCATGGATACCACTAGACCTCTGAAGGTATGCTGTGGTATCTGACACCAAGCCATCAGTACCAGATCCTTTAAGACTCAGCCAGCTTGTCTTCTTCCCATACGGCATCCTGGTGCCATCTCCACCATTGTTGGTCAGGTGCAAGTGATGCACATGCACCTGACCAACAACTTATCCACATGATGAAAAAGAGAAGGTGATTCATCTGAGCGGACCATCTACTTCCATTGCTCAGTGGTCCAGTTCTGATGGTCATTGATGGTACTTTTGGCTGTGGACAGGGGTCAGAGTGAGCAGAGGTCCTAGAGAAGAAATTGGTGGGTTTTACAATTTTGTATGTCACGCGATATTTGCGCGGTGGTTTTTCAAATGCAGTTTTTTTAGGGGGGGGGGGGGGGGGGAATACACTTATTTTAATTGAAAAAAACAATACATAACCCAACTTTTTGGTAAAAGATGATGTTATGTTGGGTAAATAGATACCAAACGCTTCACGTTTTAAAACTGTGCATGCCCATGCAATGAGGACAAATGTTACTATCCATAGGTGACGCTTGAATAGCCTTTATAAGTTACCACTTTAGATTTACACAGTAGGTCTGGTGCTAGAATTACTGTCCATGATCTGATGCAGCATCATCCTGCTATAATCACTTGAAGTCCAATGACGTACCAGGTATGCGACTGGTCAGCAAGTGGTTAATTAAAAAAAAGCCTGTTATACCTACCTGCTCTGTGTAAATTTATTGCACAAAGCAGCCCAGATCCTCCTCTTCTCTGGTCCCCCACCAGTGCTCTTGGCTTCACCTCCTCTCTGCGTGCCTTTTTCAGCAATTTGCAGTACAGTATCTCTTCTATGGGATCCAACCTTCCCTCCCTATGGGGGATCAATGATCCTTGGCTGTCCATGACCCTGATGCTTATTTTCCCTTCTTGGACCACTGCAGTCCCACGAGTTCTGCAGATTTGGAGTTGCTCTGACCCGGTCCTTGATCCATCTCAATGTGGTTCTCATCAGTCACTTGGATCCCTACATCAACTTCAGGGACAACATGTTCACCTGCTGTCTCATCTCTCCCACCCACATTCAGGTGCCATTGTCATGAGATAATGAATGTCACCTGTCATAACGTTCTGGCTGATCAATGTCCAGCACACTCACCATGTACAGGAGGAGGTAGGTAGTTTAGGTGTGCACTCACCTTGTATGAGGAGATGATGGAGGAGGAGGGCTGAGTCTCCTGGTTGCTCCCAGCGCACAAAGGCTCCACACACTTGAGTAACAAGCAGATAATGAGACCATAGCGGAGTATGGAGAGAGGACAAAGCGCTCAGTGTGGCCGCACTGTCCCGGCACCGCCTGCCTCCTCCTCTCCGACACACACACAGCACTTTGACTCAGCGCTCCGCTCACAGGAAGTGAGGAGACAACTCTTTGGAGAAAGCGCTGCAGGACCGACTCACAGACAGGCAGGAGGGGCGGCCAATCACCTTCCTCGGCCGAGGAATGAACAGCCAATCGACACGCGCAGGAGGGGGAGTGGGCGTTTGTTTACCCGGTGGTTGCCTTAGTGCAGCTGATTCGTTCCATGGGTGAGAAAGCCCAGAGATGAGGCTGGGTCATGTGACCGGAGCTGCCTGTGATGAGCTGCGCCATGTGACTGTCCTGTGCTATGGTGATAGAAGGAGAAGAGAGAAGAGGTGTGTGTGGGCAGAGGGAGTATGAT
Source organism: Lithobates septentrionalis (assembly GCA_037952835.1). Taxonomy (NCBI): domain Eukaryota; kingdom Metazoa; phylum Chordata; class Amphibia; order Anura; family Ranidae; genus Lithobates; species Lithobates septentrionalis. The sequence continues at coordinate 5,077,872 of JBBDGP010000819.1, forward strand.
GGACCACATGAGTGTTTGCACCACCACATGCACCACTGCTGTATTACAGCAGGAGGAACCAGATATATGGAGGAGAGCTATGAGATACATGGAGGGATGCTATGAGTTACATGGCGATGTGTAATGTGCTGCAGCCGGGACAAGAGAGAGGTGTGAGGTCCTGTGATGTGCTGCATGCAGGGCAGCTATCAGACATTTTTGTGTCCCTTACACAGCTTTAGGCCTGCCCCCCCCCCCCCAGCCTGACTACCAACACTCCCTAGGGCTTGCCTATGGGCAATCCTACTGAATCCGCACAACGGCCACCTCACCCTCTACGCACTCAGCTTACCCCCCTCAACCACACACACCTGTATATATATCATAGTTGCCAACATTGTAAAAAAAAAAATGTGGGACACTTTTGTGGCTGTAGGCGGAGCTGTACAATAATCAGGGGGCGGGGCATTCATTTGTAGGCGTGGCTTTGTGCGGCACAACAAAAAATGGGTGTGGTTTACGAGACACCGTGGGCGTGGCTCAAGGGGGTGTGGTTAGAGTCTGAGATGAATGAGGGGGAGAGGGATTAAAGGGGGAGAGGGAAATGACGGGACAGCAGCCCCAGATCCTACACAATAAAAAATATGTGTATTCTAGAAAGTTTAACAATCAGCAGATAAAGATACTCCAAACACCTGGTGTTAGCACTTCAATCATCCCGGCACCATGGTTGTTATGGTGTTCAAAAATTAAAATATGCGTATATTTGGCGCTACCTGAAAACTTAAAGAATCTAACCGGGATAGCCTTATAAAGTATTAAAGCCGTACCACTGTTATGTACCTATATGGTATTTGACATCAAGGAGTACATCCCCCATACACTAAGAGTGGTAAAGATGAAGTAAATTATATAGGTGTATTCACAATGGTGTACAGTATGGGAACAGTATATCTAACCAGATGTCGCACTGCAAGATGTTGTAATACAGCATCTGATGGTGGAGCCAGAGGCTGTACCACAATATGTGCACTTGTTGAAACCGTGTTCCGTATACTACAAACCACCTCTATATATGATTATGGCATACATCAACAGTTGGATGCATCACAGGGTATATGTTATACACAGATCAATACTCATACAGTGCATTTAGGCCAAAAACCGCCTTAATTATAAATCATATATATAATATTTCATGGAGTGGAATCACATACACGCATAACAGGTTATATTATCAAAAATTCCAACAGATAAATCTCAATAGAGTATGACAGTCCCATTTATTGACACTATGTTGAGTTTAGGAAATTCCCAAGGGTGACTTTAGTGCTGAGACAGTTGTCTGGTGACTTTGGTGCTCCCCCTTGTGGTTGCCTACTAACCAGCTCCTGGAACCCCTGCAGGGGTAGTGCGCCTGTAGTATATTAGGATGGGATTCTCTGCTTGCTGCTTCCTGCGGTAGGTGCCTTTGATGTAACCAGCTCCCTAGGCTCCATACGGGGGTAATGCGCCTACACTGGAATGTAGATGGAACACTGTGCGTGCCGTTTTCTGTGATGGATGTCTCCTGTGCGTCCCAATCGGTGGAGGTGTTGCAATCCCTCATGTATCAAGATATAACAAAAAGAGCTTCCATGGCTTAATAAAGTAAAGTCACTTTATTTAAAAACATATATGAACAAGGAAAAAAATTGTAGAAAATAAAAATAAAAAGTCCAAAAACTAATATGTTCCTACCCAGTGAATAGGTGGGATAGGATGCCAATAGTTCCTGACCAATAGACAAGATTAAAAAGTCCCTCCTAGAGAGCATAGAACGAGGTGGGGGGATAAAACCACCAGATGCTGAACAGCGTTCCACTCTCTCGTGTGCCCTGGAGGAGACGTACAGAGCGTGGTGCCGTCGTTCGCGCTTCGTCCCTTGACGTCCTCAGCAACGGTACCACACTCCTGCATCTAAAAGAATTTATAAGGAGAGAGCGTCCATGCTAAGCCCGCCCCTCGGAATACGAGGCTGAGATTTATATGTGTATCTGTTAGAGGGCTACTACTCAATTAGTGTAATCTAGACTGGTTTCCCATCTGCCAAATTAAAAAATCTATGTAGCAAATTTGCATTCTCATTTTGACAAATATAAGGATCATGGAAGCGCTCTCCATTGAAACAGAAAAGATTCCTTCACAGTGTATACAATTAAACGAGCTCCCCCTGCTGTTCCTCAGATGGAAACAACATGTGAGATAGTCCGATATAATCCCAATGTTATAAGGGATGTTCATGCGATGCATCTTACGGTAATGTGCAATACATTTAGGCAAAAACTTTAAAGTGCAATTTCATGCCCAGAGATTAACATATTGATATCAGTAATACTGAGGCATCCAGTACCTACCCCTAGTACATATACAACCAAAATTCAGAGTTATTACTACCCAAGGGGTGGTTGGTCCTAACGGGGAACATAAGAAATCTAAAGAGGGGAAAAAATTGATGACAGCTAAAATGTATATGACCAGCCAAATCTCCATTTGACCCACATAAATGATGTCATATATAGGAATAAAAAATTATTTTATTAGAAAATAAAAGTTGTGGATGCAGGTGCCTAATAGTGAATACCTAATTTCAAACCACCATACATGTTGTTAAAAAGATGTGAGTCTCCCATACCTGCAGAGGGTCCACTAGAGTGCCCTGCGTGGTGAGAGCTGGACTCTTTAATATTGTGAATAATTATACTTAACGTGATATTTGTATATAGTGCTGTGTAATAAACAAATGGAGTTCAAAATTATATACTTGCCACAATTGATGTCAATTCTCTCTACACCAGTATTGTGCAAAAAGATGGCCTACGTGGTGTGGAGAAAGCCTTACATGAACACACTGGGATGAGACAACCACAGATTGACTACATATTGGAGGGTCTAGAGCTCGCAATGAGCTGTAACTACTTCTGGCATAATAATAACTATTATGTCCAACAGAAAGGAGTCGCAATGGGGGCACGTTATGCACCGAGCGTAGCAAATCTGCTTATGAATATGTGGGAGGAGGAGTATTTATATGCAAGAAACATCCCTCACTTCAAGTTCTATCGAAGGTACATTGACAACCTGTTCATAATCTGGGAAGGGACACCTGAGGAGTTTGAACAATTTCTAAATAATCTTAATAGCAATAAATATGGCCTCACCTTCACTGGTAAATGGAATCACCAACACATTGAATACTTAGATTTAGAAATCTTCAAAAACAGAGACAGATTATACACAAAAACGTATTTCAAGGCCACTTATAAAAATGGGTACATGCCTATCACTAGCTGTCATCATCCTCAATGGAAAGGAAACATTCCAAAAGGACAGCTATTAAGATTACGGAGAAATTGTGACACCATGGAGGAATTCTTGGTTCAAGCAGACAGGCTGATTGAACAATTTTGTGAAAAAGGCTACAATAAGGATAAGCTGGTACAATTGAAAACTGATGTAGCAAGTATGGACAGGAGCCAAATGTTCAGAAAAAATATAAGAAAGAACAAACCAATGGATATAGCATTCGTAACAGGATTTAACAGCCAATATAAAAATCTACAACAAATCTTCAGGAAATACTGGCCTATCCTTAAGGAAGAAAGAGGGCTGGCCAAGATATTGCCGAATAAACCAAACTTTATCTATAGAAGAGTCCCGAACCTCCGTGATCATCTGGTCCACAATGTCATCAATCCCCCAAAGCAGATAGAGATCTTTCCTAATTTAAAGGGTTTCTACAAGTGCAAAAAATGCTTACCCTGTAGGATTAGCAAAAAGGTACCCCGCAGGAGAGAAACCTTTAAATCCAAGGTTGATCAGAGAGAATATAAAATCAGGAATCTGATCACGTGCCACAGTACTCATGTGACGTACGTCATAGAATGCCCTTGCCACCTCCAGTATGTGGGTAGAACCACTCGGCCCTTATACGTGTGAATACGTGAGCACATTAAAAATATAAGAAAAAGTTTTCCCAAACATAATTTGTCACGCCATTTTGACCAAGTGCATAAAAGAGATCCATCTGGCTTAATCTTCTATGGCATTGACTCCATCAAAGACCATTGGAGGGGAGGCAACAAGACCACCCTTATTTCACAGAACGAGACAGCCTGGATATATAGGCTGAGGTCCCTGGCTCCCAGGGGCCTCAACCTAGGTATAGACCTCAACTGCTTTATAGCCAACCCATGAAAACACCTCACCAATCCCCCCCCCCCTTGCTTCTGTCAATTGCATACACTTGTGCCACCTGGGGACACAATTGCCCCTGGTAGTGGCACAATTTCTGGGGACTAAGTATATTGGATAGTGGTGCAATATCTGTGCATCGGTTGGTTGTAGGTGGGGCAGTATGTATGGCATATAAAACAGGCTAGGATACTTTGACCAGTTTCTTGGGGGGTTACTTATCGCTGCCCCCTGGTTGCCCCACTACGTCCCCCGTTTTTCCCCTTCTCCATGGGGCAATTCAGCCCTTATACACATATATATTTAACTAATCGCAATGATGCCCACTTAGGATATATGTTATATACCCAATTAATCACAGGTTCCCTTTAGGTTTTTGCAATACCAGTATACAATTACTGGTACACACCCCACACCAAATAGGCTAAAATACACAATGATACTTATCAATGCACTATAGTTGGTCGTTACTTATGTAATTAGCGCACACAGCACTATATACAAATATCACGTTAAGTATAATTATTCACAATATTAAAGAGTCCAGCTCTCACCACGCAGGGCACTCTAGTGGACCCTCTGCAGGTATGGGAGACTCATCTTTTTAACAACATGTATGGTGGTTTGAAATTAGGTATTCACTATTAAGCACCTGCATCCACAACTTTTATTTTCTAATAAAATAATTTTTTATTCCTTTATATGACATCATTTATGTGGGTCAAATGGAGATTTGGCTGGTCATATACATTTTAGCTGTCATCAATTTTTTCCCCTCTTTAGATTTCTTATGTTCCCCGTTAGGACCAACCACCCCTTGGGTAGTAATAACTCTGAATTTTGGTTGTATATGTACTAGGGGTAGGTACTGGATGCCTCAGTATTACTGATATCAATATGTTAATCTCTGGGCATGAAATTGCACTTTAAAGTTTGTGCCTAAATGTATTGCACATTACCGTAAGATGCATCGCATGAACATCCCTTATAACATTGGGATTATATCGGACTATCTCACATGTTGTTTCCATCTGAGGAACAGCAGGGGGAGCTCATTTAATTGTATACACTGTGAAGGAATCTTTTCTGTTTCAATGGAGAGCGCTTCCATGATCCTTATATTTGTCAAAATGAGAATGCAAATTTGCTACATAGATTTTTTTAATTTGGCAGATGGGAAACCAGTCTAGATTACACTAATTGAGTAGTAGCCCTCTAACAGATACACATATAAATCTCAGCCTCGTATTCCGAGGGGCGGGCTTAGCCTGGACGCTCTCTCCTTATTAATTCTTTTAGATGCAGGAGTTTGGTACCGTTGCTGAGGACGTCAAGGGACGAAGCGCGCATGACGGCACCACGCTCTGTACGCCTCCTCCAGGGCACACGAGAGAGTGGAACGCTGTTCAGCGTCTGGTGGTTTTATCCCCCCACTTCGTTCTATGCTCTCTAGGAGGGACTTTTTAATCTTGTCTATTGGTCAGGAACTATTGGCATCCTATCCCACCTATTCACTGGGTAGGAACATATTAGTTTTTGGACTTTTTATTTTTATTTTCTACAATTTTTTTCCTTGTTCATATATGTTTTTAAATAAAGTGACTTTACTTTATTACGCCATGGAAGCTCTTTGTTATATCTTGATACATGAGGGATTGCAACACCTCCACCGATTGGGACACACAGGAGACATCCATCACAGAAAACAGCACGCACAGTGTTCCATCTACATTCCAGTGTAGGCGCATTACCCCCGTATGGAGCCTAGGGAGCTGGTTACATCAAAGGCACCTACCGCAGGAAGCAGCAAGCAGAGAATCCCATTCTAATATACTACAGGCGCACTACCCCTGCAGGGGTTCCAGGAGCTGGTGAGTAGGCAACCACAAGGGGGAGCACCAAAGTCACCAGACAACTGTCTCAGCACTAAAGTCACCCTTGGGAATTTCCTAAACTCAACATAGTGTCAATAAATGGGACTGTCATACTCTATTGAGATTTATCTGTTGGAATTTTTGATAATATAACCTGTTATGCGTGTATGTGATTCCACTCCATGAAATATTATATATATGATTTATAATTAAGGCGGTTTTTGGCCTAAATGCACTGTATGAGTATTGATCTGTGTATAACATATACCCTGTGATGCATCCAACTGTTGATGTATGCCATAATCATATATAGAGGTGGTTTGTAGTATACGGAACACGGTTTCAACAAGTGCACATATTGTGGTACAGCCTCTGGCTCCACCATCAGATGCTGTATTACAACATCTCGCTGTGCGACATCTGGTTAGATATACTGTTCCCATACTGTACACCATTGTGAATACACCTATATAATTTACTTCATCTTTGCCACTCTTAGTGTATAGGGGATGTACTCCTTGATGTCAAATACCATATAGGTACATAACAGTGGTACGGCTTTAATACTTTATAAGGCTATCCCGGTTAGATTCTTTAAGTTTTCAGGTAGCGCCAAATATACCCATATTTTAATTTTTGAACACGATTGACAGAGCACTTCATTGGGTACTCTGTGTAAGGGTGGCAGCAACCTGTGGCTTCTGGCCCTATAGACTTGCCCTAAGCGCAGTTTTTTACCACGAGTTAATGGTTGTTATGGTGTCAGGATGATTGAAGTGCATTATTTTTATTATTACATTGTAATATAAAATGAACTCATTCAACTCACCATAATGCAGAATCAGTGGGATCCCTGAGCGTGTCACTAGCCACGTCGCCTGCCACCAGCCGTCTGTCATTGCGTCAGATGTCCCAGCAGAGTCTGTCCTTGCATCAGGTGCCCCCAGCGGAGCCCCCCTTACATCAGATGTCCCCAGGGGAGCCCCCCTCACACCAGGAGTCCCCGGCGGAGCCCCCCTCACACCAGGAGTCCCTGGCGGAGCCCCCCCTCACACCAGGAGTCCCCGGCGGAGCCCCCCCTCACACCAGGAGTCCCCGACGGAGCTCCCCCTCACATCAGGTGTCCCCGGCGGAGCCCCCCTCACATCAGGTGTCCCCGGCGGAGCTCCCCCTCACATCAGGAGTCCCCGGCGGAGCCCCTCTCACATCAGGAGTCCCCGGCGGAGCCCCCCCTCACATCAGGAGTCCCCGGCGGAGCCCCCCTCACATCAGGAGTCCCCGGCGGAGCCCCCCTCACATCAGGAGTCCCCGGCGGAGCCCCCCCTCACATCAGGTGTCCCCGGCGGAGCTCCCCCTCACATCAGGTGTCCCCGTCAGAGCCCCCCCCCTCACATCAGGTGTCCCCGGCAGAGCCCCCCCCCTCACATCAGGTGTCCCCGGCAGAGCCCCCCCTCACATCAGGTGTCCCCAGTGGAGCCCCACCTCACATCAGGTGTCCCCAGCGGAGCTCCCCCTCACATCAGGTGTCCCCAGCGGAGCTCCCCCTCACATCAGGCGTCCCCGGCAGAGCCCCCCTCACATGAGGTGTCCCCAGTGGAGCCCCCCCTCACATCAGGTGTCCCCGGCAGAGCCCCCACTCACATCAGGTGTCCCCAGTGGAGCCCCACCTCACATCAGGTGTCCCCAGCGGAGCTCCCTCTCACATCAGGTGTCCCCGGCAGAGCCCCCCCTCACATGAGGTGTCCCCAGTGGAGCCCCCCCTCACATCAGGTGTCCCCGGCAGAGCCCCCCTCACATCAGGTGTCCCCGGTGGAGCCCCCCCTCGCATCAGGTGTCCCCGGTGGAGCCCCCCTCACATCAGGTGTCCCCGGTGGAGCCCCCCCTCAAATCAGGTGTCCCCGGCAGAGCCCCCCCTCACATCAGGTGTCCCTGGTGGAGCCCCTCTCACATCAGATGTCCCTGGTGGAGCCCCCCTCACATCAGGTGTCCCCGGTGGAGCCCCTCCTCACATCAGGTGTCCCCAGCGGAGCTCCCCCTCACATCAGGTGTCCCCGCCAGAGCCCCCCTCACATCAGGTGTCCCCGGCAGAGCCCCCCTCACATCAGGTGTCCCCAGTGGAGCCCCCTCACATCAGGTGTCCCCAGTGGAGCCCCCCTTCACATCAGGTGTCCCCAGTGGAGCCACCCCTCACATTAGGTGTCCCCAGTGGAGCCCCACCTCACATCAGGTGTCCCCAGCGGAGCTCCCCCTCACATCAGGTGTCCCCGGCAGAGCCCCCCTCACATGAGGTGTCCCCAGTGGAGCCCCCCCTCACATCAGGTGTCCCCGGCAGAGCCCCCCCTCACATCATGTGTCCCCAGTGGAGCCCCACCTCACATCAGGTGTCCCCAGCGGAGCTCCCCCTCACATCAGGTGTCCCCGGCAGAGCCCCCCCTCACATGAGGTGTCCCCAGTGGAGCCCCCCTCACATCAGGTGTCCCCGGCAGAGCCCCCCTCACATCAGGTGTCCCCAGTGGAGCCCCCCCTCACATCAGGTGTCCCCGGTGGAGCCCCCCTCACATCAGGTGTCCCCGGTGGAGCCCCCCTCACATCAGGTGTCCCCGGCAGAGCCCCCCTCACATCAGGTGTCCCCGGTGGAGCCCCCCTCACATCAGATGTCCCTGGTGGAGCCCCCCTCACATCAGGTGTCCCCGGTGGAGCCCCTCCTCACATCAGGTGTCCCCAGCGGAGCTCCCCCTCACATCAGGTGTCCCCGGCAGAGCCCCCCTCACATCAGGTGTCCCCGGCAGAGCCCCCCCTCACATCAGGTGTCCCCAGTGGAGCCCCCCTCACATCAGGTGTCCCCAGTGGAGCCCCCCCTCACATCAGGTGTCCCCAGTGGAGCCACCCCTCACATTAGGTGTCCCCAGTGGAGCCCCCCTCACATTAGGTGTCCCCAGTGGAGCTCCCCCTCACATCAGGTGTCCCCATTGGAGCCCCCCTCACATTAGGTGTCCCCAGTGGAGCCCCCTCTCACATCAGGAGGTGTCCCCGGTGGACCCCCCCTCACATCAGGTGTCCCTAGTGGAACCCCCCCTCACATCAGGTGTCCCTGGCGGACCCCCCCCCTCACATCAGGTGTCCCCAGTGGAGCCCCCTTGCATCAGGTGTCCCCAGTGGAGCCCCCCCTCACATCAGGAGTCCCACAGCGGTGCGCCCCCCCCACCTCAGAGGTGTCCTAGTAGTGTCCGCATGGCTAGAACCCCCGCCCCTTTCCATATCAGACTGGCAGCGGGGCAGGGGGGGAGGCGGAGGGTGGGCGGTGACGCAGTAGCTCCGTCTAGCCCCCCCCCCAGCCGTCTTCCTGAACTTCATTAAAATGGCGGCCGGCGGCGAAAATCGCGAAGAACCGGATTTCTCGGGACATTTACCGGGACACCACAAATTCGGGAATGGCGTCTAAGTCCCGAGAATGTCCCGGGAAATCCGGGACAGTTGGCAACTATGATATATGTCAGCCCCCCTCACACACACACCTGTATATATGTCAGCCCCCCACACACACCTGTATATATGTCAGCCCCCCACACACACCTGTATATATGTCAGCCCCCACACACACCTGTATATATGTAAGCCCCCCTCACACACCTGTATATATAGATAAAAAGCATTGAAAAAAACAGCATGGGTTCCCCCCCCCCAGTCCGTTACCAGGCCCTTTGGGTCTGGTATGGATATTAAGGGGAACCCCGCACCCAAATAAAAAAATGGCATAGGGGTCCCCCCAATCCATACCAGGCTCTTCAGGTCTGGTATAGATTTTAAGGGGAACCCCGAGCCAAAATAAAAAAAACGGCATAGGGGTCTCCCCCAAAATCCATACCAGACCCTTATCTGAGCACGCAACCTGGCAAGCCGCAGGAAAAGGAGGGGGAACGAGAGAGCGCCCCCCCTGAACCGTACCAGGCCAAATGCCCTCAACATGGGGAGGGTGCTTTCGGACCCCCCCAAAACACTTTGTCCCTCATCCCCACAACCCTTGCCCGATGGTTGTGAGAGTCTGCAGGCGGGGGGCTTATCGGAATCTGGAAGCCCCCATTATCAAGGGGACCCCCAGATCCGCCCCCCCCCATGTGAATGGGTATTGGGTACCTTGTACCCCTACACATTCACCAAAAATGTGTCAAAAAAGTAAAAATTACAGTAGACAGTTTGGGACAATTCCTTTATTAAAAAAAAAAAATGTCCCGCCATGTCCATTCATCTTCGATCACAGCGCCGACGACCCGAGAAAAAAAACTCTGCCTCGATGGGAGGCTCCCGCAGACTGCAGTCTTTTTGAGCTGGCAGCTCTTATATAGCTGAGGGCGGGGCCACCCAGTTACGTAAGCAGGTGGCCCTGCCCTCAGCTATATAACAGCTGTCAACGCAAAAAGGCTGCAGTCAGCGGGAGCCTCCCATCAAAGCGGAGTTTTTCACAGTTTTTTTTTTTCTCCTCGGGTCCTCTGCGCTATGATCGAAGATGAATAGACATCGCAGGACTTTTTTTTTTTTTTAATAAAGGAATTGTCCCAAACAGACGAGGCCCTTTGTCCCCATCAACATGGGGACAAGGAGTTTTGGGGGGACTCCAAAACACCCTCCCCATGTTGAGGGCATGTGGTCTGGTACAGTGCGGCCTGCTAGGTTGTGTGCCCAAAAAAGGGTCTGGTATGGATTTGGGGGGGTCCCCACGCTATTTTATGGCGCAGGGTTCCCCTTAATATCACCAAAGGGCCTGGTAATGGACTGGGGGGGGACCCATGTCGTTTTTTTCGATGATTTTTATCTATATTGCCGGGATCCCGCAATACATTACAGCCGCAAGCAGTTTTAAATTACATTTTGCTGCTCTCATTCAAAAACTATGTACGACCGCTATGTAAGCAGCCTTACATAGTGTGGGGCGTGGACTCAGCCCCCTGAGCCATGATTGGCCAAAGGCACCCTGCCTTTGGCCAATCATGGCTCTTATAGCAGAGCACGCTGTGATTGGCCAAAGCATGCAGGTCAGGTGCATGCTTTGGCCAATCAGCAGCCGTCAATGCACTGCGATCTCGCCGTTCATTATGGGGCGTTCCACGGGCACTCGAACTTCCAGTGAACGCCACATAATGTTCTAAATTCGGCAAATGGGCGAACACCCGATGCGTTCGACTCGAACATCGGGCTCATCCCTAATTGCTATTGTGGTGTAGGATCTGGGCCTGTTGTCCCTCCATCCCTCTCTTTCCTTCCTGCTCTCTCCTTTCCTACCTATTTCTTTTCTTCTCCATTCATCCCTCGTTCATCTCAGACTCGAACCCCCCTTTGAGCCACGCCCCATCATTCCATTTAAACCATGCCCATTTTTCGCTCCACTACATCATGCCTCAAAATGAATGCCCCACCCCCTAATTATATTAAGACCCCGCCTACTGACACAAAAGTATCCCTATACATTTTTTGACAATGTTGGCAACTATGATAGTCCCTTATCATCCCCTCCAATAGCTTGCAGACTACTGATGTTAGGCTAACTGGCCTGTAGTTCCCAAGGATATATCTCTGCCCTTTTTTAACCACTTCAATACAAGACAGAGCTTTCAGTGCTTTCACACTTTAAATGCCAATTACTCAGTCATGCAACACTGTGCTAAAATAAAATTTTTATCATTTTTTTTCACACAAATAGAGCTTTCTTTTGGTGGTATTTTATCACCACTGTTTTTTTTTTTTTTTTTGCAACATAAGTGAAAAAAGAGCAAAAATTTGGGAAAAAAACACTTTTTTTTAGTTTCTATGATAAAATTTTGCAAATAAGTAATTTTTGTTCATAAATTTGGGCCAAAATTTATACTGCTACATATCTTTGGTAAAAATAACCCAAAGGCTGGGTTCACACTGTTGCGTCACGACAGCCGTCCTACTTTGGATCCGACTGAAGCCGGCATGTGTCCGACTTTCAATGAACGGGGATCCTGCGGGCCCCCCCACCCCAAAGCACCTTGTCCCCATGCTGATGAGGACAAGGGCCTCTTCCCGACAACCCTGGCCGTTGGTTGTCGGGGTCTGCGGGCGGGGGGCTTATCGGAATCCGGGAGCCCCCAGATCCCGGCCCCCCACCCTTTAGAATGAGTATGGGGTATATTGTACCCCTACCCATTCACCTAGGGAAAAAAGTGTCAATGAAAAAACACAGTACACAGGTTTTTAAAGTAATTTATTAGGCAGCTCCGGGGTCTTCTTCCGACTTCGGGGGTCTTCTTTCGACTCTGGGGGTCTTCTTCTAACTTCGGGGGTCTCTCCGGCGTCTCCTCCCGGTGTCCTGATCTTCTGCCGGCTCCTCCGCTATCTTATGCAGCTCTTTTGCTAGCGGTGGCCCGGACTACTGCCTTCTGGTCTTCCCTCTTCTTCAGATGTTGACACGACGCTCTCTCCGGCTGGAATGCTCTCTGAGAGCTCCGCAATAGACTTATATAGTCGGTGACCCCGCCCCCTTATGAGGTCACTGTCCCGGGGCATGCTGGGACTGTGCCGTCATAAGGGGGCGTGGTCAACATCACCCGGTGACCACGCCCCCTAAAATGTCACAGTCCCAGCATGCCCAGGGACTGTGATGGCATAAGGGGGCGAGGTCACCGCCTATATAAGTCACATCGGAGCGCTCAGAGAGCATTCCAGCCGGAGAGAGCATCGTGTCAACATCGGAAGAAGAGGGAAGACCAGAAGGCAGTAGTCCAGGCCACCACTAGCAAAAGAGCTGCAGAAGATAGCGGAGGAGCTGGCAGAAGATCAGGACACCGGGAGGAGATGCCGGAGAGACCCCCGGAGTCAAAAGAAGACCCCCGAGGTCGGAAGAAGACCCCGGAGCTGCCTAATAAATTACTTTAAAAACATGTGTACTGTGTTTTTTCATTGACACTTTTTTCCCTAGGTGAATAGGTAGGGGTACAATGTACCCCATACTCATTCACAAAGGGTGGAGGGCCAGGATCTGGGGCCCCTTTCTTAAAGGGGGCTCCTGGATTCCGATAAGCCCCCCGCCCGCAGACTCCGACAACCAACGGCCAGGGTTGTCGGGAAGAGGCCCTTGTCCTCATCAACATGGGGACAAGGTGCACCCACCCCCCATGTTGAGGGCATATGGCTGGGTACGGTTCAGGAGGGGGGGGGCGCTTGCCCGTCCCCACCCTCATTCCTGACCGTCCGGGCTGCGTGCTGGGATAACGGTCTGGTTTGCATTTTGGGGGGACCCCCACGCCGTTTGTTCGGCGTAGGGGGTTCCCCTTAAGGTCCATACCCAACCCAAGGGCCTGGTATGCTCTTGGAGGGGGAACCCATGCTGGTTTTTTATTTAAAATTTGGCGCGGAGTTCCACCTCAAGATCATATGAGCACAAGTCGCATGCCGAAGTCGGATCCCCCAGAGAAGGGGTGATTTCGACAGGATACTGTACCAGAAGGAGAAGATGTGGATATACAACATCAACAGTATGCACCCCCAGGGGTTAAATAATGAGTGCAACCTTGGTGTATTTTTAACCCCATAAATACACCCGCTGCCACTATTCCACCTCTTCTCCTAATGGTCGGTATCTCCTGTCCTTAGTCCCCACTGATAATTACAGTGTTCTGGACTTTATCTAAATATCCCCAACTTCCGTCATTTCTTTATTACTATTTATACTCTTTTATTGTACCCCATTATCATCTTTAATAATTTGCCATCATGTTAGCCTGTCCCATCCCCTCCTTTTGCTTTCTCTGCATTCCTCTTTTTCTCGCCAGTCTCTTTTTGTCTTGGCTTTTATTCATGGTGTTCCCCCTTGTCTTCCCTCTTTTCTTCCCCCCCCCTCCCCCTTTCCCCCCCCTCCTCCCTTTCTTTTTGTTTGCATTTACGGATCCGCCCCGCTAGTCATGTCCTATGTTTCTTCTATGTGTATGGCTGTCAGTGAACGGCGTGGTAGCCCTGGCAACGAGACGCGGAAACCCACGTGGTCCCGTCTTAACACTATATAAGTTGATGATTTCTGCTACTGCGCATGCTCTGATGAAATCCGATCTACGGATGAAACGCGTCAGCATGACCCGCGAGATTAGCGGCCGTTTGAATCCATCCGCAGAAAACCATACGAGGGGAAGACTGCTGCCTCAGCCATTCGGACTTTACTCGCAGTATCCACCTGGGTTTACCCCCTCTTACTGCCCACCTGCTACTTATGATGGAGGCACACTCCGGATGACCCTCTGCAGGATCGAACTACTTGCAAAAAAGCACTTTATAAGCAGGAGACGGTGATAGCTTCAACTTCTTCCCCTGACGTGGACGGCAATCTACACTGGGTGAGATCCTACCTCTTTGCATCCCTGATTTGGGACAGTTATCTCCAGTTATTCACTGTGTTTGTTATTTGGCATCCATCCCACAGCGTCAGCCATACAGCCTAGCCCCGCTCCTCCTGCTTCAGCTGCCAGCATCCTCCATCCATACCTCCCGGTGTCCAGCCTCGTGAGCCATCCCCGGCCTAGAGAGACTTTGATCCCTCAGCCTACATACACCTGTGCCTCGAGGCTGCTGCTAAGTCATCCATGCATCCCTCCATCTAGGGCCTTTCCACCACGGCCCTTCAACACTTCTCCCCCCCCTCCGTGGTTAGTTCTGCCCTCCACATACTACACAGTGTTGATCAAGTTCTGCTGCCACAACCACCCAACATTTATTCAGTCTCTACTGTTTATCATTTGCTGTCCTTCCTTCATGCTATTAGGACTTCCAGCAATGCTTTGTATTTTTTACTTTGAAACCATTCATGTTTATTTATTCTGAATGACTTCATATGTTTATTATGAGCGGCTGGTTGTGATAGGTGGCCATCTGTGTCTGCACATGACTGTCTTGTCTTTTTTAATGGTGATGGTACCTGTGTTTTCAGGATATTTTTTGGATTGGTGTCTATTGTGAGCTTTTTCAATAAACAGTATTTAATTAATTTAATTTGACTCTTGCATGACTCTTGCAATTCACTTTCTCTCTTGTTTTTTTGTTATATGCTGCATGAATTCAGAGGAACACACCCACTATTGATTGGTGCTAGCAACTGTCATTAATCTTACACAGACGTGGATAGATTATACCCTCAGTCTGTCATAATTATACTCAATTACAGAGCGTTGTGGTTCTTTTATCTGTCTTTTTTGTTCAGTGTGCCTTTGTGGGATTAGACTTCCCTTCCTGAACCCCACTCTGTATTCACTCACGCCAATCCGTACCATCTACCCACTTTTTAACCTACGGGCGGATCCGTAGGCATTCATGCTTCCCCATCTCCTGTCACTCTGTGTCCCTTCTCCTTTTTTCTTCCTCATTTCTTTCCCCTCTTTTTCTCTTCCTGCTCCCCCTGACCATCTTTCTACCCATACCTTCACTTTCTGGGATATGGCTTACCAAATTGATGATGAAATAGAAAAAGAAATTCAGTCTGCATTCTCCTGTGAACAATCAACACCTAAAGGACGGTGAAGATTCACTTCAGTCCCTATTTAGAAACCACAAAAAGTTAACTATTAAGTTTCTCAATAGGAAGTGGGATATTTCTTCTTTAAAATCCCACATTGAGAATGGCATCATACCACGTGGTCTGAGAGAACGTGTTACCCCAGCTGCACACCTCCATACTCCTCGGTTTATTGAGGCATGGAAGGCTAGCTGTGTTAAACGTGGCCTCGAAATAATGCAAATGATTGTTGATGAGGAACAAATTCAACTGAATGAGATTAAGGCCCCTTTCACACTTATACGACTTGTCCCACGATTTTGTACTGCAAAATCGTATGACAAGTCATTCTCCATGATTTTCAATGACTACCATTCATATTGGCACGACTTTAAGTCGTGCCGACTTGAAAGTAGTCCCTGCACTACTTTGGTCCAACTTCTATGCGAGTTGTACTCCATAGACCTCAATGTTAAACCCTGAAGTAGCATGCAAGTCGTGCCTGAAAAATATATAGACACGACTTCAGCACGACTTTGTAAGCACAAGCCTGGCTCCCTGATCGGGAAAGGAAAACTTTTTTTTCCTTTCCCGATGAGCGACAGGCAGTGCTGACAGCTGTCTGGTATGAATCCAGAGGGGGAACTCCACGCCAAGTTTTAAATGAAAAAAACGGCGTGGGTTCCCCCCCCCAGGGGCATACCAGGCCCTTAGGTCTGGTATGGATCTAAGAGGAATCCCCTACGCCGAAAAATCGGCGTGGGGTCCCCCCCAAAATCCATACCAGACCCTTATCCGAGCATGCAGCCCGGCCGGTCAGGAATGGGGGTGGGGACGAGCGAGCGCCCCCCCCCCTCCTGGACCGTACCAGGCCGCATGCCCTCAACATGGGGGGGTGGGTGCTTTAGGGCATGGGGGGCACCCTGCCGGCCCCCCCACCCCAAAGCACCTTGTCCCCATGTTGATGAGGACAAGGGCCTCTTCCCGACAACCCTGGCCGTTGGTTGTCGGGGTCTGCGGGTGGGGGGCTTATCGGAATCCGGGAGCCCCCTTTAATAAGGGAGCCCCCAGATCCCGGCCCCCCACCCTATGTGAATGAGTATGGGGTACATGGTACCCTTACCCATTCACCTAGAGAAAAAAGACAATAAAAAACACAGTACACAGGTTTTTAAAATAATTTATTAGGCAGCTCCGGGATCTTCTTCCGACTTCGGGGGTCCTCTTCCGACTTCGGGGGTCTCTCCGCCGTCTCCTCCCGGTGTCCGCATCTTCTGCCGGCTCCTCCGCTATCTTCTGCAGCTCAATTGCTAGCGGTGGTCCGGACTTCTGCCTTCTGCCTTCTTCTTTTCTTCCAGAGATGTTGACACGACGCTCTCTACAGCTGGAATGGTCTCTGAACGCTCCGCAACAGACTTTTATAGGCGGTGACTCCGCCCCCCTATGAGGTCACTGTCCCGGGGCATGCTGGGACTGTGCCGTCATAAGGGGGCGTGGTCATCACCCGGTGACCACGCCTCCTAAAACGTCACAGTCCCAGCATGCCATGGGACTGTGACGGCATAAGGGGGCGGGGTCACCGCCTATATAAGTCCGTTGCGGAGCGCACAGAGACCATTCTGGCTGGAGAGAGCGTCGTGTCAACATCTCTGTAAGAGAAGAGGGAAGAAGACGATCCAGAAGTCCGGACCACCGCTGGCAAAAGAGCGCCAGAAGATAGCGGTGGAGCCGGCAGAAGATGCGGACACCGGGTGAAGACGCCGGAGAGACCCCCGAAGTCGGAAGAGGACCCCCGAAGTCGGAAGAAGATTCCGGAGCTGCCTAATAAATTATTTTAAAAACCTGTGTACTGTGTTTTTTATTGACGCTTTTTTCCCTAGGTGAATGGGTAGGGGTACCATGTACCCCATATTTATTCACATAGGGTGGGGGGCCGGGATCTGGGGGCCCCCTTATTAAAGGGGGCTCCTAGATTCCGATAAGCCCCCTGCCCGCAGACCCCGACAACCAACGGCCAGGGTTGTCGGGAAGAGGCCCTTGTCCTCATCAACATGGGGACAAGGTGCTTTGGGGGTGGGGGGGCCGGCAGGGTGCCCCCCATGCCCTAAAGCACCTACCCCCCCATGTTGAGGGCATGCGGCCTAGCACGGTCCAGGAGGGGGGGGCCGCTAGCTCGTCCCCACCCCCATTCCTGGCCGGCCGGGCTGCGTGCTCGGATAAGGGTCTGGTATGGATTTTGGGGGGACCCCCACGCCGATTTTTCGGCGTAGGGGGTTCCCCTTACAATCCATACCAGACCTAAGGGCCTGGTATGCCCCTGGGGGGGAACCCACGCCAGTTTTTTTATTTAAAACTTGGCGTGGAGTTCCCCCTTATGATTCATACCAACTACTGTATGTTCTCGTTTGTTAATGCCAAAAACGTGGCAAAGTAGTACTACTCCCAAATCGCGGTAAAATCGCGGCAAATCGCGGTAAAATCGCGTCAAAATCGCGGCCGCGAAATCGCGGTAAAATCATGCGACTTTGAAGTCGTATAAGTGTGAAAGGAGCCTTAGGCAGAGATAGAGGCAAGTGCAGTACTACTTGAACCCTTTAAAACAAACCCCCTATTTGATAAACATAACGAACTCCTCAAAAGAGAAGTAGAAAAAACACAAAAAAATCTGAAAAGTAACAAACAAGAAAAGTTTAAACATAATCTACAAGATTTGGAACGTGGTGATCTCTTTGATCCCACCATCCATGTCGGTAGGAGTAGATCCCGTAGGAGCAGAGGAAGGCATTATAGCTCTAAATCAAATCGCAATCACTTCTCATCTTCTGACAGTGATAGTGAACATAAAGAACTCTCGGTGACTTTTTTAGACAAAGACCCACCCCTTCCAGACAATCCCACTACAACCACGGGGAAAGCAAAATCAAATTTAAAGGGACACAAAACTACACATCAATCCCCACCACTTCAAGGAAGGGCCCGAGAAACACGAAAAAGCCAGCGACAACTAAGGAACAGAACACACAGAACGTAATGTATTCTATTACCACACATGATCCATCGCCCCCCCCCCAAGTTCCCTAGTGGATATGAAGGTTGTCAATCTCACTCAATTCCCTCTTAACGAACATCACCTATCACTATTAAAAAGAGGCCTCTCCTTCTCCCCCAAATCTGGGATGAACGAGTTTGAAGTCTACAAAGACATCTCACTTTATTTAAGAAAGGTGATCTTCAAATACTGGTACTCATCAAAACAAAATGAGTCCCATTTAACACCAGTAAATGAGGAAGAACGAGAGGCCTTGGATCCCTCAATTTCGTTACTCCAGGAGAACCCCGAGTCAGATTCAGACACTGAGACTCTGGACTACCGGCATGCGTTGACTCGCTCTGCCAACCTACCTATCAGGTCCACCAAAATGCCCCCACTCTCTAAATATAAACCCATTGAATTTTTTCTAACACAAGTTAAAAGGGATCTCTCCAAAATCAACTGGAACTATAGGGGACTAGATAATATCTCACGTGAAGAAAGAAAAGCACTTAGGGAGCTTGAAGATGCCCCTGGCATTGTCATCAAGGGCAGTGACAAGGGGGGTAATGTTGTCCTTCTAACTGAAACCCAATACGAAACTGAAGTTAAAAGACTTCTAGTGGACGAATCTACCTACCGCAGACTTCATACCAATCCCTTCACTGCCATTGTCAATGCTCTTAACTATCTCCTTAGCCATGGCTTGGAAGAAAAACTGATCACCACAAAAGAGTTTAATTATTTGAGGGTACAACAATTCAACACACCTACTTTCTATATCATCCCCAAGCTCCACAAATCCTTGCAGAATCCACCGGGCAGACCCATAGTGTCCGCTGTCAACGGTCCTCTTGAAAAAGTTGGTAAATTCATTGACGCCCTCATTAAGGACCTTGTCCCTGATCTGCCTTCATTTGTGCAAGACACTATGGACGTCCTGCGGCGACTGGACGCTCTGGCCATGCCACCTGGGGCCTTACTAGTGGGGATAGATGTTGAATCGTTGTACACCTCAATACCACACTCCTGGGGATTACGTGCAGTCCAATTCTTTTTTGAACGCAGGTTCCCATCTCATGGACAGCATAATGAATTCATAGGCGAAATTCTCACTTTCTTACTTGAACATAATTGCTTCCAATTTCTGGGAATTTTTTACCAGCAAATAAGGGGGACCTCAATGGGAGCACCTTGGGCGCCCTCATACGCATGCCTACATCTAGGTTTGTGGGAGGAGGATCTGGTGTACCCTTCGTCATTGTACCTCAGCCACTGTGCCACGTGGCTGAGGTACATAGATGGTGTTCTTATGATCTGGGGTGGCTCTGAACATGAGCTACACACCTTCATGAACGAGCTAAATTCTAACGACAGAAACATTAGACTCACCTACACCTTTCATCCCCATAGCCTTTCATTCCTTGATCTAACGATTTACATCGATAACGGTCTGATCAAGACCAAGACTTTTAGAAAGCCCACAGCAGCAAATACCCTACTTCAGGCATCTCGTGATCACCCCAAATCTCTGATCAAGGCCATTCCTGTAGGCCAATTTCTCAGGCCCCGAAGAAACTGCTCTGACCAAGATGATTTCATCGCTGAGTCTAAAGATCTCTACAATAGATTCAGGGAGAGAGGCTACTCCCATTCCTGTATTAGGGAGGCCAGAAGGAGGGCCACTCAGACAGACCGGCTAACACTTCTTGTGAAGAAGAAAAAGGATCCCAAACCTTTAGAATCCCAAGGGCCCCCAAGGATCATCACCAAATTCGGTGCCCACTGGGACCAAGTTAGGACCATACTTAATCAACACTGGCACATCCTGTCTGAGTCGCCCATTCTGGGCAAAATTGTAGGCACCAGACCTCTCTTAACGGCTCGGCGCTCTAAAAATCTAAAAGATAGCCTAATTCACTCTGAGTACCAAAGATCACCTACCCCTAACTGGCTGACACAGCTTCCACCCCTGAAGGGCATGTTTAGGTGTGGTCGCTGTTCAGTGTGTAAGTATGTTGAACGTACAAACACATTTACCGACTCCGAGGGCAAAAAACTCTTCAAAATCAACAACTTTATTAACTGCAATACAACAAGGGTGATCTATATGCTCACCTGCCCTTGCGGGAAACACTATGTGGGTAAAACCAAGAGACCATTGAGGGTCAGAGTGAGCGAACATATCCAGAGTATTCTGGGTAAGGACGACGAACGACCCATTCCATTACATTTTATGCAAGCACACGGGGGCAACCCCGAGGGGCTTATCGTTAAAGGTATCTATAGGCTTAATCTCCCGAGAAGGGGTGATTTCGACAGGATACTGTACCAGAAGGAGAAGATGTGGATATACAACATCAACAGTATGCACCCCCAGGGGTTAAATAATGAGTGCAACCTTGGTGTATTTTTAACCCCATAAATACACCCGCTGCCACTATTCCACCTCTTCTCCTAATGGTCGGTATCTCCTGTCCTTAGTCCCCACTGATAATTACAGTGTTCTGGACTTTATCTAAATATCCCCAACTTCCGTCATTTCTTTATTACTATTTATACTCTTTTATTGTACCCCATTATCATCGTTAAGAATTTGCCATCATGTTAGCCTGTCCGATCCCCTCCTTTTGCTTTCTCTGCATTCCTCTTTTTCTCGCCAGTCTCTTTTTGTCTTGGCTTTTATTCATGGTGTTCCCCCTTGTCTTCCCCCTTTTCTTTCCCCCCCCTCCCCCTTCCCCCCCCCTCCCTTTCTTTTTGTTTGCATTTACGGATCTGCCCCGCTAGTCATGTCCTATGTTTCTTCTATGTGTATGGCTGTCAGTGAACGGCGTGGTAGCCCTGGCAACGAGACGCGGAAACCCACGTGGTCCCGTCTTAACACTATATAAGTTGATGATGTCTGCTACTGCGCATGCTCTGATGAAATCCGATCTACGGATGAAACGCGTCAGCATGACGCCATCACGCTGCTCATAGCGTATCTGCTGACCAACAGACCCACCTACCAGCCCTGATCACACTGACCCGCGAGATTAGCGGCCGTTTGAATCCATCCGCAGAAAACCATACGAGGGGAAGACTGCTGCCTCAGCCATTCGGACTTTACTCGCAGTATCCACCTGGGTTTACCCCCTCTTACTGCCCACCTGCTACTTATGATTGAGGCACACTCCAGATGACCCTCTGCAGGATCGAACTACTTGCAAAAAGGCACTTTATAAGCAGGAGACGGTGATAGCTTCAACTTCTTCCCCTGATGTGGACGGCAATCTACACTGGGTGAGATCCTACCTCTTTGCATCCCTGATTTGGGACAGTTATCTCCAGTTATTCACTGTGTTTGTTATTTGGCATCCATCCCACAGCGTCAGCCATACAGCCTAGCCCCGCTCCTCCTGCTTCAGCTGCCAGCATCCTCCATCCATACCTCCCGGTGTCCAGCCTCGTGAGCCATCCCCGGCCTAGAGAGACTTTGATCCCTCAGCCTACATACACCTCTGCCTCGAGGCTGCTGCTAAGTCATCCATGCATCCCTCCATCTTGGGCCTTTCCACCACGGCCCTTCAACACTTCTCCCTCCCCTCCGTGGTTAGTTCTGCCCTCCACATTACTACACAGTGTTGATCAAGTTCTGCTGCCACAACCACCCAACATTTATTCAGTCTCTACTGTTTATCATTTGCTGTCCTTCCTTCATGCTATTAGGACTTCCAGCAATGCTTTGTATTTTTTACTTTGAAACCATTCATGTTTATTTATTCTGAATGACTTCATATGTTTATTATGAGTGGCTGGTTGTGATAGGTGGCCATCTGTGTCTGCACATGACTGTCTTGTCTTTTTTAATGGTGATGGTACCTGTGTTTTCAGGATATTTTTTGGATTGGTGTCTATTGTGAGCTTTTTCAATAAACAGTATTTAATTAATTTAATTTGACTCTTGCATGTTGCCCATTTATGAATTCACTTTCTCTCGTTTTTTTGTTATATGCTGCATGAATTCAGAGGAACACACCCACTATTGATTGGTGCTAGCAACTGTCATTAATCTTACACAGACGTGGATAGATTATACCCTCAGTCTGTCATAATTATACTCAATTACAGAGCGTTGTGGTTCTTTTATCTGTCTTTTTTGTTCGAAGTCGGATCATGCGAGACTTTGATCCGACTTCAATGATAGTCAATGGGCTGAAGTAGGATTAAAGTCGGACCAAAGTAGTACAGGGAGCATTTCTAAAGTCAGAACGACTTGTGTCGGACCAGTTAGGACGGCTCCCATAGGGAAACATTGAATTTCACACATCATGTGACATGAGCTCCCAATGTCGGAGCGTTTGTCGGACCATTGTGAACCCAGCCAAATAAATGTATATTATTTGGACTGTGTGAAAGTTATAGAGTCTACAAGCTATGGTACCAATCATTGAAAAATGATCACACCTGATGTACTGATGGCCTATCTCATTTCTTGAGGCCCTTAACCATTTCAGCCCCGGAAGGATTTGCCCCCTTCCTGACCAAGCCATTTTTTGCGATACGGCACTGTGTCGCTTTAAGTGACAATTGCAGTGGTCGTGCGACATTGTACCTAAACAAAATGTATGTCCTTTTTTTTCCCACAAATAGAGCTTTCTTTTGGTGGTATTTGATCACCTCTGCGATTTTTATTTTTTGTACTATAAACAAAAGGGGGACATTTTTGAAAAAACATACTTTTTTTACTTTTTGCTATAATAAATATCCCAAATTTAAAAAAAACAAAAACAAATTTCTTTATCACTTTAGGCTGTTATATATTCTTCTACATGTTTTTGGTAACAAAAAAATAAATAAAATTGCAATAAGCGTATATTGATCGGTTTGTGCAAAACCTATAGTGTCTACAAAATAGGGGATAGATTTATGGCATTATATATTTTTTTTACTAGTAATGGCGGCGATCTGTGATTTTTATCGGGACTGCAACATTTCAGCAGACACTTTTGACCATTTTTGGGACCATTGACATTTATACAGCAATCAGAGCTAAAAATAGCAACTGATTACTGTATAAATGTCACTGGCAGGGAAGGGGTTAACACTAGGGGGCAATCAAGGGGTTAAATGTGTTCCCTCACTGGTGTGTTCTAACTGTGGGGGGATGGGATGAAACCGATCTTTTTTCCTATATGCTAGGAACGCACAATCTGTCTCCTCTCCCCTGACCGGACGTGGATTTGTGTGCCCACCGTACAGCTACGGCAATTTTCGCAGGAGTGCCATTCTGCCGCCGTCAATTGATGGCGGGCAGTCGGCAAGTGGTTAAATGTCAGGAAAGTACAAATACCCCCCAATGACCGATTTTTGAACAGCAGACAGTCCAAGGTATTCAGTAAGAGGCATGTTGAGTTTTTTGAAGTTGTAATTTTTTCCCAAAATTCTTGGAAAAATAAAGAAAATTTGTATTTATTTATTTTTAAACACACAGTTGTCATAATGACAAGTTATTTCTCACACACAGCATGTGTGACTTTTTCACAGCCTGGCCACATAGAGAAGTCCAACATGCAGGGAGCACCCTCAGGCGTTCTAGGAGCATAAATTACACATAAAATTTCCTAACAACCTATAACAGTTTGAAGGCCCAGGAGCACCAGGACAGTGGAATTACCCACAACATGACCCAATTTTGTAAAGCAAACACCCCAACGTATATTCTATGAGGCATTGTGAGTCTTTTGACAAGACTTCGGAAAACATGGAAAGAAAATGAAAAGGTATATATAGATTTATTTTTACACAAAGTGGTCAATTTATAAGATATTTCTTAACACATAGCATGTATATAGCAAAAATTACACCCCAAAATACATTTTGCTACTCATCCCGAGTATGGTGACACCACATGTGTGTGTCTTTTACACAGCCCGGCCACATAGAGAGGTCCAACATTGAAGTAGTACCTTCAGGTGTTCTAGGAGCATAAATTACACATCTAATTTCATTCCTACCTATCACACTTTTGAAGGTCCTGGAGCACCAGGACAGTGGAATTACCCACAAAATGACCTCATTTTGGAAAGCAAATACCAACGTATAGTCTATGAGGCATGGGCTGCAGATAGGTACTCGGGTACTCTGATGGACTGCAGATAGGTACTTGGGTAATCTGATGGGCTGGTGAGAGGTACTCTGGTACTCTGATGGGCTGGTGACAGGTACTTTGATGGGCTGGTACTTTAATGAGCTGGTGACAGGTCCTCTCTATTACTGGGGGGGCAATCAATGTGTGTTGGTGTGTACTGTAAGTAGTAACGAACTGTTACCGCAATTTTCTCCTCACACACGATCAGAACCCAGTAACAGTTACTATGGTTTGTTTACATTCTGTGACCGGCTTGGATTGGACACAGCCGGTCATGTGGTAAAGAGCCAATTTTGTCTCTTTACCGCGATCTGGGATGGGTTGTGTCAGGATGACAAGCCCCGTCCCCGATCGCCTGCTCTGCGCGCCCCTAGGGGCACAAACGAGCGCTGTGCACGAGGACAGTGCATATGACTGGCTGTGATTGGACACAGCTGGTCACGTGGTAAAGAGCCATTTTTATTGGCTCTTTACACTGATCTGGGATGGGCTGTGTCCCGAGGGACATGCTTCATCCCCGATCACTGCTCTGCGGGCCCCCGGGGGCCTGCAGGAGTGGCGAAAACGGGAGGACATCATATGCCTCATGCCCAGGATGAAAGAGTGTTCCTGCTGATGTCATTTTACTATGGCCCGGTATGAAAGTAGTTAAATATTGGTGCTACGTTGGCTTTTCTCCAATCAACTGGTACCATTCCAGTCAGTAAACTGTCCACAAAAATTAGGAGCTTTCAAAAATTAGGCCTTGCTATTACCTGACTCAATTCCTTAAGGAACCTGGGGTGCAAGCCATCTGGTCCCGGTGATTTATGTATGTTAAGTTTTTCAAGTCCATTTCTAATTCTGTCCTCTGTCAGCCACGAGGGTGCTTCCTGTGACATGTTATGAAAATTAACATTACCGTCTTGGTTACTGTATCCCTGTTTCTTTTGTGAAGACTGATGAGAAGAATATATTCAAAACCTTTACCATCTCTCCATCTTTTGTAACCAGATTCAAACTGATGGCCCCCCAGCTGTTGTGAAACTACAAGTCCCATGAGGCATTGCAAGGCTGACAGTTACATGTATGGCTCCCACAGGCAGAGGCATGATGGGACTTGTAGTTTTGCAACAGCTGGAGGGCCAGCAGTTTGAGACCCCTGCTTTATGGGGTCAATATGTTCTGGCCTCCCTTTCTTACTATTTATATACTTAAAGGATTTCTTGGGATTATTTTTACTCTCCTCCACGATGTGCCTTTTTAAGTTCTATCTTAGCCATCCAGATTGCACCCTTACATTTCTTTTTGCATTCTTTGTAAAGTTGGAATGCTGACAATGACCCCTCAGCCTTGTATTTTTGAAGGCCTTTTCTTTTGCTTTTATATGCATTTTTATGTTGGAGTTTAGCCACCCAGGATTTTTTTTAGCTCTTTTAATGTTAATTTCCCATTGGAATGCACTGGCCATTACCTTTTATTTAGTATGCTCTTAAAGCACTCCCATTTTTCCTACATGTTCTTTGTTCCTAGGATTTTATCATCTAGCAGAGAGTGTAGTTTAGGGAAGTTGGCTCTTTTGAAATTCAGTGTCTTTGTATTACCCTTGTGTTTTATACTGAAACTAATTGACCTGCGGTCGCTGTTTTCTAAGTTGCCCCGTATTTCCACATCCGCGATCAGGTCTGTATTGTTAGTAATCAGTAGCTCTAGTAACGCATTGTTTCTTGTTGCCGCATTCACCATCTGACCCATGAAATTGTCCTGCAAGACATTTAGGAAATGACGAGCCTTAGATGAATGTGCAGTTCCTTCTCCCTAGTCTATATATGAATAATTAAAATCCCCCATTATAATAACACTTCCAATCCTTGCCGCCATTCCAAACTGTGATAGGAGGTCCGCCTCCCCCTCCCCCTCCTCCCTCTGACTAGGGGGCCTATAGCATGCGCCCAGTATTACTTTTCCCTTAGTTTCCTCCCTTTGAAGCTCTACGCATAAGGATTCCACCTCCTCCCTAGCTCCATTAGTGATATCATCCCTCACATTCACTTGCACATCATTCTTGATATACAGGCATACCCCTCCCCCTTTTTTAGCCTCCCTATCTCTGCTAAATAGGGAATACCCCTAAATGTTTGCCAGCCAATCATGAGAGCTGTCAAACTACGTCTCTGAAATACCCACAAAATCAAAGTCCTCCTCGTACATCAGCAGGCCCAGTTCTCCCATCTTGTTAGCCAGACTTCTAGAATTAGTGTACAAGCCTTGTAGTTTTGTCCGGTCGCAAACTATCTCCTTGTTAGTTGTAATGAGGCTGCAATTTAGATTTGGCAACTTACTTACCTCGAGTTTAGGTATTCTAGTCACCCTACCACTAATGCCCCCAATACTACCCGCTGAACCTTGTTCCACACTGACTAGCTCTACATCTGGACCCTCCCCCCCATTACCTAGTTTAAAAGTGCCTCTAACTTTTAAACCATTTTCTCTCCGAGCTGAGCTGCACCCTCCCCATTTAGGTGCAGTCCATCCCTGCTAAAGAGCAGGTAACTGACCGAAAAGTTGGCCCAGTTCTCCACGAACCCAAATCCCCTGTTTTCTATACCACCCTCCCAGCCATTTGTTAATTTCCCTAATCTCCCGCTGCCTCTCTGGGGTGGCTCAAGGTACCGGTAGTATTTCTGAGATTACTACCTTGGAGGTCCTACTCCTCAATTTAGTTCCTAAGTCCCTGAGTCCCTGAGTCCCTAAGTCTCTGTCTTTCCTTACCCTTAGCCTCGCTCCCGGCCTCACTGGAGGAGTTTTTCCCCTGACAGCTAGGGGCGTCACTCTGCTCCAGCAATGCTGGTCCCCTGACTGACTCAACAATACACAAGTACTCAACAATACTCAGTTACCCAACAATACTCAGTAATCAAAATTACTCAGTAACTCAACAGTACTCAGTAGTACTCAGTTACTCACACTACACCCTCCTCAGCCAGGCATTCCCACTACAAACAGTCGGTCAGTCTTTTCTATTGGTTGTGTCGCTTTGTGACCACTCTGCTCCTGCTCAGCCGCCCATGTAAACGGACACTTGCAGGGCTTGTCAGCACCTTCAGTCTACTAACTATGTACAAATGGAGGGAGCACAATCCAAACACAACCCAAGTATTGATCTGGAAAGGTCCTACCTTTCGAAGAGGATCAACTTCTTCCTTTTGCTTTTGCAGAGAAGATTCGTCAAGCTCTTCTGAGGAAAAATCTCACCTTCTCCTCCATGCGCTGATGATCGGGTCCATGCAACACTTTTCTCATGTTCAGTCTTTTTGCTTGTGTGTGCACATCTGATGGCCCCGATTGTTCAAAACTTAAAGTCTGAGACATTGGTCGCTCAGCCGACACATTCAACTTGCCAGTGATGCGTACAATTTTAATGATGTGTTGGCTTCACCCCTCCGCAGAATAGGGGCACACAACACTTCCTTGTCCTCCTTTTTCTTTTATAGCGCAAGTATGCGCTATCAGACAGGGGTAATACTTTGGGGCTTATAGCCCAAAATCACACAGGCAGCAAACACACCCTTCCTCACATTCCCTCCAAATCCACACACACAGCAAACCCATCCCCCCTCCCTCACCTCCCCTCCTCAAATCCATACACATTGACACAGCAAATCCAAACACAACACTAGTATAGATCTTTAAAGATTCTATCTTTCAAAGAGGATCAACTTCTTCCTTGCTTGTGCAGAGAAGATTCTTCTAACTCTTCTGAGGGAAAATCTCACTTTCTCCTCCTTGCTCTGATGAAGGGGTCTGTGCAACACCTTTTTCATGTTCTGTCTTTTTGCTTATGTGTGCACATCAATTATAGTGATGTGCTGGCTTCAATACTCCGCAGAATGGGGGCACTGTCGTGTGCCTGGGTGTATTCGAGCCGGGATGTTCCTGGACCCACAGCTGCAGTCTTGCTTGTTGTGCCACAGAAGAGCTCTGGAGTTATGGTTATGTTCTCTCAGTTTGATGCATTACCTTGGACTGAGTAGCCCCACCTGCTGCCAGCTGTGGGCAATCTACAATCAAAGCAGCCCATAAATAGCAGCACTTCCTATCTCTCAGTGCCCGTTTGTGTGGACTAGCTCCCTGGGTGTTGTGACTGCTTTGTGACTCTGAATACCGTATATGAACTTCTGCCTGAATTACTGACTACACTCTAGCTTGCTTATTTTGTACTTCACCGCCGGCTCGTGTATGACCTTTGCCTCCCTGACCACTCTCTGAATTTTGATCGTGTACCGCTTCGCCTGATCTGTTGCCAACCTGATCTGCCTGACTAAGTTTTCGCCTGAATCCTCAGCACACAAGCGCCACTTCGGACACTACCTATCACAGGTACCTTACAGGGACACAACACTTCCCTGTCCTCCTTTTTCTTTTATAGCGCAAGAATGCACTATCAGACAGGAGTAAAAATTTGGAGCTTAAAGCCCAAATCCCTAACACACCATCCCTCAGCCCCCCCCCCCCCCCCAAATCCACACACACACAGCAAATCCACACTAACAACTTCCCAAATCCAAGCACAATCCAACTATTAATCTGGAAAGGTCTTACCTTTAGAAGAGGATTAACTGGTTCATTGCTTGTGCAGAGAAGATTCTTCTAGCTCTCCTGAAGGAAAATCTCACCTTCTACTTCAGGCTCTGATGAAGGGGTCCGTGCAACACTTTTCTCACTTTGTCTTTTTGCTTGTGTGTGCACATCTGATGGCCCCAATCGTTTACAGCTTAAAGCCCGGAGACATTGGTCTCTCAGCAGACACAATCAGGTGGCCAGTGATGCACACAATTATAATGTGCTGCCTTTAATCGTCCGCAGAATAGGGGCACACAACACTTCCCTGTCCTTCTGTTTCTTTTATAGTGCAAGAATGCACTATCAGACAGGAGTAATAATTAGGAGCTTAAAGCCCAAAATCACACACACAGCAAACCCACCCTTCCTCACCTCCCCCCAAATACACACACACACACAGCAAATCCACAGCTCCACCTTCAACCCATTCACAGAGGTTCAACATCTTTCTTGCTTGTGCACAGGAGATTCATTAAGCTCTTCTGAGGGTACTGCCCTAATTCTAGTACAAGCTCTCATTAAGGGGTCTGTGAAACACTTCTTACTTTCTCTTTTCATGCTTAAGCATGCACATCAGATGGGACCAATATTTCACAGCTTAAAACCCGAGACAATGGCCACTCAGCCAACACGTTCAGCTGGCAAGTGCTGCACACAATTATAGCGATGTGCTGGCTGCAATCCTCCACAGAATGGGGGCACACAACACTTCCCTATCCAACTTTTTTTTATAGCACAAGAATGCGCTATCAGACAGGAGTAATTCTTTGGAGCTTAAAGCACACACAGCAAATTCAACCTCCCTCACCTCCCCTCCCCTCCCCAAAATCCACACAAATTGACACAACAAATCTACACCCACAAATTCCCAAATCCAAGCACAACCCAATTATTAATCTGCAAAGGTCCTACCTTTAGAAGAGGATCAACTGGTTCCTTGCTTGTGCAGAGAAGATTCTTCTAGCTTTTCTGAGGGAAAATATCACCTTCTTCTCCAGGTTCTGATGAAGGGGTCCGTGCAACACTTTTCTCACTTTCTGTCTTTTTGCTTGTTTGTGCGCGCATCTGATGGCCCCAATAGTCCACAGCTTAAAACCCAAGACATTGATCTCTCAGGCGACACATTCAGGTGGCCAGTGGTGCACACAATTATAATGATGCGCTGCCTTCAAACCTCCTCAGAATAGGGGCACACAACACTTCGCTGTCCCTTTTTTTCTTATGCCGCGTACACACGGTCGGACTTTTCGGCTACAAAAGTCCGACAGCCCGTCCGACAGACTTTCGACGGACTTTTGGCGGACTTGCGGCGGACTTTCTAACGAACGGACTTGCCTACATACGATCACACAAAAGTCAGACGGATTCGTATGTGATGACGTACACCGGACTAAAATAAAGAAATTGATAGCCAGTAGCCAATAGCTGCCCTAGCGTGGGTTTTTGTCCGTCGGACTAGCATACAGACGAGCGGCCTTCTGGGTCCGGCGGAGTTACGACGTAAAGATTTGAAGCATGTTCCAAATCTAAAGTCCGTCAGATTTGCGGCTGGAAAAGTCCGCTGAAAGTCCGGGGAAGCCCACACACGATCGCATTGTCCGCCGGATTTGGTCCGTCGGCGTCCGTCGGACTTTTGTAGACGAAAAGTCCGACCGTGTGTACGCGGCATAAATTGTACATCACGGGACACAGCCATAGTAATTACTATGTGGGTTATAGTCCACCTTCAGGTGATGGACACTGGCACACCCTAAACAGGAAGTTGCCTCCCTATATAACCCCTCCCACTACTGGGAGTACCTCCGTTTTTTCGCCAGTGTCTAAGATTTTGGTCACAGGTAAAGATGTGCTGTGCTGAGCTCCACTGAAGCAATCCTTACTGGGGCTAGCTATGCAGCCGGATCCATCCAAAGTGTCTTTTCAGGCCGAATTGAATGGTACCCGGGCCTCCTGGCGATAGAAACCAGGTTTAGCCCGTAACGCTTCTCTTTAGAGAGATGGACCCCAGGATCCAGTGCTTTGGTGTTTTCAGCCATAAAGTTTTTACTGGCGGGGTGCTTTACGGATCCAGGAGTGTGGGTTCCCCGAGGGTCCCCGGTTCCTGAAGGTTTTGTAAATGGAGCCTACCATGAGGGGTGAACATTGGGTCTGTTGGTTCTACCAAAGAAATTCCTGCGGCGGGAAAGGTAAGTGGAGGTTTCTAGGGAATTTTTTAATTTTCTTATGAAATGTCTCCTTTAAAAAAAAGTAAATGTTGTCATGCCTAAGAGTCACCACTGGGGGCTGTATAGTGCACGTACCTTGTCATGCTTTCCTCAAAGATCACGCTGTGTCAGCAGAAGCAGCAGGCTTCCCTCCGGCGAGCAGCTCAGACTTCTGGTAAGATTTGGGGGTATTTTTTTCCACTAAAACCCCCCCACCTGGACAAAGGTCTCTCCCTCTCCCTGGATAGGGGGAAGCCAAAACGATCGGCGATGCCGCTCCGTTTTTTGCACCGCCCCTGCACGGCGGCTTGTCACAGGTCTCCTCCACACCACCCCCCCCCCACACACTGGCACACACGCCGATCCCGTCAGGAAAACCCTCCTTTGAAAGGTGAGGGGGCACGATGTGATGGAGGGGGCGGGGCTTTGCGCAGCATTGGCATGCAGCAACGTCCAGCGCTGGAGTATATTTAAAAGCTCAATTTTTGCTGGCTGCAGATGTCAGAGGGACGCAAGAGCAAAAAGGAGCATGTAAGAGGTTGGTGACACAGGCATTCCCTTGGCACATTTACTAAAAGCATCAGGCTGAGCGTTAATAGCAGCGGCAGTTGCAGGACTATTGCTCAAACAGTGGATGCAATTTCTTCTGGTAGTACCTCTGCATTTGTACATCGGGCTATGGTCAGAAGGGGAGGTTGAAACACCCCCAAAAAAGGGCTAAAAGGGTCTACCTCAAGCTCTGGAAAGCCTACTCCTCTCTACAATGGCATCCTCCCCTGAGAGGGAGTGGCTGGTCACAGTGAGCATCGGAGCCATGAAATGTTTGCAACTATTTTCAACACTGCAGTTCCTGTCTTTATTACTAAAAAGGTCTTTTTCCTCAGCCATGATAGGATTGGAAAAAAGGTTAGCGGCTTTAATCGCATCCCAGTGTGGGACAAAATGCGACAGGTTCCCTTCCATTACCCAGGACCCTCAAACTGAGGAACTGGGGGTGGGAGAAGATGAATTCCCTCAGGGGACCATGGTGAGGCTGATGACTCCTCTTCTGAGGGGTCAAATGTGGGGGGATCAGCTTCACAATCTGTAAGATTGATGGTTCAATTTCTTACTGAATGGTGTGCTCCACATTTATGTACCCTTAACTGAGTGTTTGGGTTCGCTAAAGCCTCCTCAAGCTGTGCATGCCTTTCCTGTCCATTGCTGGAAAAGCATTTTGTATCTGAGTGGGATCACCAGATAAACATTTTTCCCTCCTAAAAAGTTTTTCACACTTTATCCTATGGAGGAAAAAATTCACCAAAGGTGGGGATACCAGCAATTGACGCTGCTATATCCTCTCTGAATAAAAGTTTGACTTGTCCGGCAGACAATGCTCAAATGTTTAGGGATCCAATGGATAAAAAGTTGGAATTCCTATTAGAAAACACTTTTTTCTTTGGCAGTTTGAGTGTTTCAGCCTCCGCTGACAGTAATTGGTCAATCCTTGAGAGACCAGTTTAAACAGGTGCTCAAGGTTATCCTGTTCAGGCGGGCCCAGGATCTGGCAAGCTACTAGCAGCTTTATGTTTGCAATAGTCGCTATGAGAGATTCTATCCTTCAGGCCTCGCGCCTTTCGCTAAGCACCATGCAAAAAGTTCCTGGCTAGTCTTCCTTTTTGCGGCAAAACGGCTGTTTG
Organism: Lithobates septentrionalis; assembly: GCA_037952835.1. Taxonomy (NCBI): domain Eukaryota; kingdom Metazoa; phylum Chordata; class Amphibia; order Anura; family Ranidae; genus Lithobates; species Lithobates septentrionalis. Next base: position 5,111,100 of record JBBDGP010000819.1, read on the forward strand.
GGGATGATTTGGGTAATACATCCAAAGAATTTCTAGTGAAAAAAGTACCCCTTTGCCATTTAAGAAAAGGAGTAAACGTATTTCATTTTAACATGCTCCTTCTCCTGTGCCAGGGGCATCAGCTTCCAGGCAGTCACAACGGCCTCCACTGTCAAGTTCAAAAGGTAATCCTCAGGGTCAACCCCAAGGACAAAAGAAGTCTTGTGGGAGGAAACCTACAAAATACTAAAGCCTCCTTATGATCGTGTGTAGGCCTCATCGGACTTTTTTTTTTTTTTAATTCTGACGGACCTAGAAATGGAACATGTTCTAAATATTTCCGACGGAACCAATTCCTATCGGGAAAACCGATCATCTGTATGCTGTTCCAATGGACCAAAAACGGCACATGCTTTGAAGCGAGTATGAGACGGAAGCTATTGGCTACTGGCTATTGAACTTCCTTTTTCTAGTCCCGTCGTAAGTGTTGTACGTCACCGCGTTCTGGACGGTTGGACTTTGGGTTGACCATGTGTAGGGAAGACCACTTGAATGGAATTCCGTCGGAGAAACCTTTGGAGTTTATTGAAAAAAGAGGGAAGGGTTTCCGCGCTCACGGACCAAGGTCTGCAGCCTCCCCTTACACACACCCCAGTGGGGGTGAGGTTATTGGTAATAAGATTATAGATAGGGGTAAGTGGCGCTACCTTTAACAGGGTACCTAAGAAAATATAATAAAAAATGAATAAAATTCGTACTCATATGTATAAAGCGACAGTCACTCAAGAACCATTAATTAGTGAATGTGAGTGTGCATCTCTTGAATATAGTGAACCGTGCTAATATTAGCAATCTCATACCATACCCTTAAGTATATAAAGTGTAGTTAACCATCAAATGTGGGTAATATATATAAATTGTAAAATAGAAAATTCAATAAACACCACCATCTGTAACATAGAGAGGAATCTGTCCAATAGAAATCCCCCCCGTAAACAATGTGGTGTCCTATCTCCAAATAACATTAATCAACACGTGCAGTTAGTGATATGTCATACATCCAGATCCCGTGTTGGTCCACTTTCCCATCCACAGTCAAACAAATGGACGGGGGCCACAAGTGTTTCCAAAAATAAGTGGTATAGAGGGTATGGAAAATCTAAAACATCTGAAAATATATACTAAGTAGTTCCAGCATAGGCAAAAAATACAAAAATACAAAAAATCCAAACGACAGTGCAAAAAATAGTGCATCAAGTTCCAGCATAAACAAAGATCTGTGATTAGTGACTTTCGTGAAGACAGCGACTCATATCCAGTGACTTGCGGTGCTCCCTGTTAAGGATCCCCACTCACCAGCTCCCTACACCCCTGCAGGGGTATTAAGCATGTAGTACCAGGCGGTAGAATGGTGTTTTAGGTCCCCAGGTGCCTCCGCTCCAGATGTGATGTATCCGTCAGTTCATCCTCATAAGGAAGAAACAGGGCAATAGACTGGCATGAAATAGCATCCAATGATTTGCATTAGCAGGCAAGAGATGCACACTCACATTCACTAATTAATGGTTCTTGAGTGACTGTCGCTTTATACATATGAGTACGAATTTTATTCATTTTTTATTATATTTTCTTAGGTACCCTGTTAAAGGTAGCGCCACTTACCCCTATCTATAATCTTCGGAGTTTGTTCCTACGGCAAAACCGGCCGTGTGTACGCGGCATTACTTTCAAGCATTGAACCATCTTTTGGCAAAAAGTGATCATGGTGGTCCCCATGAAAGAGCAGGGGTTGGGGTTTTGTTCAAACCTTTTTTCACGGTGCCAAAACCGAATGGAGATGTCAAACCCATTCTGGATCTCAAAAATCTAAACTGGTTCCTGAATATCCGCTCTTTTTTCGCATGGAGTCAATCCAATCAGTTGTCTCCATCCTACAAGGAAGAAAACTTCTGGCGTCAATCGACATCATGGATGCATGCCTCCATGTGCCTTTTTCCCCGCTCACCAGTAATATCTACTTTTCAAGGTAGAAAATCTTCATTTTCAGTTTTGTAGCTCTGCTTTTCAGTCTAGCTACTGCACCTTGAGTGTTTACAAAGGTTATGGCCCCTCCTCTAGCCAGATTAAGGGCCCAAGGTATAACGATTATAGTTTACCTAGACGATCTGCTCTTGATAGACCAGTCGGTAGCCTGCTTAGACCAAAGTATGGTCACCACATTCAACTACCTGGAATACCTAGGTTGGATTCTCAACCTAAAGAAATCTTCCTTAAAACCATGAAGGAGGCTAGAATACTTGGGTCTGATCATAGATACACCCAGAAAAGGGTATTCTTGCCCCAGGCAAAAATCAGCGCCATAAAGGAACTTATTCAGGTGGTCGAAGCAAGACGAATCCTTCTATTCAGCTTTGCATGAGGTTGTTGGGAAAGATGGTGGCTTCATTCGAGGCCGTTCCTTATACTCAGTTTCATTCGAGACTGCTGCAAAACAGTATCCTATCGGCTTGGAACAAGAAGGTTCAAGTTCTAGATTTCCCAATGTGTCTGACTCCAAAGGTGCGCTGGAGCCTCAGTTTATGGGTAATAACCAAAAATCTGCAAAGGGGAAAATCCTTCCTACAGTTACTTGGGAAGTGGTAACAACATATGCCAACCTTTTTTAGGTTGGGGAGCAGTCCTGGAAGAGGCAACTGTCCAAGAGAAGTGGTCCAGATCAGAAATGACCTTGCCCATTAACATTCTAGAGATTCGGCCAGAGCACTTGGCCCTGAGGGCCTGAACGTTCAGTTAATGGAATTATCCCATCTTGGGCAGAAAACAGTGTACTTTGCCTATCGGCAGTCTTCATTCTAGGAATAGAAAATTGGCAGGCGGAATACTTGAGTCGCCAGCAGTTGTTCCTGGGAGAATGGTTTCTTCACCCCCGACATCTTCCTGTCAATATGTCAAAGATGGGGGATCCCAGACGCAGATCTGTTTGCGTCCAGGTTCAACAAAGAAATCAACAACTTTGTGTCAAGAACAAAGGATCCGCTAGCATGCGGAATAGATGCCTTGGTGTTCCCGTGGAATCAGTTTTCACTGATTTATGCATTCCCTCCTATTCTGCCTGTGTCCATGACTTCTTCACAGGATCAAGCAGGAAGGGAAGTCGGTGATTCTTGTGGACCCCAGTGTGGCCCAGGAGATCTTGGTATGGCACTGGACCCCATGTACCCTACCACCACGTCCAGACCTTCTCTCACAAGGTCCGGTATTCCATCCTACCTTACAAACACTAAATTTAAAGGTTTGGCTATTGAGACCCACATTCTGATGAAACGTGGGCTGTCAAGTTCAGTGGCATCTACCTTGGTTAATGCAAGGAAGCCGGCCTCTAGAATCACATATTATAGAGTTTGGAAGGCATGTGTCTCCTGGGATGAATCCAGGGGTTGGCACCACAGGAAGTATGTCATAGGTAGAATCCTTGTCTTTCTGCAGATGGGGTTAGAAAAGGTGGCCTTGAGTACTTTCAAAGGCCAGGTCTTGGCCTTATCGGTATTGTTTCAACGACCACTTGCTTTGCATTCTTTGGTTTGTAGTTTTTTTTCAGGGGGTAACACAGCTTAATCCCCCGGTTAGGTCACCCCTGAACCCTTGGGACTTGAATTTAGTTCTGTCGGCGTTACAAAAACAGCCTTTTTGAGCTGATGCTACATATTCCCTTGGTCCTTTTCACAAGGAAACTAGTTTTTCTGGTAATCATATCTTCTGCAAGAAGGGTATCAGAGTTGGCTGCTCTTTCTTGTAAAGAGCCATATTATTATTCAAGGTAGTATTGCGTCCTCATCCTAACTTTCTACCAAAGGTAGTGTCAGGTTTTTATCTAAACCAGGATATTGTTCTACCTTCATTTTTTTCCAGAACCCTGTTCTATGGAAGAAAAGTCACTACATTCTCTTGATGTGGTGAGAGCAGTCAAAGTCTACTTAAAGGCGACTGCTCAGATTCGAAAAACGGATGTTTTGTTTGTGTTGCCTGAAGGTCCTAAAAGAGGACAGGCAGCATCGAAATCTACTATTTCTAAATGGATTCAGCAAGGAAAAGTTCAGGCTTATGGTTTAAAGAGGAGGATTTCACCCTCTCAAATCAAAAGAGCACTCCACTAGGACTGTTAGTGCTTCGTGGGAGTGCATCACCAAGCTTCCATGGTTCAAATCTGCAAGGCTTCAACTTGGTCTTCAGTCCATACATTTACCAGATTTTATCAGGTGGGTGTGAGCAGTGCTAGGACAAGGCCATCTGGTGCCCAGGGCGAAGATGGCAAACTGCGCCCCCCTCCCCAGGTATAAAGAAAGAGTCAGTGTCCTTTCAAAACCAGAAAACACTTAAAACAATACAACAATACAATACTGTGGCTGCAGCCCCGTCGCAGTATATGTACTGCGGCGGGTAAGCAAATGGTTAAATTGTAAGTTCACTTTACAGAAAATCTGTAAAGTGAACTTACATTGGACCCCCTCCCCATCCCCCCCGTCCTGCTAACCTGGAGTCCAGCGATCCCCCGCACTGACCCCTTTACATTACACAGCCCCCTGCACCACTTTACATTACACAGCACCCTGCATCTCTAGGCCCCTTTACATTACACAGCCCCCTGCACCTCTGGACCCCTTTACATTACACAGCCCCCTGCGCCTCTGGGCCCCTTTACATTACACAGCCACCTGCAGCCCTTTACATTACACAGCACCCTGCACCTCTGGACCCCTTTACATTACACAACACCCTGCACCTCTGGACCCCTTTACATTACACAACACCCTGCACCTCTGGACCCCTTTACATTACACAGCACCTCTGGGCCCCTTTGCATTACACAGCCCCCTGCGCCTCTGGGCCCCTTTACATTGCACAACACCCTGCACCTCTGGACCCCTTTACATTACACAGCCCCCTTCACCTCTGGGGCCCTTTACATTACACAGCACCCTGCACCTCTGGACCCCTTTACATTACAAAAAACTCTGCACCTCTGGACCCCTTTACATTACACAGCCCTCTGCGCCTCTGGGCCCCTTTACATTACACAGTCCCCTGCCCCTTTGGGCCCCTTTACATTACACAGCCCCCTGCACCTCTGGGCCCCTTTACATTACACAGCCCCCTGCACCTCTGGGCCCCTTTACATTACACAGAACCCTGTACCTCTGGAATCCTTTACATTACAAAACACCCTGCACCTCTGGACCCCTTTACATAGCCCCCTGCACCCCTTTACTTTACACAACACCCTGCACCTCTGGACTCCTTCAGTGTAGCCCCCCCGTTCAGTGTAGCCACCCGTTCAGTGTAGCCCCACGCTCAGTGCAGACACCCCCCTTTGATGTAGCCCCTCATTCAGTGCAGACACCCCCCTTCGGTGTAGCCCCCCATTCAGTGCAGACACCCCCCTTCAGTGCAGTCCCCGTTCAGTGCAGACAACCCTCTTCAGTGTAGTCCCCCGTTCAGTGCAGACACCCCCTTTCAGTGTAGTCCCCGTTCAGTGCAGACACCCCCCTTCAGTGTAGTCCCCCGTTCAGTGCAGACACCCCCCTTCAGTGTAGTCCCCCATTCAGTGCAGACACCCCCCTTTAGTGTAAGCCCCCATTCAGTGCAGTGTGCAGCCCCTCCCGCCCATTCAGTACCTCAGATCAGCGCGGCGGCACATGCTCAGCAGATCCCCTCCCCCTGTTTACACATAAACAGAGAGGAGGGGGAGGCAGCTTCACGCTGCTCGGCTGTGCCTGTGTGACATCTGGGATCGCACAGACAGCCCGCGGGCGCGAGAGGAGGGGATGGTAGGTGCAGCGGTGTCACCCTGCACCCCCCCGCACACCCACTCCCCCTTGCATCACAATGTAGATCGCCTTTCCCTGCCTGTGCCTGTCACTGCGCCGCTGCCTAAATCCGCAACACTGCCACCGCTTCAGTCCCGGAGGGGGGGGGCTGGCCTGACACCGCTCCCCCAGTGTGTGGTACCCGGGGCGGCCTGCCCCCCACTTAGTATGCCTCTGCACAGCTGTGCAAGCAGGCGCAGCTCTGCAGTGTGGTAGTCACTTGTTGCCCACAAAGTTTAAGAACACACTGCCTGCTAGCACTGCGCCCCCTTCCTACAATAAATTGATCCACCCACCCCTTGTACCGGCCCTGGATGTGAGGAGGTATGAGGATATCGCCTTTGGGCGCAGTGTGCTGTAGGCAGCAGTATAAGGTCCTCAAGTCTGATTGCACCCTACTTTTTGTTTGTGTCTCCCTCCCCTCAGATAGCATTGCTCTAGGACATCCTATTCAGTAAATACTGTGGCTCTGTGTCCCGTGATGTATGAAAAAGAAAATAGGATTTTTATAACAGCTTTCCTGTAAAATCCTTTTCTTCAAGTACATCACGGGACACAGGGGTCCCTTCCCTCTTCTAATACACGTATATTGCTTTGCTACAAAACTGAGGTACTCCCAGTAAGGGGAGGGGTTATATTTGGAGCTAAAATTCCCGTCTTCCATGCCTTTTCCTGTACAAAGGCATGAGGATATCGCCTTTGGGCATAGTGTGCTGCAGGCAGCAGTATAACTCCTCTAGTTTCATGTTGCCCTAATTCCGTTGTGTCTCCCTCCTCTCAGTTGCCATTGCTCTGGGACAACCCACATAGTAATTACTATGGCTCTGTGTCCCGTGATGTACGATTAAGAAAATAGGATTTTTATAATAGCTTACCTGTGTAGCGGGCACCTACTTTTATGTAGGTGACCTCTTTGCTAGTTTACAATTCCAGGTAAATTTAGGCAGGCTTGTACCATTATAGCAGGCCTGTTTGTTCATTTGGGATTTGAGTGGCAGGTAGTTTGTATGCAAGTCTCAGCCAATCATTAATTTGTTTGGAAATGCCCCGGGACTCATATAAAAGCCGGGTCACATGGTGAGTTTGAGAGTTCGAGTTTGGAGAGAAGCCAGCCTGGTTCCCGGAGGGGAGAGGTTCCCCCTCCGGGGAGCCAACGGAGCCCCCCTGCGAGGAGGGTGGGGAACCGGCACCCGTAGAGGAGTAGATGACATCGTACAGCATGTAGTCGCTGGTGTCGTTGGCCACCCCTGCGGGGAAGGGAGCGTGCCAGAAAAGCGGAAAGGGAACAAAGAATCACTGCAGAAGTAGTAGCAGAAAAACGGAAGGAAACTGGGCGATCGATCATTTATGAGTGGCACATGGACTATTGATCACGTGAGTGAAAGCCCAAGAGAAGGGTACTGCCAGAGGGTGAGGGATGTTGGTACGCAAGTCAGTGAGACAGGCGGTGATGGCCTGTGACTTTGGGTTCAGCAATGCCCCGGGATTCCAATCAGTCAAGCTGGAGGAGTTATTCAGAGTGACTTTTCTTTAGCTCAATTTGGAAGTACCATGCAGATGGGAAGTAGTGGTAAAAAGGTAGCGGTAAAGCTGCAAGCACACATACAGAGATACAGACTGTCCTTAAAAAGTTCTGCAGATGAAGAAGTTATTCAGAGTGACTCTTTATCGATTATTCTCTATCAAATCTACTTCCATCTTCCCTGATTAAAGAAATCACATAGAGTGATTTCTTATTATCCGCAGTGATGCTAGGTCTTTGCATGAGAGGCAGAGAAAAGGTGATAAAGCAACAAAAGAGCATCTCAAAAGAAACCCTTCTCCTATCCCAGTTCATGTTACTTAATAAAGCAAGAGAAAAATGCAATATGGACTGTTTGTGATTTTATGGGCTGCGATGGGTCAGGTGGTGAACGTGAATTACGGATATAATAATTAATCAGCCGCTCCTTCGGGGGTAAGTGCTACACCTGTAAAATCCTTTTCTTTGAAGTACATCACGGGACACAGAGGTCCCTCCCCTCTTTCTGGTATACACGTGTATTGCTGTGCTACAAAAATGGAGGTACTCCCAGTAGTGGGAGGGGTTATATAGGGAGGCAACTTCCTGTTTAGGGTGTGCCAGTGTCCATCACCTGAAGGTCGCTTATAACCCACATAGTAATTACTTTGGCTCTGTGTCCCGTGATGTACTTCAAAGAAAAGGGTTTTACAGGTAAGCTGTTATAAAAATCCAATTTTTTTTTTTTTATAGCGCAAAAATGCGCTATCAGACAGGAGTACTAATTTAGAGCTTAAAGCCCAAAATCACACACACAGCAAACCCACCCTTCCTCACCTCCCCCCAAATCCACACACATTGACACAGAAAATCCCCAGACCTACCTTCCCAAATCCAAACACAACCCAAGTATGGATCTGGAAAGATCCAACCATTCATAGAGGTTCAACATCTTCCTTGCTTGTGCACAGGAGATTCATTAAGCTCTTCTGAATGTACTGTCCTCATTCTAGTTCAAGCTCTGATGAAGGGGTCTGTGAAACACTTTTTTCTTACTTTCTCTCTTCATCCTTGAGCATGCACATCAGACAGTACAAATAGTTCACAGCTTAAAGCCTGAGACATTGGTCGCTCAGCCGACATGTTCAGCAGGCCAGTGCTGCACACAATAATAATGTTGTGCTGGCTTCAATCCTCTGCATAATCAAACAGGAGTAATAGTTTGAAGCCTAAATTCACACTCAGAGCAAACTCACTCTGTCTCTTCTCCCCCCCCCCAAAAAAAAACACACACAGCCCCCCCCAAATCCACACACACAGCAAATCCACACAAATTGACACAGCAAATCCACACCCACAACTTCCCAAATCCAAGCACAACCCAACTATTATTTTGGAAAGGTCCTACCTTTAGAAGAGGATTACCTGGTTCCTTGCTAGCCCTTCCGAGGGAAAATCTCACCTTCTACTCCAAGCTCTGTTGAAGGGGTCAGTGCAACACTTTTCTCACATAGGTAAAAGGAAAAAGAAAACCCGCTCCGGGTGTCTGTTACCTACGATCTCCTCCCTCTTCAGGTGTGGGTGCTGCTTGATATGCACCATATGCAGAAAAATAGAACAAAAAGTCCGGACAGCCACACTTTGAAAAATATTGATTCCTTTATTAATGCAAATCCATAACAGCAAAGATAAAAACCACTAACGCGTTTCACACCATTAAGGGAGGTACTTATTCATAGCTAAATTTAAAAATACTGACTCAAACATATATATACACTCAAACAAACACAGCTGAAAATTGGTTCAATTAAAGATAGTATACACAACTATTAATATTGAAGTGGATCAGCTGAGCTTCTTTTCTGTGTAGAAATCAAATGTTGCTCCTTTGAAAAAAGAGATAATACAATGAAAGGGACATGTGTAACATAAGTCTGATGTTTAACGAAAATGAATACATTACACAATAAAAAACTAGAACTAGTGGAAAACATTCCACCTGAAAAATCATATTAAAACCAAAAAGGTTATCTAACATTTCTGAACACATATATGTGTATATGTATATGTATATGTACTGTGATAAAATATCAGTGAGGTCTTATAACAGACGTCCCTGTGCATACCTCATTTGAGAGTTCTCAAAACATATTATATATATATATATATATATATATATATATATATATATATATATATATATATATATATATATATATAATGAAAAAAGCTAGCTTAATAAAATATATATGACTCTTTTGTATGCACAGGTGGGTGGGAGCCCACTTAGCAAACCCTCTCTATCAGAGCCTCTACGGAAAAATAGAACTCTCACCGAACACAGCAAATGAGCTATTGTTAGTCCTATGGCCAGTGTTACCCCATACACATTCAATCTGAAATATCGATCCTGTACACCATCATCTTAGTCATGACACATTTGGTTAAATGCAGACGTACATTGCACTTCTTTATAAATATATACCTCACAAAAAGTGCATATCCTATCAACCAGAGATTTGAAAAAAGGAAAGAGCCACAAATAGAGCTTTCTTTTAGTGGTATTTGATCACCTCGACGGTTTTTGTTAAAAAAAATTGAAAAAGACCGAATTTTTTAAAAAAAATGTTTTTTTTTTTTTATAGTTATAAAATTTTGCAAACAGGTAATTTTTCTCCTTCATTGATGTACGCTGATGAGGCGGCACTGATGGGCACCGATAGGTGGCAGTGATGGGCACTGATGGGTGGCAGTGATGGGCACTGATGGGTGGCAGTGATGGGCACTGATTGCTTACACTGATGGCAGTACTGCTAGGTGGCACTGATTGGCACCACTGGTGGGCATTGATAGGTGGCACTTGTGGGCATTGATAGGTGGCACTGTGAGCACTGGCAGGTGGCAATGGTAGGTGGCACTGGCAGGCACAGATGAGGCATATGTGCCTCCTTCCTTTTCGGGACCGATGTCCCTTTAACATAGGCCGGTGATCGGCTTTTTTTTCTCCTCACGCTGTCAGCGTGAGGAGAAGAAGAAAACGATTACCGAGCTTTTATTTACATCATGTGATCAACTGTCATTGGCTGACAGCTGATCACATGGTAAGGGGCCGGGATCAGTCCCTTACTTGGATCTGTGATCATCCGAGTCTCCGTGACTCAGTGATCACAACGCGCGCCCTGCAGGGTGCGTGTGCACAGGGGAGGACGTCCTATGACGGCCTCCCGGAAATTGAGGTCCGTGCTGTGGCCGTCATTCGGCTATGGCCCGGACCTCAAGTGGTTAAAAAGTAATGAATATTCTGCAAAGTGCAACAACAGCAGCAATCCGAATGAACTTTTTTATCTATTTTTATTTTATTTTTATCTTAGAGAACCCATAACAAGTATGAAATACTTATTCAAAATATAAATATATTATGTCACCAACATCACCACCATTAGATTTGAATTTACTTGGTAAGATTCAACCTGTCTTTCATGAACCTGTGCTGATTCTCTGTTATTAGATTATTATTTACTATATATTTTATGTCATCATTTCAAATACCGTCTAATAATTTACTCACTACAGAAGTCAGGCTTATTGGGTTATAGTTTTCAGCTCTGTTGTTTTACCTTTCTTTAATGATAATGTACCATCCGATGTTCACCAAATAAAGTATGTCATTACCTGGAAAAAAGAAGAAAAAAGAAAAAAGGAAAGAGAGAAAAATGGTCGTTATAGAAAATATATATATATTAACATCCACAAACATATTTCTTAATATGTACATACCTAGTACCTAGATTTTTAAACACCGGCCATTATCGCATTAGACTCAAATCTCGTAACCATTACTGATTATGAGTGTCCAGATAAAGAGGATAAGCCAAACTCAAGGATCGGTAAATCTGGTGATCGATCTGCTAATAGACAAAGGGGCTACAGGACAACTTATTGGTGCTATATGGAAGCCACAGTGTACTCACAATATGTATATTAGTGTACATATAACATCTCAGATGTTTAAACATCAACATTGTTATGTCAGTCCTGAAACCTTGACCAGTAGAGTGTTGTAAATACCTGAAAAAGATTGGAAATGAACAGGACTGTAAAAGCCCAGTGAATCCATTGACCAATCAAATAACGGACAAAATGGTGACGGGACAACATGTTGGTTCTATTTGAAAGTCACTCTGTGCCCATGAAACCCCAAGTACAAAAAAATGACAAAAAGCAGGAGTATGTATATTTTCTATATATTGTTAATCAAAAACCAGGGAAGACAGGAGATGTTACTCATAAAAATGGGAAATAACCCATTCATAATTCATTCCACCTGGCTTTCTGGTATTAAAATAAAAGATCCAATATACCTCTTTATTGCACAACATTCTGAACTTGTCTCCTCCTCTGGCTGGCATAACTACCCTCTCAACTACCTGGATTACTAAGCTCGAAGTATCCTTCTGGTGTATCATGTTCCAGTGTCTGGCTACATTTGTGTTATGGTCCTTCTGAATATCGTACAGATGGTCATACATGCAGTCACGCAATCTGCACGTGGTACGCCCAACATATTGTATGTGGCATGATTTGCATGTAGTATAAACTAGATGCATGGTATTACAGTTGGTAAATGTAGTGATTTTGGATTTTTTATTATTAATAGCAGTGGCTTGAACTACATCGCCTTTATGGATATGGGGACAACAGGGACAACCATTTTGTCCGCATCCAAATGTGCCCCTAAACTGTAACCAGTGTTTGCGAGGACGTTTACTGGTGTATAGGTTTGGTGATAGGGTTCCTCCCAAAGTAGGGGCTTTACGGGATACAGACTTAACACCATTAGCAAGAATTTTCGCATAAATGGGATCATTAAATAGTACTGGCAGATGTTTGGAAACAATGTTCCTAATCTTATTGAATTCTGTACTGAACGGAGTGGAAAATACAGGTGTAGAAGAGAAAGAGTGATCTTTATGTGTGCTAGTCCCCCTGTATGCCCTTTTCTTAATTGGATTCACCTGTAGCAATTTCTCCCATGAGGTGCTGTTAGCAATATTAAGAGCTCTGATGAGAACAAAATCAGAATAGCCTCTCTCCCTAAAACGTGATAACATAATCTCTGACTCTTGTATATATATTCTGTGTTGTCACTGCAGATACATTTAAGTCTCAAGAACTGACCTACAGGAATACCCCGCAGGGTATGCTTCGGATGGTTGGAATCAGCTCGTAGGAGTGCATTACCTGCCATAGGTTTCCTAAAAAGGCTGGTAGTGATTCTATCCCCAACCCTCTTCAGAGTGACATCCAAAAAATCTATGTAAACTGGACTCATTTGTCCTGTAAACTTCAAGTTGAGATTATTATCATTGAAATAAGACAAGAGACTCTCTAAACTGCCAGTTTCCTCTGAAACTATGTATCACGGGTACTCACCGAGGCCGAGATGCTGGGAGTGGCTTCCCTTGCAACTAAGCGCACTATACCCCTGGTGATGGTACAGAGGGTATAGGGCCCAGAGAGGCACGGGTCGCCAGCAGGCAGGTAGCTCTTGAGAGGAGGACTTCTGTAACATAGAGAGCAATGGTGGCTCTGCCCCTGGAACTGGAGAAGAAGACCCGGCTGGGGTTCTAACCCGTAAACACAACGGGAGCAGGAGATCAGGCACGGAGAACCCAGTAATGAAGAGTCTGTGGTGCAGGCCGAGAACATATACCGGAGACTGGTAGCAGAGAAAGTCCTTTAAGCAGGCCGAGGGTCAAACACAGCAGACTGTAAGCAGAGAAGTCCTGAAGGCAAGCCAGAGGTATAGTACTGGAGATGTCAGTAGAGGAGTCCGTTAAACAAGCCGGGGTCATACACGAGAAGGCAGGAGAATCCGGAGACAGGCAGAGGGTCAAACACTGGAAGCAGATGGTGGAGAAGTCCTTTTAACAAGCCGAGGTCAAACACTGGAGAGAAACAAGGTAGGTCAGGCAAATCCGGGTCAAACAGGTAAACACAAGGAGCAGGAATCAGGAACGGAACACTGGAAGCTGAAAGACAAACCAGCAATTAAACAGAGAACGAGTCAGTCCTTATATAGGCCAGAAAGGGGGCGTAACGCTGATGAACGAACGTTCGTACGCCATTACGCCGTTACGCCGTGTAGTGAACCCGTGTGTGCCGCTACTTTGCTAACGCGCATGCGCCGCGCAAACGCACAGGAACCTTCCGATGTTGGCAGGCTCTTCTCTTATTGCTTCTCTGACAGTGCCCCCCCCAAAGGGCAACCTCCAGATGCCCAATCTGGCCAGTACTCCCGGATATTTCTTGTGGAATGTTTGTATTAACCGTGGGGCGTGTATATTGGAGGAGGATTCCCAAGAATTATCTTCTGGGGGGTACCCTTTCCACTTGACCAAATACTGGATATGACCCCCCCCTCCTCCTACAGTCCATTATAGCCTCCACCTCAAATTCATCTTCGCCTTCAATATTAATTGGAGGAGGTGCCAACTCCTCCCTTCCTGGGAAAGAACTGGGAGTTACTGGTTTTAAAAGAGAAGTATGAAAGACAGGATGGATTCTGTAAGAGCTGGGTAAAGAGAGTTCAAAGGCCACGAGGTTCACTACTCTCTTTATCTTGAAAGGACCAATAAACTTTGGACCTAATTTGCGTGAGGGACAAGAAAGTTTAAGGTTTGTTGCAGATAGCCAGACTTCATCCCCAATTTTAAAGATTGGGTTGCTCCTCCTCCCCTTGTCATAGTATTTCTTGTAGCTGTCCTGTGCCTTCTTCATAGCTTCCTGAATTATTTGAAAATTGGCTTGAATGGAATTTATTCGGTCTTGCACCGCAGGAACTGATACTTCTGAAAAAGAGTTAGGCAGAAAAGAGGGGTGAAATCCATAATTAGCCCAGAAAGGAGTTTGGTTGGTTGCTGTGTGTATGGAATTATTGTAGGCAAATTCTGCACAGGGGAGGAGCGAAACCCAGTTGTCTTGAGAGCATGAGCAAAAACAGCGCAGATATTGTTCCAGCGTTTGGTTCGTCCTCTCTGTCTGGCCATTACTTTGGGGATGATATGCTGAGGACAGGCTACCTTGATTTCTAGGGATTTGCAAAGGTCTCTCCAAAATTTTGAGGTGAACTGGACTCCTCTGTCAGACACAATGCTAACGGGCACTCCATGTAGCCTAACCACTTCCTTAATAAATATATCCGCGGTATCTGAAGCAGAGGGTGTGCCCTTCATGGGTAAGAAGTGGGCCATTTTTGAAAGGCGGTCGACCACTACCAGGATGGTGGAGAACCCCTCAGCAGGTGGTAGGTCGACGATGAAGTCCATAGCCACTTCCTTCCAGGGTTGCTCTGGAATGGGTAATGGTCTTAACAGACCCCAGGCTTTCGCATTGGATCCCTTGCTGCGTTGGCAAATAATACAGGAGTTTACGTAGTTCTTACAGTCCTGACTCCACCCTGGCCACCAAAAGGAACGATGTATTAGTTCCGTGGTCTTTTGTACCCCGAAATGTCCTGCAAACTTGTTATCATGAAATGTTCTTAGTACCAAGGGTCTTACTTGCGCTGGAACAAATATTTTGTTTTGGGCCCATAGTAAACCATCCTGTTTCCTCAGTGTGGGTACTTCAGCATTGGCTGGAGGCCTGTTCAATGGCAGTTCTTAGATCTGGCTGGATTGAACAAAGAAAATTCTGTGAGGACAGAATAGTACCAGGTTCTGCTGTTTGAGAGGTCTCTGGGAACATCCGAGATAGGGCGTCTGCTTTCCCATTCTTGGAACCAGGCCGATAGGAAATGTGGAAGTTGAACCTGGAGAAGAACAAAGCCCAGCGGGCTTGCCGAGGTCTGAGGCGTTTCGCTGTTCTAAGGTACTCCAGGTTCTTGTGATCTGTGAAGATCATAATGGGGTGAGAAGCACCTTCCAAAAGATATCTCCACTCCTCAAGAGCAAATTTGATGGCCAGTAGTTCACGCTCCCCCACGTCATAGTTCCTTTCTGGCGGGGACAGTTTCCGGGAGGCAAATGCCACAGGGTGAAGAAGGGCCTTCTGGCCTCGTCTTTGGGATAGAATTGCTCCTAAAGCTGACTCTGAGGCGTCTACTTCCAACACATAAGGGAAAGCAGGATCTGGGTGCAGTAGTATCGGGGCAGAAGTAAATAGATCCTTCAGTCTATCAAATGCTTCCTGAGTTTCTGGAGACCACTGGAATCGACTTTGCTGGCGAGTCAATTGGGTTATGGGAGAAATGATCGATGAGAATCCTTTTATAAACCTGCGATAAAAGTTGGCAAAGCCCACAAATCGTTGGACCCCCTTTTTATCGGTAGGGGCTGGCCATTCCTGGATAGACTTCACTTTCTGAGGATCCATTGAGACCCCTTCAGTGGAGATAATGAACCCTAGGAATTGGACTACCGTTCTTTCGAATTCACATTTCTCTCCCTTTAGGTAAAGTCCGTGCTTCCTGAGGATCGTGAGTACCTTTTTCACATGGACTTGATGCAGCTCAATGGTTGTAGAGAAAATCAGAATATCGTCAAGGTAAACGATCACAAAGTCGTCTAAGTACTCACGAAAAATGTCATTCACTAGGTGTTGGAATGTAGCTGGGGCATTGCATAGGCCGAATGGCATCACTAGATATTCGAAATGTCCGAATCTAGACCTAAAAGCCGTTTTCCACTCATCCCCTGGGCGTATCCGAACCAAGTTGTAGACGCCCCTTAGGTCAAGTTTAGAGAAAACTCGTGCGGTTCGAAACCATTGGAACAGTTCTGGGATGAGGGGAAGCGGATAACGGTTCTTGATGGTGATCTTGTTGATCTCCCTGTAATCCACACAAGGCCTTAAAGTACCATCTTTTTTTTCAACGAAGAAGATCTCTGCTCCGGCCGGAGAGGAGGAAGGACGAATGAATCCCTTTTCAAGGTTTTCGTTGATGTAGGACCGAAGAGCCTCCAACTCCTTTTCTGATAGAGGAAATATACGACCAAAAGGGATCTCGGAGCCAGGTAAGAGATCAATGGGACAGTCGTATGGTCGGTGAGGAGGCAAACTGTCGGCTTTCTTTTTGTCAAAAATGTCCATGAATTCACGGTAGGCTGCAGGGACGTGCTGAAGATGATCAGGGACAGGCTGGATGGTCAGACAGGGAGCTGTGCAGACAGAACCAGAGGTGAAGCAGTGCTGGGAGCAGTAGGCCGAAGAGAAGGAGATCTTCTTCTCACTCCAATTAATATGGGGGTCGTGAGCTTGCAACCATTGAAGTCCCAGGATGATAGGGAACATGGGGGAGCAAATGATGTCAAAGCAAAGAAATTCTTGATGTCCTGAATCTGTGATGGTGAGAGTGGGTTTAGTTTCTTGGGTAACAGGCCCGGAACAGGGGGATGATCCATCGGCCAGGTGGATTTGGAGACTTTGTCTTTTATTTTGCAGAGGAATGTGTAAGCTTCGGGCTAGAGATGTATCCAGGAAGCAGCTGCAGGCGCCAGAATCAATAATGGCTGGTAGCCGGATCTCCTCGCCTGCCACCTGTAGGGAGACGGGAAGGACAAGGTGAGTTGAACTTGAACCATTGACTTGAAAGTTCATAGCTGTTGGTGGCTGGGACTTACTGGGTCTTATAGGACAGTTGCGCAAAAAGTGGCCTGACCCTCCACAGTACAGGCAGAGATTGGCTTCCCGCCGGCGTTGTTTCTCATCAGGTGTAAGTGGAGCCCGGATCAGACCCAGTTGCATTGGCTCACTCTCCGAGGTAGAGGAAGAAGGGACCGTAGGAAGAGGATGACCTGTGGGGACCCTGGGTAGCATCCATGTAGGCCGGGGAGGTTGAAAACGTTCAGAACGTCGTTCCCGTAGACGTCTATCTAGTTTTATGGCTAGCTGGATCAACTCCTCCAGGGTGGAAGGAGAATCAACACGCGCTAATTCGTCTTTGAGAGTCTCTGAGAGTCCCTGGCGGTACTGGTATTTGAGAGCCGCCTCGTTCCATCCAGTGTCCCCAGACCATTTTCGAAATTCGACCGTATAGTCCTCCACCGGTCTCTTTCCCTGGACTAAGGTATGTAAGATGGACTCGGCCGTGGCTGTGCGTTGGGGATCATCATATAATCTTCCCATGGATTCAAAGAAGGTTTCCACAGAGTTGAGTAAAGGGCTCTTCTGCTCCAGGAGGTTGTGAGCCCAGGCTTGGGGTTCTTCGGACAACAAGGAAATAATGAACCCTACTTTTACTGTCTCAGAACTGAAAGTCTTAGGTTGGAGAGCCAGGTATAACAAGCAGGCATTTTTAAATGCTCTAAACCTTTTCCGATTCCCGGAAAATCGTTCGGGTGTGGGTACCCTAGGTTCTGGGTGAGGCATCACAACCGCAGGAGCCGAGCTGGAGTGATCTTGCGAAGAGCTGGCCCCACTGGGGGATGTGGAGGTTGCATCCCCGGGAGATAAGATTAGGTGCTGGAGACGACCTTCTAGTTGGAAATAGCCATCTTGTAGCCTCTGGACTTTTTGCGTAAGGGTCGTGACCTGCTGGCATAGAGCCTCGAGAGGGGATCCCACTCTGTCGGCCTCAGACATCTGGCTGGTTTGTACTATCACGGGTACTCACCGAGGCCGAGATGCTGGGAGTGGCTTCCCTTGCAACTAAGCGCACAATACCCCTGGTGATGGTACAGAGGGTATAGGGCCCAGAGAGGCACGGGTCGCCAGCAGGCAGGTAGCTCTTGAGAGGAGGACTTCTGTAACATAGAGAGCAATGGTGGCTCTGCCCCTGGAACTGGAGAAGAAGACCCGGCTGGGGTTCTAACCCGTAAACACAACGGGAGCAGGAGATCAGGCACGGAGAACCCAGTAATGAAGAGTCTGTGGTGCAGGCCGAGAACATATACCGGAGACTGGTAGCAGAGAAAGTCCTTTAAGCAGGCCGAGGGTCAAACACAGCCGACTGTAAGCAGAGAAGTCCTGAAGGCAAGCCAGAGGTATAGTACTGGAGATGTCAGTAGAGGAGTCCGTTAAACAAGCCGGGGTCATACACGAGAAGGCAGGAGAATCCGGAGACAGGCAGAGGGTCAAACACTGGAAGCAGATGGTGGAGAAGTCCTTTTAACAAGCCGAGGTCAAACACTGGAGAGAAACAAGGTAGGTCAGGCAAATCCGGGTCAAACAGGTAAACACAAGGAGCAGGAATCAGGAACGGAACACTGGAAGCTGAAAGACAAACCAGCAATTAAACAGAGAACGAGTCAGTCCTTATATAGACCAGAAAGGGGGCGTAACGCTGACGAACGAACGTTCGTACGCCGTTACGCCGTTACGCCGTGTAGTGAACCCGTGTGTGCCGCTACTTTGCTAACGCGCATGCGCCGAAGCGCGGCTCCGCCGCGCAAACGCACAGGAACCTTCCGATGTTGGCAGGCTCTTCTCTTATTGCTTCTCTGACACTATGAGTTCCAGGTCGTCTATGCAGCGACCATAAAACAACGTGTGTGCTCGAAGAGGACTACCACATGCAAAGATGTGGAACCTCTCCCACCATCCCATGTACAGATTGGCCAGGGACGGTTCAGAATGTTGTGCAAGAGAGGATATATTGGATCTTTTATTTTAATACCAGAAAGCCAGGTGGAATGAATCATGAATGGGATATTTCCCATTTTTATGAGTAAAATCTCCTGTCTTCCCTGGGTTTTTATTAACAATATATAGAAAATATACATACTCCTCTTGGTTTTAGTCATTTTTTTGTACTTTCATGGGCACAGAGTGACTTTCAAATAGCACCAACGTATTGTCCCGTCACCATTTTGTCCGTTATTTGATTGGTTAATGGATTCACTGGGCTTTTACAGTCCTGTTCATTTCCAATCTTTTTCAGGTATTTACAACACTATACCGGTCATATGGTTTCAGGACCGACATAACAATGTTGGTGTTTAAACATCTGAGATGTTATATGTACTAGAGGTGCGCATCTTCACTGGTCTTAGGATTCGATTTGATTACAATTATCTGGTCAAAAATTGAAATTCGCTCCTTTCGCATGGAGTTGATCAGGTCAGTGGTCTTCATCCTACTGCAGGGAGAACTTTTGGCGTCCATTGACATCAGGGATGCATACCTGCATGTCCCTATATTTCCCGCTCACCAAAGGTGTGACGGGAGGGCCCGTGGAACTCAAAATCCCTTGGAAAGTAGGGGATGCCCTTGTTTCAGCTCCCCATACACCTCTTATGTCTAATTCCCCGTACACACGGTCGGATTTTCCGATGGAAAATGTCCGATCGGAGCGTGTTGTCGGAAATTCTGACCGTGTGTGGGCTCCATCTGACATTTTCCATCGGATTTTCCGACACACAAAGTTGGACAGCAGGAGATAAAATTTTCCGACAACAAAATCCGATCGCATCAATTCCGACCGTGTGTGGCCTGTTCCGACGCACAAAGTGCCACGCATGCTCAGAAGAAATTCCGAGACGGAACAGCTCGTTCTGGTAAACTTAGCGTTCGCAATGGATACAGCACTTTCGTCACGCTGCAATGTTAAAAATCGTTTAATACAGCGCACTCTCTTCTTCTTTATAATGTGACAAGAATTAAGTAGTTTTGCTGCTCATATTCACACACACTTCTCACAAACTTATTTCTTTACTATTTATCGTTCCCTCAATATATTTTGATTTCTCACATCTGACAACATATTTTTGTATATTTTTTATATATTTTTTGTCTTTAATGATTCTTTTTTTGTGTTTGTATTTTTTTTTTTTTCGATTTTGATTTGTACTCCCGAAAATGTTTGTGTGTGTTTTTGGTGACAAGTTCCCACAACACCATTGGTATGTTGTTCTATTTAATCTGTAGGAGATTGTTTGGTGTTGTTGTCCCTTGTTAATTTCACATTTTATGTTAGAAATGTACCTGAATCGTCACCAACAAACTGTCCTTTTTGGATGAAAACACACACAGGAGAGTAGAATTTCCCAAAAAATTTTTATTAAGGGGTCACAAGTAAACAAAGAGGGAGGCAACGCTGGAGAAACTGCAGAAGTGGGTGAAGCCTTGGACCCCCAGGGCAGACATCAACTATTTTTAAGCAAAATTGGTGGCCTGAGGAGTCCATA
This sequence comes from Lithobates septentrionalis, assembly GCA_037952835.1. Taxonomy (NCBI): domain Eukaryota; kingdom Metazoa; phylum Chordata; class Amphibia; order Anura; family Ranidae; genus Lithobates; species Lithobates septentrionalis. Next base: position 5,131,571 of record JBBDGP010000819.1, read on the forward strand.
TCTAAGGGAGGGCGGTCTGGTCCAGAAGTCCCAGAGATCCGGAAAGCAGCAGATGACATCTGTGTCCCCAGGCTGTGGTCATACGAGAGACTGCAGCTTCTGTCAGACCAGACTGAACCCAGGGCAATCACTCTCAGGTCTTCCTCCCACGCTTCCTTCCACGCGGTGGCTGTGGTGGTGGAGTTGTGGCAGCAGGAGGAGGAGGATCGTCCATCTCAATGATATCCGTCTTGGGTGTTAGTTCCCCACTCACCCCCTTACGTAGGACCTTATAAATAAGGTCCTCAGAGAGCCTGCGTTGGCCCTCCTGCATGCCCTGCAATTTGGTGGCAGCCATGCAGGCAAAGGCCTCTTCAGGAGTGGGTAAGGCTCTGAGGGACGCAGAAGCCTCCTGGATCAGCCTGAATGCTGAATCCTGCACGAGACTCGGAGTGGCCTTCCTGGCTCGTTTATATAGCAGGCGGAGGGGAGGGACCTGAGACTCAGTCAGGCTGCGACTGGTCCCAGACTTCTCTTGGCTGCCACTTAGCCCCGCCTCCTCCTGGCTGCAACTAATCCCCGCCTCCTCCTGGCTGCCACATTTCACAACCTCCTCCTGGCTGAGGTCTTCCTGTGTATGAAAAAGGGACATAGTTTTAGTATTTTCTTCATCAATCACACACAATTTTCACCTCCTGACTGTTGCAAATTCAATGTTAACAAATATAACAGACTATCCTTCTGAGCCCAGCAGTTTTCATTCTTGTGGCAATTTTGGGTGCCCACTACTGTTTATTGATATGTAAAACACTTTTTTTAATCAGCAATTAGTGATTAATAATAACATCTAGTAAACATCATTTCTTTATTGCCCAGAAATCAGTAGAAGAATGCTATACCTGACTCCAGCTGGGCACCTCCACTTCTTCCTGGCTGGAAGGCCCAGGTTGGACATCGGAAGCCTCAGCTGGGGTATAAGGAAGCGTGGAAGGAAGAGTAGAGAGGGATTCTCTGACTTCAGTGTGGTCTGACAGAAATCGCAGTCTCTCATAGTACCACAGGCTGGGGACATAAACGTCATCTGCTGCAGCTCCGGACCTCTGGGAATCTGTAACCTTCTTGCGCTCCCTCAGATATGTGCTCCTCAGGCCACCAATTTTAGCTTTTAAATAGGTGATGGTTGCTGTGGGGACCACCGGCTTCACCAACTCCAGCAGTTTCTCCAGCGCTGCCTGCCTCTTCTGTTTGTGATTATAGTGGGGGTGTCTCACTTGCCACAGACAGGGCAGCTCCCTGTACTTGTCTATGAACAGGGGCAGGAAATTGTGGTCGTTGAACCCATCCATTTTCTCTGCAAGACACAATACAAGACAAGCCCTAATGTCAGGCAAAACTCCCCTAATCTTGTTACAATATAGGCTTCCATTTCGAAGCAGTATAGGTGCAAGTTTAGATCTTACCTTCGTTATCACGATCAGCGTCTCCGATGCTCCTTCCTCTGCTCACAGATCGTACGTAATACACACATGTGTTACGCTTTATACACACTGCGCATGCGTATAACTCCGCCCGCCCCTGACGTTCTTTCTAGTCTATTCCCCGCCCCTTTTCGTTCGGCGCAGTGGGGGAAGAGCACATGGTGGATAGACAGCAGGTGCGTACTAATTGTAGCAACGAGGAGGAGGAAAGGCCGGATCCGGACACGTCCCGATCCAGAAGGAGATTTAAGGACTCAAATATGTCCTTTGGGGAGATGTTGGAGATGGTCGACATCCTGAAGAAGGCCGACTATGATGGAAAGTATGGGCCTTACCCCAACCCCAATATCAGAAAGGCCAAGATCATGGCGAAAGTGGTCAGGAGTCTGCACCGAAATTTCGGGGTACGTCGATCGAAAGATCAGCTCAGGAAGCAGTGGTCGGACCTTTAAATTACGAGAACATGAGCAGTACAGAAAGATCCGGAGAGTGCTGCAAAAAAGTAAGTAGTTGTGCTGTGTTCCTATTCTTTTGATGTTTAGTACGTTCGTGCTGCTCCATGTGCTTTTAGGAACTGTTGTACAGTTTAAAATGGCAACTTTCATGTTCATGGGCACATTATTCGTTCTGATCAAACATTTTTCGTTCCAACTATAAAATACCATTGTTTAGCCCATATGCATTTGGCCACCATTTTGACGCCCTATACTTGTCTTCAAAGAATTGGGGTGTGTAGATGGCTTTGTTACTAGAATGAAATGCAAACTAGATTCTGTGTAAGGAGAGGACACTCAGCAGCTGTTTTCACATCTGGACACTGGAGCACTAGTGTGGGACACAAGAACACAATTTTTTATTAGGGGGCCCCACACAGGTGCTCCAGTGTATACTATAGGGGGGGGGGCTATATCTGTGAAGCTTGTACTAAACAGGTAAAGTATTGCAGGACACTAAAAAAGCTACATCTTGGAACTCTGCTAAAATTGACAATTGTACCCCACTTCCAAGCAATGTTTCCTATTTATAGTTCTGCCATCAAATATCTGTGTGCTAAGTATACCATTTTTGTTTTACATAGGGGATAAAAGACTCGGAGGACACCCCTCATCTGAGGAGACCAGAGCCCCCTCCCTCTGGAAGAAGGGGAAATCCCCCCAACACAAGTTGAGCAGGAGGAAGAAGACGTGGTGGAACTAGTCACCACAACATGAAACCAAATTTATTTTGGGGTTCCTCTCTTTTTAGGTGATCGTGAGGGTGTGGATCCAGATCCTTTCACATCCGAAAGTGCCCAGATCCTGATCGGGGAGATCATGGGGTGTAATTTACAATTGGAAATAATCAAGCAAAACATCAATGATGTTATTCCAAAATATAAAAACATCATTGATGTTTTGGGGCGAGTTTAAAGCCCCTCCAAATCACTTTCTTCTTTTGTGTGCTACAATGTGCTAAATGTTTTTGTGATTTTTCCCAAAGTCAAATTTGGAGGATGCACACAGTGTGCCAACATGTGCTATGTGCCATCACAGGAGATCAATGGACGCGTTTTGGGGGTGCAACCCCTTCCTCAATAATAAAGTAGCGGTGAGGAAGGGGTTTCTCCCCCAAAACACATCCCTTGATCCCCCGTGATGGCAGATAGCACATGTTGACTTTGGGAAATTTGTGTGCATCTTCCAAATTTGGCTTTTCCAGGGGTGATTTCCCCCCATCTGAACGCAATATCAAACACAGTTCCTAAATACTCATGTCTGATGTTGCCTTCAAATTCAACCAAATGTGACGTTTGTAAGTTCAAGATTTGTGTCTTTTCTTGTTGGTTTTACACAGGCCTGTTTTCTATAAAATGGACATTTTGATTTTGGATAATGCCACCACAAAAATTGTTATACAACAAACATTTTGGTTTGTTTGAAAAACCTTTGGTAAATGCACATGTGATTGTGCAGGTATTAAAAAGATTGTTAATCAAGAATGTGTGGATTATTGTCTCAACGCTACAACACTTTTGTGGTGATGTAATTGCTGCTTTCTGTGAAAATGGGGGCTATTTCCTAAGGGCAAATCCACTTTGCACTACAAGTGCTGTTTCAGTGCAGTTGCAAGTGCACTTGTAGTGAAATGTGTTTTTGCATTTAGGAAATAACAGCCAACAGTGCTTTGTATAAGGTTACACAATCACGACATTTTCTGGACTCAACACATTTATGACAGGGTCAGCTAAAACAAACACAAGCAGTAAATGTCCACCAAGAATTTTTTTGTTTTTTTTATTAGAAAAAGGCTTCACATATTGTCTGGCATATTGATGGCCCCCCTACCCGCAAAGAACTCCAGGTAGCGTAACCGGACATCACAGGCACTCAGGGAGGGCAAGCCAGGACGGCCACTTTCAAGCGCCGTCAGTGTGGTTTGATGTAGGATTCCGGCCTCAGGCCCAACTGAGCCAGCATAGTTGGCCGAATGTTTCCTTAAAAAGTTATGGAGAACACAGCACGCAAGTATAATATGGTTCAGTTTATACTCCGCCATATGGATGGGTGTCAGAAATAGTCGGAACCGGCTGGCCAGGATTCCAAATGTGTTCTCCACCACTCTTCGGGCTCTGGCCAGCCGGTAATTAAAAACCCTCTGTTCCAGGGTGAGGGTCCTCATTGGGAATGGCCGCATCAGGTGGTCCCCCAGCGCAAACGCTTCATCAGCAACGGACACGAATGGGAGTCCTTCCACATTGTCCTCTGGAGCTGGCAAGTCCAAGCTGCCATTCTGGAGACGCCTGTAGAACTCCGTCTGGGCAGTGACTCCACCATCGGACATCCGGCCATTCTTCCCCACGTCCACATACAAGAAGTCGTAATTAGCCGACACCACCGCCAACATCACTATACTATTAAACCCCTTGTAATTATAATAGTACGACCCCGAGTTGGGTGGTGGGACGATGTGGACGTGTTTCCCATCAATTGCCCCTCCGCAGTTAGGAAAGTCCCACCGCTGGGCAAAGTGGGAGGCCACAGTCTGCCATTCCTGTGGCGTGGAAGGAAACTGTTGAGGAAAAAACAATAAACATTACTATTTTTACTCTGAAACATGGCAAGCAGATTAGACACAAACATTCTGGGGCAACCTCCAGATAGCATTTATTAAGGGAAATTTAACAACGCCAAAGTATAAGGTACACCTATCATATTCCCCCTCCCCCCCCCTCTCATGGGCCATTTCTAACATTATAGGGGGTGTGTGGAAATCTTGGACAGGTAACCCTCTTCACTTCATTGAGAGATGAATGTCTAAATACAGGGTATTACTTGGAACAGCCCCTCCTTAGTTACACTATTGGCAGCCCACTGGACAGGTAAGAAGTGTCATAATACAAAGATATAAATACACATTGTACACATTTGAGGACATTTGGACATTCTGCTATTACCTGTCAAGATAATAATAGGATACAAGAACTTTAAACAGTACCATTGGAAAGTATACAGGCAGGCCCTTGCACTACATTCTTTGGGGAATTCATCCATAAATCTGACCAGTAAAGAGATGGGTATAGTGTGTATGGGTTTGGCAAAGTCAGCAGATAGATGATTGAGGATAGACAGAGAATTGGGATCAGCTGACTTAGCAGTTGGGGGGAGGGAGGGTTACTAAAAATGATTTGTGGACACCACAAAAAAAGCCTCTGGCACTCTGCCTGAATTTAACTCAAAAATAACATTACCAAACATTTTAGGGGGTGTTTGGGGTAAAGCACTACTATGGAGCAGATAAAATACATTGTTAAGTGACTACATGAGGTGAATATAGGCCAGGAGACACCATGCTGGGGAGGTTATTGAAGGGCAAATATGTATGAAGGACCTAAAATAATAATTACATAAAAATCCAGCATGCATGAGGACAAAGGGGACATTCACAGCATATTACAATCATGGGAATTAGGGAATGAGGAAAGAAATACAATATATTATCAAACATTCAATACAATAAAATGTGATATTAAAGGATAAAAATCTTACCTTCATATACTCCTTCTGCAGGACCTATATGATGGCAGAACAGGTCTCTGGGATAATGATTCCCAGAGCCTGGGGGGAGATGCCTGTCGAGAACTTGAGGTCCTGCAGGCTTCTCCCTGTGGCCAAATACCGCAAGGTAGCGACCAACCTCTGCTCCGGAGTGATGGCTTGCCTCATGCAGGTATCCTGCCTGCTGATATAGGGGGTCAGCGAAACACGGGGTCCGTCATCCTAAGAAAGTTCCTGAAATCATCAGGATTATTCTCACGGATCTCACAGAGCAAAAGGCATATGAGAGAACTGGTCACGCTGAAGCAACCAATTCTTGGTCCATGAACTCCTCCCCACCCTGTTCATGGACTGGACTTGTGTCAAGGTCAGGACCCCAACACCAAGCCCCCGCACAGCACGAACTCTACGAGGAGTACGCATACGAAACATGGCTAGAAAACGGTCAGCTGCTCAGAACGAAGTAACAGAACGCACTGAAGAACAGCAAGGCCTGTGAAGAGCGACCTGAAAAACAGTAACGAACGAACAAGAATACAATGACTAAGTCACGCGGAACTTGCTTGCACGCACTGAAGAGCAGATACAAACCCACAAGCACAAACTGAACGGCAGAAAACGATCTGAAAGCCACGAGTCTGAAAAAGCGTGAATCGTCTCTCACCAAACTTTTACTAACACGAGATTAGCAAAAGGAGCCCAAAGGGTGCCGCGCTTGGTTCTGAACTGGCCTTTTCTAGTCTCGTCGTACGTGGTGTACGTGACCGCGTGGTTGGCGATCGGAAATTCCGACAACTTTGTGCGACCGTGTGTACGCAAAACAAGTTTGAGCCAACATCCGTCGGAAAAAATCCTAGGATTTTGTTGTCGGAATGTCCGAACAAAGTCCGACCGTGTGTACGCCCTATAAGTCACCCTGTGCTATCCTGGCACAGGGTGAGTTAGAAAATATATCTTGGGCTACTTAAAATGGGACAGTAATATTTGTCCACAATATCTACCAGGATGTATGTAGAGACTATTATTGGTTTGTTTGATTCTAAACTCAACCTGTTAATTGAGTGAGCTGATCACATTAGCCTCCAGGACTGGCTAGGAGACGAACAGTCTACTCCTACTATAGTTGTTGATGACTAGGCTGAGGAGGGGGGAGATTGTTGTTTGTATTGTTAATTGTAATTAGCTCCTGCTATTGTGTTTATACTACTGTGTGAAGCTCGGTGCCCACAAGTCTGTGTCCTACAGGTCATGTCTCTTGAGTCATCTGGTCTGGGTAAATGATTTAGTAAATTAGCTCATGTTAATTAGGTTAGGTTTTAGTCATTCTGCTGTATATATTTGTGTGAGATCTCAAATAAAGAGTTAGTCCATGTTAGCAGTGAAACAAGTGTCGCCTTGTTTTGTGCTTATGAGCGGTTGGAATATCTGATATCTGAGTCCAGACTGGGAGGAAGTGGTATACTGACGGAAACACTCAAGCGGAGTGTGGGACATTCCGTGACAAAAGGTTTCTGCGATTAAAAGTAGAACAGCACTTTCAGTCGCGGCTTTCCCCTCTGGGCTAGCCACAGCACCATGGGTATTCACAAAATACTGGCCCCACCTCTAGCCAGGTTGAGGGCACAGGGCATAACAGTGTTGGCATACCTAGACGATCTATTGTTAATAGTCCAGTCAGTGACTCGCTTAAAGCAAATCTTACGCATTTCAACCAGTTACCTGGAAAATCTCGGTTGGATGCTCAACCTAGAGAAGTCTTCCTTAAAACCAGTAAGAAGGCTGGGTTACTTAGCTCTGATCATAGATACAGCCCAGAAAGGGGTGTCTTGCCTCCAGCAAAGATCAGCTCCATAAAAGAGTTGGTACGGATGGTCAGGTCAAAAGCAAATCCTTTAATTCACCTTTGCATGAGGTTGTTAGGTAGATGGTAGTTTCAATCGAAGCAGTCCCTTATGCCCAGTTCCATTCAAGACTGTTGCAAAACAGAATCTTCTCGGCTTGGAACAAGATGATCCAAGCTTTTGGGCTTACCTATGCAGGCTGACCCCAAGAAGGTCTCAAAGCCTCAGTTGGTGGTTACAAAGCCAGAATTTACTGAAAGGGAAATCCTTCGGACCAATAATCTGGAGAGTAGTAACGACAGATGCCAGCCTCTCAGCCTGGGGAGCGGTACTAGAAAGACAACTGTCCAGAGACAGTGGTCAAAACTCAAAGAGCCCTGCCATCAATATCCTAGCGATTTGGGCAGTGTAGCTGGCTCCGAAAACCTGGACCTCCAGGTTAGAGAATTGTTCTGTCCGGATTCAATGCGACAATGCCACGACTGTGGCCTATATCAATCACCAAGGGGGCACCTAGAGTCTCTCAGTTCAGAGAGAGGTGAACCATATCCTAACTGGGGCAATAAGGAATGTCCCATCCCTATGGGCAGTTTTCATTCCGGGAGCAGAAAAGTCGCCAGCAGTTATTCTCAGAGGAATGGTCTCTTCACCCCAAAGTTTTTCGGGCTGTTTGCCAAGGATGGGGGACTCCGGACATAGATCTTCTAGCCTCCAGATTCAACATGAAGTTAAACAACTTCGTGTCCAGAACAAGGGATCCACTCGCATACAAAACAAATGCACCGGTAACCCTGTGGGATCAGTTTTCACTGATCTATGCATTCCCCCGATTCAGTTGCTACCTCAACTTCCTTGCAGGATCAAACTGGAAAGAAAGCCGGTAATTCTGGTAGCACCACCAGGGCCCAGAAGGTCATGGTATGCAAGAATCGTAAAGATGGCAGTAGAGGGTCCTTGGCCTCTCCCAGGAGGGGGTTACAAGGGCCAGACCTGCTCTCGCGGGGGGCAATATTCCATCCTACTTTACAAATGCTAAATTTAACGGCTTGGCTATTGAAACCCACATTCTGAAGAAATGTGGATTTTCCAGGTCATCTGGACTTTATTCAGAGCAAGGAAGCCAGCTTCCAGAGTTATATTATAGAGTTTGGAAAGCTTATGTTTCCTGGTGTGAATCCAAGAGTTGGCACCCTCGGAGATATATTATAGGCAGAATTCTTGCCTTTCTACTATTGTATGTAGGGATCAAGTTGGCCTTAAGTATTATTAAGAGCCAGGTCTCAGCCTTATCGTTTTTTTATCAAAGACCGCTTGCTACGCATGCTCTAGTCCAGGGTTTTTTCTTGCAGGGAGTGATGCGGATTAATCCGCCAGTTTAATCACCCTTAAAACCCTTGGGACTTAAATTTAGTTTGTCAATGTTACAAAACAGCCATTTGAACCATTACAGCATATTCCGTTGGTCCTCCTGACTAGGAAGCTGATATTTTTTATTGCTATATCCTCAGCTAGGAGGGTATCAGAATTGGCTGCTCTTTCTTTTAAAGAGCCATATTTGAATTTTTACGAGGACAGAGTGCTGTTATGCCCTCGTCCAGGCTTTTTGCCAAAAGTGAATTCAGAGCTTCATCTGAATGAAGACATTGTCCTGCCATCATTTTTGCCAAGACCATGTTTTAGGGAAGATAAGTCACTACATTGTCTTGATGTAGTAAGAGCAGTGAAAATTTTATTTAAAGAAGACTGCTCCGGTTCGTAAGACTGATGTCTTATTTATTCTGCCAGAGGGTCCTAAGAAAGGACAGGCAGCATCAAAATCCACTGTTGCAAAATGGATTTGGCAAGTTATAATTTAAACTTATGATTTAAGGGGTAAGATTCCCCTATTCAAGTTAAAGCGCACTCTACCAAAGCGATTAGTGTTTCTTGGACAGTGCGTGACTAGGCCTCCTTTGCTCAGATCTGCAGGGCCGCAACTTGGTCTTCGGTCCATACATTCACAAATTTTATCAAGTGGATGTAAGAAAGAATGAGGATGTCGCCTTTGGGCGATGTATGCTGCAGGTAGCAGTATAAGTCCTCAGGTCTGCGGGTGCTCTATGGGCTGTGTCTCCCTCCCCTCAAGTGGCATTGCTTTGGGATGTCCCAATAAGTAATTACTTGAGGCTCTGTTTCCTATGATGTACGATAAATAAAATAGGATTTTTTGTAACAGCTTACCTGTAAAATCCTTTTCTTGGAGTACATCATAGGACACAGAGGTCCCTACCTTCTGTCTTATGGAGTATAACTATATTGCTTATATTGCTTGGCTACAAAAACTGAGGTACTCCTGGAAGGAGGAGGGGTTTTATAAGGGAGTCAACTTTATTGATTGCCAGTGTCAACACCTGAAGGTGGCTTAAACCCAATAAGTAATTACTTGAGGCTCTGTGTCTTATGATGTACTCCAAGAAAAGGATTTTACAGGTAAGCTGTTATAAAAAAAATCCTATTTTTTCTTTTATAGCGCAAGAATGCACCATCAGACAGGAGTAATACTTTGGAGCTTAAGGCTGGGTTCACACCACAGCACGGAGCGGCTCACAGCAAGGGTCTGGTGCGTCCCTGTTCACCATTTCAGGGCCGATTTCAGTCTGAATTTTTGGTTGGATTTGAACCTGAAATGAACCAAAAGACGCACAGGACTCCTGTGCAATTCGCACCAGAGCCGCTCCGGAGATGTGTGAACCGCCTCCATAGAGAATCGGTCAACCGCATCTAATTTCGACGAGGATCAACTTTGCTTGAACAGAGGAGATTCATCTGGCTCTTCTGAGTGAAAACGTCACCTGCTCCCCAGGCTCTGATGAAGGGATCCATGCAACATCCTTCTCACTTTCTGTCTTCATGCTTGTGTGTGCACATCAAAGGGGACCAATAGTTCACAGCTTAAGGCCCGAGACATTCGTTGCCCAGCCGACATGTTCAGCTGGCCAGTGCTGCACACAATTATAATAATGTGCTACCTTCAATCCTTTGAAGAATGGGGGCACACAACACTTCTCTTTCCTCCTTTTTTTAATAACGCACAAATACGCCATCAGACCGGAGTAATATTTTAGAGCTTAAAGCCCAAAATCACACAAACCGAAAGCTTTTACCTAACAATGTTCAAGGAGAAAGCAGTCAGCTCATAGTTCCCTCTTCTGTTTAATGTGTATGTCCAGCCAAAATCCTTTTTAGGTTTGGATGAAGTGAAATGGGAAATAACTTAAGCTTTTTACTGTAGTAATTCTATGATACCTTAAAGAGGAGCTCCAGTCTTGGCAAAATACTGGCAAATACTGTAGCTGCTGACTTTTAATATAAGGACACTTACCTGGCCAGGGATCCAGCTATGCCGGCATCTGAGACAATTCTTCAATCAGCTTCAGGTCCCGGCATCTTCACTAAGAGAAGCCTTCAGGCTTCACAGCCGGTTTCCTACTGCACCTGCGCGAGTTGCGCTGCGCTTTGTGAATTGTCCTGCAGTGTGTGTGTCTCAGAAGGAGAAGGGGGAAAGGAAGAGGGACCGGAAATACTTGTAGATTGCCCCGGCAAACTTACCCATCAACACCAGGTACTCACCCCCAAAAAAATGCCAAATTTGGAAGTGAAGGGTGCAAACAAGTGGAGCTTCCCCTTTTGGGTGGAGCTCTGCTTTAAAGATACCCTGTCACCAAACTGTTCATTTCAACATCAATCTTCCCATAAGATTATATTTACATGTAACATATTTTATGCAAGTTATCTACCTGGAAAATCCCCCTTGTGTAGACAGCCAAAAGCCCTGAGACTGCTGCTGGGCGCCCTCATCTTGGATATGATGTTGGAAGCCCCAGCATACTCAGAGCTGTCACTCAAATACATATTTAAAAAACATAAACAATAGCAAAGCATCAAATATAATAAACATATAAATGAAAAAAGTGTGTAAATAAATTATAAAGTCCAATGTGACAAATCCCAACATCAAAGTTTCTTTCGGTGTCAATTTCCTGTATTCTTCACCACTTGTGCCCAAAGTGTGGATGTACACTCTTTGTACCCCTTTTTACAGGTAGGTCAAAAATTACTTTTGGCATCAAAAGCTGGGATTCCCCTGGTGTTAGGCTCCAATTTAGTACTCCGGTTATTATTAATGGTCATATATAAAGTGAACCAACGAGTGACAGGATAAAAGATTTTATAGTGTAGTATTTATTAAAAAATGGTGTTTAAAATACAAGAAATGTTATTGTAATCACATGTATAAGTGCCTAAATACCGCCACTGGTGTGTACAGCGTGTGCAGGAAAGGTTGGCTTTGCCAGAGCTGGCATGTGTTCCAAGCCTCACTCTGGATTCCAGCCCGGAAGTGACCGATTCCCCACTTCAGCTTTTCAGGTGCTTGTATGTTGCTATGCCTCTCGCCAAAGCATGACACTCCTACTTAATCTTGTTGTTTATTAGATGCAAGCGTGCATGCCCATCTCTCACCAAAGCTTAACCCGCCCCTTCAATCCGGTTTATTTATCAGTTCATCAGGTGTGAACGTGCGGCTCCCCTTCTTGGCATAGCCACTCTTGGTTGTCAAATACATAATGTGTCCGTGTAATCACCCTCTGACATAGAATAACACAATGGGGGAGATTTACTAAAACTGGTGCACCCAGAATCTGGTGCAGCTGTGCATGGTAGCCAATCAGCTTCTAACTTCAGCATATTACATTAGGCTTTGACAATAAAATCTGGAAGCTGATTGGTTTCCTGTGCAGAGCTGCATACTCTAGTTTTTTTTAGCATGCTCTAGTTTTAGTAAATAACCCCCAATGACATGGGCTAGCCAGTGCAGGCCACACATCCTCTATCATTTTATTAGGTGCGAGTGCGTGGCTTATGCTAGAACCAGCCCTGTCCCCTCAGTCGTATTGTTTGCCTTTGGATGTTTAATATTTATAATAGTGTGGTATGTAATCGCTGCCTGACATAGAATAACACAATGACATGGGTGTTGTCAGAATTTGTAGCATTTCTTACATACGCTCTGGTTTCCACCGATCCTATAAATAAAATGAAATATATATATGCACTTTATAGGCATAGCTCCCAACTCTCCCTGATTTTCGAGGGACTGTCCCTGATTTCGAGCAATGTCCCTTTGTCCCTCATTCCTCCTCATATGTCCCTCATTTTGGTCTGATCTATATAGATGTATATAAAATGCACTTTTCTTTATCGTACATCACGGGACACAGGGCACCATAATAATGACTATGTGGGTTATACGCTTACCTTTAGGTGATTGGACACTGGCAACCAATAGTAAGACAGTTCCTTCCATATAACCCCTCCCATACCGGAAGGACCTCTAAAAAACAAAGAAAAAACCCGCTTTTTTCTTTGTTTTTAAGTTCATACACTCTATCACAACACCATTCATCACTTCACTCACCTACTGATATAGGCTCCACTCATTACTTACACACATTAATTTCACATGATGTCATTTTTCTACCATTGCAGAGCAGTTTGGGCTGACAAGCACACACCAGAACCACATGGTTGTGACATGGTCACCTGGTCCTCACCTGGCTGCTGTTTTCTGGCCTGGACGGGAGTCCTCACCTAAGCTCCGGGTGAGATGATTATCCTTGTCCCCCTTCTCCCTTTGGATCCTAGGTTGGGCGCCACCATTTGACCGCACTGTAAGTTACACACCTTTATTTTTGAGAGATTGATTCTCCGTTTAAAGGATATCCCTACTTATAAAAATTACTGATTTATTTTCAGAGCATCTTACTCCTGATGATTGGCTAAAGCCATGAAACGTGCGTCGAGTTATATCAAACTGATGCTTCAAACAATTTTGGTCTACCATGTAAAATCGATCATGTTCGTTGAACTTTTATGAATGGATGAGTGTCCTTTTGTAATTAAGATGTTTATTTATTACTCTGTACCTTCTTCTGTACAATTGTTTTATATTCATATTTATGCAAATGTATTACACCAGATTGTGTCCTGTATTACAGATTGACACTTTCCTTAATGAAATCTGCTATTTCTTAATAAACTATCCAATGACTTGCTTCATATAAAGTCCCATTTCCTCTCTCTTTTTTTGTTGTATACATATTAGGGATGGAGGCTAGTCATTGCTTGAATTATGTGTAGTATGTTGTGATAGGTCGCATCTATTATATAGCCAAATTAGGGTAGAAAATACCCACTTTCCCAGCGACCTACCACACCTTATTAATTTATTTTTTATTATTTATCCTCCTTTACATTTCCTCTTCAATGAGATTTTCCTTTTTATACCTTCATATTACACTACACACTTAACTCCATATTCTGATTTTCCTCAAAATGAGCCATCTTTCCAATGCCTTCATATCATTACATACATTTATAATCTGGTTTTCCTTGTCAGCAATTTGACACTATGGGATCAATATAGTGTGCTTCCTTGTTCGGTTATGGATGGGCCCCCTTATCGGGGGGAGTGGGGGTGACGGGGTGCTTTGTCTGATCCCGGGGTTGCGATGCATGGCAGTCTTTTCCCCTCCCCCCCACTTATTCCTTATACAGGTTGGGGGGCTGGGGCCTGGCCTCCTATGCATCGGCATCATGAGTTGATGCTCTGCTCGGTGCACTTAATTGCCTGGGCATTGTGCACACTCCCTCTCTCCATCCTATTGGGGCTCATGGTGTTGGTGGGGACCCACCCTATGCCTGATATAAGCTGCTCAGACTGGCCAGCTGACCATTTCACATCAACCTTTCACACCAGCAGGATAGCAGTTATATCTCCAGTCACAGACCCACACACAAGGTAATTTCATTTGCTTCATACTTGCCACTACATTTCTTTGGGTTATAGCTTTCACATTACACAGCCCATTATTCATTTTTGTTTTGGACACAATCACACACTTTATTTTATTTTTGCTGGGTTTTTTCTTTGTTTTTTAGTTCATACACTCTATCACAACACCATTCATCACTTCACTCACCTACTGATATAGGCTCCACTCATTACTTACACACATTAATTTCACATGATGTCATTTTTCTACCATTGCAGAGCAGTTTGGGCTGACAAGCACACACCAGAACCACATGGTTGTGACATGGTCACCTGGTCCTCACCTGGCTGCTGTTTTCTGGCCTGGACGGGAGTCCTCACCTCAGCCCCGGGTGAGATGATTATCCTTGTCCCCCTTCTCCCTTTGGATCCTAGGTTGGGCGCCACCATTTGACCGCACTGTAAGTTACACACCTTTATTTTTGAGAGATTGTTTCTCCGTTTAAAGGATATTCCTACTTATAAACATTACTGATTTAATTTCAGAGCATCTTACTCCTGATGATTGGCTAAAGCCATGAAACGTGCGTCGAGTTATATCAAACTGATGCTTCAAACAATTTTGGTCTACCATGTAAAATCGATCATGTTCGTTGAACTTTTATGAATGGATGAGTGTCCTTTTGTAATTAAGATGTTTATTTAGGACTCTGTACCTTCTTCTGTACAATTGTTTTATATTCATATTTATGCAAATGTATTACACCGGATTGTGTCCTGTATTACAGATTGACACTTTCCTTAATGAAATCTGCTATTTCTTAATATACTATCCAATGACTTGCCTCATATAAAGTCCCATTTCCTCTCTCTTTTTTTGTTGTATGGAGAGTGCCTGTTTGGCGAAGATCTGGATAAATATATCCAAAAGATCTCTGGAGGAAAGAGCGCTCTGCTTCCTATTAAAAAGAAGTTGAAGCAGCCCTCTTATAAAATTCCTAATCCCCCAGGGCCTGGTGCCTCTTCCCCTAAGCGGTATCGACGGCCTCAGCCATCTGGGTTTAAAAGACCACAGGTTTAGAAAAAACCCTGGACCCAAAAGCCACCCAAGCCCAACTCCAAGTCTACCTTGTTAAGGGGCGCCCCCGCTCTCACTGGTGGGGGGCAGGCTTCGGCTGTTTGGGGAGGCCTGGGAAGAACTGGTTGAAGACAGATAGGTCATTTCCACTGTAAAATACGGTTACAGAATAGAGTTCCGGGAGGTTCCCCTGAACCGCTTTCTACACTCAAGGGTCCCGGCGGATCCAGAGAAAAGAAGATGCCTATTTCTGGCTTTACACCATCTGCTGATGCAGGGAGTAATTGCAAAGGTTCCGCACGAGGAAAGATTCAAGGGGTTCTACTCAAATCTATTCACCGTGCCGAAACCAAATGGGGAAGTAAGGCCCATTTTGGACCTCAAGGCTCTCAATTTCTTTGTAGATGTCCGATCTTTCCGCATGGGGTCGGTTCGCTCAGTAATAAGGTCCCTGAGAAAGGGAGAATATTTAGCATCCATAGATATCAAGGATGCGTACCTTCATGTGCCGATCTTCGGTCCACACCAAAGGTTCTTACGCTTCGCTGTAGAGGGCAGTCATTTCCAGTTTGTGGCACTGCCTTTTGGTCTAGCCACGGCCCCCAGGGTCTTCACAAAGATTCTGGCCACAGTGTTGGTTTCCCTAAGATCTCAAGGAGTCTCCATAATAGGATATCTGGACGATCTACTTCTAAGGGAATGCTCTCGCCCTATACTAGTTCTAAACGTGTCAAGAACAGTACGGGTTTTACAACGCCTAGGTTGGGTACTAAATTTGGACAAGTCAGCTCTTTGTCCGACCCAAGCCTTGGTGTATCTGGGTCTGGTCTTGGACACCGCCCAAGAAAAGGTTTCTTCCGCCCTTAAAGGTCGCCTCCATAGTGAAACTTGTACAGAAGGTGAAAAAAGAACCAACACCTTCTGTTTGGCTGTGCATGAGGTTATTGGGCAAGATGGTGTCATCTTTCAGCGCAGTGCCATATGCACAGTTCCACTCCAGAGTGTTCCAGAACAGTATCCTGAAAGCCTGGGACAAGTCTGTTCGAACCTTGGATCAACCTATGGTTCTATCTCCACAGGTTCTATGGAACCTCTCTTGGTGGTTAAGAACCAGCAACTTAAGAAGAGGGAAGTCTTTCCCACCAGTGGCCTGGAAAGTGGTAACCACGGACGCCAGTCTTCTCGGCTGGGGAGCAGTCCTAGAGGTAGCATCTGTTCAGGGAGTGTGGTCCCAGACAGAAAGGACTGCCCATCAATCTAGTGGAGATCCGGGCAGCTCGTCTGGCCCTGCGATCCTGGACGTCCAGATTGCGGGGTTTTCCTGTCAGAGTTCAGTCCGACAACTCCACAGTAGTGGCGTATATCAACCACGAGGGAGGTACCAGGAGTCGGGCAGCTCAAAGAGAAGTAAATCATATACTAACCTGGGCAGAAAAGCATGTGCTGTTTCTGTCGGCAGTGTTTATCCCGGGGGTGGACAATTGGCAGGTGGATTTCCTGAGTCGCCAGAAATTGTTACCAGGGGAATGGTCCCTGCATCCCGAGGTTTTCTACAGATCTGCCAATACTGGGGGACCCCAAATGTGGATCTGCTGGCATCCAGATTCAATGCCAAATTGGACAGGTTTGTATCCAGGACCAAGGATCCGCTTGCTGTCGGGATAGACGCATTAGTGGTTCCTTGAGATCAGTATTCTCTGATATATGCCTTTCCTCAGATCCAGATTCTGCCGCACTTACTACGCAGACTACGGGAGGAACGGAAGCCGGTGATCTTAGTGGCCCCAGCGTGGCCCAGGAGATCATGGTACTCGGAGATTGTGAAATTGGCAGTAGGGGACCCGTTGGTTCTTCCTTGCCGCCCAGACCTGTTGTCTCAAGGGCCCATATTCCATCCTTCTTTACGGTTGCTGAATTTGATGGCCTGGCTATTGAGACCAGACTATTGAAAGACCGTGGTATTATGGGTTCAGTCTTGTCCACTTTGATAAACGCTAGAAAGTCAGTTTCTAGAGCTATCTATTACAGAGTATGGAAGTCATAAATTTCTTGGTGTGAGAAAAGGAAATGGAACCCTCGTAGGTATACGATTGGAAGAGTTCTCGCCTTTCTCCAAACAGGAGTAGACTTGCAGCTCGCTTTAGGGACAATTAAGGGACAGATTTCGGCCTTATCGTTTTTTTCCAGAGACCAATTGCATCCCATTCTTTGGTGCGAACCTTTGTCAAGGGAGTAACGCACCTGAGGCCACCACTTAAACCACCTTTATGTCCTTGGGACCTAAATTTGGTACTTTCAGCCTTACAGAGTCAGCCCTTTGAACCTATTAGGCATATTCCTTTTGTCCTATTGACCAGGAAATTAGTTTTCCTAGTGGCTATAACATCGGCTAGAAGGGTGTCAGAATTGGCCACCCTTTCTTGCAAGGAACCTTTTATGGTTCTTCATCAGGACAGAGTGGTCATGCGTCCTCGTCCGGATTTTCTAACTAAGGTAGTTTCCTAATTTCATTTAAATCAGTTTATCATTTTACCTTCCTTTTTTCCAAACCCTAAAACTAGGGAGGAAAGGTCGCTTTACTCACTGGATGTGATGGGAGCGATAAAGGTTTACTTGGAAATGTCATCTCCCTTTCGGAGAACTGACTGTTTTTTTGTCTTGCCTGAGGGTCCTAAAAGAGGAAGGCCGGCAAGAAGTTCATCTATATCCAGGTGGATTCGCCAGACTATTGTCCAGGCGTATGGATTAAAGCGCAGGGTTCCACCCCGGGATTTAAGAGCACACTCCACTAGAGGGGTTAGTGCATCATGGGCAGTACGCCAGCAGGTGTCTATGGCTCAGGTTTGCAAAGCAGCCGTTTGGTCTTCAGTTCATACGTTCACCAGGTTTTACCAGGTGGATGTGAGATCTCAAAATGAGACTGTTTTTGGCCACAGCGTGTTGCAGGCTGCTTTATAATCTCAGGCCTGTTGGGCTTAGGGATAATGTGTCCCCCCCCCCCCTCAGATGCATTGCTTTAGGACATCCCACATAGTCATTATTATGGTGCTCTGTGTCCCGTGATGTACGATAAAGAAAAACGGATTTTAAAAACAGCTTACCTGTAAAATCCTTTTCTTGGAGTACATCACGGGACACAGAGGTCCCTCCCCTCTTTCTGGGATCGTCATTGCTTGCTACAAAACTGAGGTCCTTCCGGTATGGGAGGGGTTATATGGGAGGAACCGTCTTACTATTGGTTGCAAGTGTCCAATCCCCTAAAGGTAAGCGTATAACCCACATAGTCATTATTATGGTGCTCTGTGTCCCGTGATGTACTCCAAGAAAAGGATTTTACAGGTAAAAATCCATTTTTTATCTATCAAAAAGTGTTTTCTAGCACTAAACCTTTCATCTGATTTCTAAATTGCTGCATTTGTAAATTCTAAAAGCCAATATAAAGGAATAGTAGTGGTAGAAAAAAGCACTAGTGGGTTTAACTAATCTTGTTTTTTTTGTTCAATTCTCCTTTAAGGGGGCGTGGCCAGGGGTGTGTCCTATGCCTGCATTATTTTGCTGATAGGTGTCCCTCATTCCCATCTGAAAAAGGTGGGAGGTGTGTGTGTGTGTGTAAGCACCATTAGACCCCTTTCACACTGGGGTGTTTTTCATGCACTTTTGGGCTAAAAATAGCGCCTGTAAAGCGCCTGAAAAACGTTTCTCCTGCAGTCCCAGTGTGAAAGCCCTAGTGCTTTCACACTGGGGCGCTGCGCTGGCAGGACATTAAAAAAAAGTCCTGCAAGCAGCATCTTTGGGGCGGTGGAGGAGCGGTGTATACACCGCTCCTGCCCAGCACTGCTGCTGAAGCGCCTGCAAAGCACTTCAGCAGCAAAAAAGTTCCCCGCTAGCAGCCTAATAGCGCCGCTAAAACAACAGCAAACCGATGCTAAAACTAGCAGCGTTTTACCACTAACGCCCGCCCGCCGCAGTGTGAAAGCAGCCTTAAGGTTTTGGTAAATTAGAGGAGTAGGGGAAAGAAGGAAGAAATAAAGAAAGGGGGGGGACATACAAATCAGTCCAGGATAGCCCTCTTCCAACCCCATTAATATATAGATGATAGTTCAGACATTCTCCACCATGGTTCTGTGGAACCCTAGGGTACCTCCAGAGGTTTGCTAGGTGTTCCTTGAGCTGTGGCTGGCTGACCTTCTATTTGATAGTACCTGCATAATCTTTAGGCCAATGCCACTTAAAAGAGCCAACCGCATGACACCAGTGATCTTTTTAGCTGTCTGGAATGACGGCAATCTCACCACCACTGTAAGAGAGGCATTCTTCCCATTGACCACCAGTGTAAGGGCTATTTTTCCCAGTGATCCCAGATGGACTGGTTCTATCAGGGGTTTCCCTAGACCTAAAAAATATTTCAAGGGTTCCCGTGGGGTAAAAAGGTTAAAACAGGGTGGTATCGCTTGTTCTGATTTTGAGTGCTGCTGTGAGAATATGTGCAATTACTTTTTTTCTGGTTTCTCTTGGGGAAGGCCTAAAATGTTTTAGGTTGTCTTTGTGAGTGGTTAGGAATACACCTGCCCATCTGAAGCCTGGTGATTGGACATTGAAGGATCAGCCACACACAGATAAGTCATCAACTGTGTTCACACTGCTCCATTCTCATGTTCACTGTCTGCATATGTGCATGTCAGATCACCTGATTGGCTCCTAGTGATTCCTCTCCCTCTCCAATGTGCAGGGGTTGACAGAAAGATCATTTCAAGACTCAAGTACTTGTGCAAGGTTTATGTAAAATCCATTTAAATGGTAATTTCACCTTTTCACAAAAAATCTAAAGGTGAGCTAACCTCAAATATACTGGCCATCCCTCTGGGCCCCCTGCTCATAGCACCATGATGGCCCGTGCTGCCAGTGTGAAAGTCTGGCCACACAATACGCAGCCCTACAGTGCGTATCCATCATAATGCTTGCAATGGCAAGCACTCATTGGTCAGCACAGCCCTGCTGACAAATAAAAAGCACTTCTTTCTTCTGGGACACAGAACATTCCCCATTTGCAATGCTCATTGGTCAGTGGAGTCACGTGGCTGAACTGGCCAATGAGTACGTGTCATTGCAAGCATTATGATAGATACTCACTCTAAAGCCTTGTACATGCGACCTGATTGTTGGCCAACCGAGCATCTGATTTTTGTCCAAAGGGCGTGTGCCAGGAACTTGTCTTGCATACTAACGGTACACAATTGTCGGCCAACAAACACGAACGTAGTGACGTACTACGAGGAATTTCAGCTCTTAAAGTGGTGTTCCGGCCGAAATTATACTTTTTAAATAAAAATACCCCTATAATACACAAGCTTAATGTATTCTAGTAAAGTTAGTCTGTAAACTAAGGTCTGTTTTGTTAGTTTATAGCAGTAGTTTGTTATTTTACAAACTTACAGCAGGCCGTGGCCATCTTAAGTGTGGGCATCTGAAGCCAGACTGTATTTCTTCCTGGATCTCATCCTTGCAGATCTTGCACGTGCTCAGTGCAGCACAAGCAGTGTAATAGGTTTCAGGTCAGGTTTCCATAGCAACGGCAGTTTCAGAGGAAGTTGCCGCCCCTTCCCAGAAGGCATTGCAAACAGGAAATGATGCGATGGGCCGCAGCCAGGGAGGAGGAAGTGAAAAATGAATACAGCAGATATACAGTAAGTGCTGAGAAAAATACAAATATATCCAATTTGTTTACAGTGCACAGTTTAGTGAGGGATGGTGAAGAGTTGTAAAAGTGGGTGGAACTCCACTTTAAGCGCCACCCTTTGGGCCCCTTCTGCTAATTTCATGTTTGGTGAGCATTGATTCTGAGCATGCGTGTTTGTACTTTCCACTGTTTTGTGACAGACTTGTGTACTGACGATATGATAATCAGACAACAGACCGTTGTCCACCAAAAATGTACTAGCCTGCCTTCCAACATTTGCTGGCCGAAAGTTGGACAACAATTGTCAGAAGGAGCGTACTAACGGTCAGATTTAAGACAACAGTCTGTCAACAGACAATCCCCTGCCAACAATCTGATCGTGTGTACGAGGCTTTAGGCTGTGTATTAAAATATACAGACCACTACGCCGGCAGCACAGGGCATCATGGCCAGAGGGGTGCCCAAGATATTGGGCATGATTTCACCTTTTAATTTTTTAATTTTCACTTGAACATATTGTTAACCCTTTATTTAGGTATCTTTAAAACAATCCTGTCATTGTTCATAGTCTCATTAGTGTCAGAAAACCTTCTTTTATTTTATTTCCTCTGTACCTTTTTTAGGACAAGTGTTGGATGGTCAGAGGAGATCCCCATGTAAACTCATTTATTACAGAACTGTTCTGGGGCATTGCACTTTATTGTTCTGCTGTAAGTACATTAAGTCTGATTTATTTTGTATTTTGCATATATAACTTTATTACAGTAATAAAACATCACGTTTACCAGAGTACAAGTGTCCTGTTGTTATTTAAGCAAAACATACTTCTCTATCCTCTGTACACAATAAACTGATCTGTCTCACCCATGGTTTCTTCAGAGGTTGTTAGGGGATCCTTGAACAATGAGTAATTGCCATCTCTCAGATACCGCTGAGACCAATCATCTTTTAGCTATCTGTAAGGAGTGTTCTTCCCACTGACCATCATCTCAATGTCCCATGAGCTGTAGATATAATGTTTGGAAGAAGTTCCCTGAGACCTTAAAGTTATTTCAGGGGTTCCTCCATGGTTAAAAGGTTGAGAAAGGCTTCAGTAGACTATGGATAATGTATACATCGACTGAGAAGGGTGTGAGAGAAAAAAAAAACATTTTCAGTTACCAATACTGTGGAACACTGGAGTTCTTAGGTAGTGTCATTGTGGGTGAAGTCAACCAGGCACCCTATATGTTCTGCACATTTTTTAGAATTTCCCCAGATGAGCAAAGTGATAGGGTCTCTTTAAAGTTACAACCTACGCTGCTGTAGTTGGTACTCCCATGCTGTAGCTGAAGGGTGCTTTACATCAGGCTCCCCATCGGAGTCCCCCCTTACATCAGGGTCCCCATCAGAGTCCCCCCTTACACCAGGGTCCCCATCAGAGTCCCCCCTTACACCAGGGTCCCCATCAGAGTCCCCCCTTACACCAGGGTCCCCATCAGAGTCCCCCCTTACACCAGGGTCCCCATCAGAGTCCCCCCTTACACCAGGGTCCCCATCAGAGTCCCCCCTTACACCAGGGTCCCCATCAGAGTCCCCCCTTACACCAGGGTCCCCATCAGAGTCCCCCCTTACACCAGGGTCCCCATCAGAGTCCCCCCTTACACCAGGGTCCCCATCAGAGTCCCCCCTTACACCAGGGTCCCCATCAGAGTCCCCCCTTACACCAGGGTCCCCATCAGAGTCCCCCCTTACACCAGGGTCCCCATCAGAGTCCCCCCTTACACCAGGGTCCCCATCAGAGTCCCCCCTTACACCAGGGTCCCCATCAGAGTCCCCCCTTACACCAGGGTCCCCATCAGAGTCCCCCCTTACATCAGGGTCCCCATCAGAGTCCCCCCTTACATCAGGGTCCCCATCAGAGTCCCCCCTTACATCAGGGTCCCCATCAGAGTCCCCCCTTTCATCAGGGTTTCCATCAGAGCTTCCTATACATCAGGGTCCCCATCAGACTCCCCTCTTATCAGAGTCCTCCTTACTTTAGGGTCCCCCATCAGAGTTCCCCTTACATCAATGAACCCTCTTACATCAATGTCCCCATCAGAGCCCTTCTTACATTAGGACCCTCATCAGAGTTTCTCCCTTACATCAGAATTCCCATTAGAGTCCCTCCTTACATCAGGGTCTCCATCAGAGTTCCCCTTACATCAGTGCCACCCCCCCCCCACACTTACATTAGGGTGCACATCAGAGTCCCTATCAGATTTCCCCTTAAAACGGGACTTCATCAGAGTTCCCCTTACATCTGGGTCCCCCCTTATATCAGAGTTCCCCCTTACATCATGGTTCCAATCAGAGATCCCCCCTAAATCAGGAACCCATCAGAGTGCCCCCTTACATCAGAGTCATAATTTTTTGCACTCATTTCAGCCTGAGGAAGTGCCACTGACCCTAATGCAGGCTGGATAAAATGTCATAATTGGGCCGCATGTGGCCGGTGAGCTGTAGTTTTGGAGCCCCCTGTCCCAGAGTATACTGTATATACTAGGGTTGACTCCCTCTTCAGATGTTCCAGAACAGCTGTAACACCAAACACAAATGCTACAAGTGCCTGTAAATGGAAGAAATGGCAATGACTGGAGCACGCTGGATCTAAAGGGAAAACACTTTTTTCATAAGTAAGAGAGGGTTATATCCCCTGTCAGTGCACACGCAGATATCCCACATATACATGAACAGGAAGGTAGAAGGTTCAGCTCAGCTTGCATTTGGTGCTGTGTACTCTACAGAAAAAATATAAGTTTGATGATTTATGTTACAGAAAAAAAATTAAATGTAGTTTTGGTTTATGCTGTGCCCAGAAGAGACATGTGGCAACAGCTATACTGACAGGTGCATGGCCAAAGAGTTTAAGACATAAGACGGGCATGGCCTGATACGGAACTGCGAGACTAATTCCCCATCAGGTCTGCTTTACTTTGATAATGCACAGGAGTGGGCAGGCCTTTAGTAAGAATGGGCTCAGACGTGTTCGCAGCTCCACATGCCCAAGGCCGTCAGGAAGCTTACCCTCTGCAGTGCTAATCACAGACAGTGAGACATTTCCCAATCCGTGGCTGCACAGATCGGGAAATGTCTCACTGCCTGTGATTAGCGCTGTGCAGTGTAAGCTTCCTGGTGGGCTCAGGCATGTGGAGCTGCTAACACGCCTGAGCCCATCCTAAGTCTTTAGCTGCTATTCAGTCCAATAGCATTTTTCGAATCCACTCACTGCTGTGCACAGTCAATGAAAAGTGAAGAGGACTTGATGGGGAACTAGATTTACTAAAACTGGTGCACCTAGAATCTGATGCAGCTGTGCATAGTAACCAATCAGCTTCTAACTTCAGCTTGTTCTATTAAACTTTGATGATAAAACCTGGGAGCTGATTGGTTTCTATGCAGAGCTGCACCAGATTTTGGGTGCACCAGTTTTTGTAAATCTGCTCCTCAGTTCCCCATTAGGCTCCACCCACTCAGTGAAAGATATTTCCCGAACATGGGCTTTGCCTATATGTGGGTAATGACATCCGTGTATCCTCAGCTCCATTATTTTTATGTAGGTTTTGGCTGGGGAATCTCCCGACAGACGGCTAAATGAGGCTGAGGGATACAGCTCTGTGTGGGAAACTGTCACCTCCATGACAGGCACGGCCCGCTCTGAGTACTGGTGTACCTTTGTAAGATCAGAGTTAGTCTCAATTACCAACAATTTACTAAACAGAGAACTGGCTGTATTTCTTTAAGTATTTGTTGCTGGCATAGTGATAGAACATGGCGGTAGTAAGAACTATCTGAATTTGTCACACATGTTATTAATGTCACTGACTGGTGCAAATGCTTGCCTGCATTAGATGCAGGTAGTTCTTAAGGGAACTACCACCAGAAATCTGTCATTAGGGTCATTTGATTTATTGTAGAAGTAGAACGTTTTTACGTTGCAAAGTGAATTTTCACTTAGTTATAAAGTGAAGATGTGTTGACTTTAATCTTCCAACCACGTTTTATCAAAAATCCTATATTATAATTTAACTTACATATGATTGGCTGTTCTTTGTAAAGACTGGTTTCTCTTCACCTTATTCGTTTAAAATTCCATGCCTGTAATAGATCAACCACTTTAAAACACACAAACGGCAAGGAAATCCCTCCCAAGTGGGACCGTAAACAGCAATAATAGGTATTTGGTCATCCCATTCCAAAAACATGAAATTTAACATAGCGCTGGCCTTCCCTTTATGGCTATATCAGCCTCTGCTCTTCTGTAAGGCTTTTCACAAGATTTCGAGTGTGTCTGTGGACAATCGTCCCTAGAAATGTGTCTAGAAAAGTGCACTTTGACATGAACTGTGGTCATGTGACTTAATCAGCCAATAGGTTTGCACCTGCATCACAGCTACCTGCCTGCAGCCAGTGACAGTTGGTCAACTGTCTCAGGAGCTGCCTTGGGAGCTGCATTGCTTACTCATCTCAGCGTTGGATACGTCTCTTCTCTGCGTTGAAGAACTGAGGACTCATCAGCAGGCTATATTTTCTTATTTATAATATATACTTAGAAATACAATCGTATTTTGATTTAGTTGTTTAGTTGTTTTATTTAATTAATTGGGCTATTTAAGGGGTTTGGAAAGGGGGGAGAGGGGGGTAGGAAGGGTTAGGTACAACATTATAGGGGGGGGGGGGGGGTTTCTTACCCTACTGGGGTCCTTTTTAGAGTGCTTACATAAATAAGTAAAAAATATAATTTTATTACAGTAATTCATTAGTGTCTATACTTGTATGGATAGTCTTGTCTACATACATTGTATATAGATAGACTTACTGTATATAGACTTGTATAGGTAGACCTATTTAGATAGACTTGTCTAGATACATTTATATAGATAAACTTGTATAGATAGACCAACTGTATATAGCTATATATACATTTATATAGATGACTTGTCTAGATATTTATATAGATAGGCGCTTATAGATACTTGTATAGATTGATTTTTATTTAAGAGCATAGTGAAAAAAACACTATAGGTTATATACACTATATACTACATACACTACAATTATATTTTTGTGTTCTGTCCTCATCTTTGTCTATTGGAAGCACAGCTCCAAGATGAGCGCAGGAAACTTCTCTAACAGGTACTACTAGAGATAGCAATGTGTATGAAGATATCAGTTTTGGGTTTTTTTAAGACTCAGGATTGTACTGATGTGTGCACATTAATGGACACTGATTTATTCTAACATAAACTTTACTGCACCTCTATAGACTATATAGACACAGATTGTTTTGTTTCATAATTAGATATTAAATGGGTGCTAACACTGCATGTTTTTATTTTTGTAATCCCTGGATAAATTATCATTTTAGTGTGAGCTGCTTAAAGTGGACCTTTAGTCATTTTTTCATCTTGCCATCTATTCAATCTTCTGCCCTTGTTGTTTTAACTTTGGATTGTAAAACATTTTTTCTGCCAGTAAATACCTTATACAGCCCTCTTCCTGTTTGTCTGGTCATTAGCCTAGGCTTATGACATCATGCTCAGCTCTCTCTCTCTCACTCTTGTGAGTGTTTGCAAGGAAGGGAGGGGGATGAGTCATAAGAGGGCGGATGAGAGTTGCAAGGCTGCAGAGCTGGAGGTGTGCCTCTGTGTAAATCCAGGAAGTGAACAGGCAGCAGCTTCAGTTGCCCACAGTTAAAATGGTTGCAGTCAGACTCAGTGGAGGGAGATTTCTGCAACATATTTGGCAAGTACAGAATCACAGTATATATAAAATAATATGCAAAGTGGTTGGAGGGAAGCTTCAGAATGGCACAGATGTTTTTATTACAAATTATGTGAGCAGACTGCAGTTCCTCTTTAAGTATGGTTTTTTTTGTAAAATCCTTTCTTCACATACATCATGGGACACAGAGCCACAGTATTTATTGAATGGGTTATATAAGCACCTCTAGGTGATGGACACTGGCACACCCTAGACAGGAAGTTTAGCTCTCTATATAACCCCTCCCCTTACTGGGAGTACATCAGTTTTGTAGCAAAGCAATATACATGTGTTAGAAGAGGGGGGGGGGGACCTCTGTGTCCCGTGATGTACTAGAAGAAAAGGATTTTACAGATAAGCTGTTATAAAAATCCTATTTTATTTTTTGTACATCACGGGACACAGAGCCACAGTATTTACTGAATGGGGTGTCCCAGAGCAATGCTATCTGAGGGGGGGGGGACACAAACAAAAAGTAGGGTGCAATCAGACCTGAGGACCTTATACTGCTGCCTGCAGCACACTGCGCCCAAAGGCGATATCCTCATACCTTCTCACATCCACCTGATTGAATCTGGTGAATGTATGGACTGAAGACCAAGTTGCGGCCTTGCAGATTTGAGCCTTGGAGGCCTGGTGATGCACTGCCTATGAAGCACTAACAGCCCTGGTGGAGTGCGCTTTGATTTGAAAAGGTGGAACTTTCCTCTTCAAACTGTAAGCTTGAACAATTACTTGCCGAATCCACTTAGAAATAGTGGATTTAGACACTGCCTGTCCTTTTTTAGGACCTTCAGGCAACACAAACAAAACATCCGTTTTCCGAATCTGAGCAGTCGCCTCCAAATAGATTTTGACCGCTCTTACTACATCCAGTGACTCTTCTTCCGTAGAACAGGGTTCTGGAAAAAATGAAGGCAGAACAATATCCTGCTTTAGAGGAAAACCTGAAACTACCTTCGGTAGAAAGCTAAGGTGAGGACACAATACTACTCTATCCTTGTGAATAATTAAATATGGCTCTTTACAAGAAAGAGTCGCCAGTTCTGATACCCTTCTTGCAGAGGAAATGGCTACCAGAAAAATTAGCTTCCTTGTCAAAAAGACCAAGGAAATATGTTGTATCAGCTCAAAAGGCTGTTTCTGTAATGCCGACAGAACTAAATTCAAGTCCCAAAGGTTCAGGGGTGCTCTAACCGGTAGATTAAGCTGCAGTACCCCTGTATAAAGCTTTTGATCAAAGAATGCGAAGCAAGCGGACGTTGAAACAATACCGATAAGGCTGAGACCTGGCCCTTGATAGTACTCAAGGCCAGCTTCATCTCTAACCTCATTCGCAGAAAAGCAAGATTTCTACCTATGACATACTTTCTGGGATGCCAACCCCTGGATTCACACCAGGAAACATATGCCTTCCAGACTCTATAATAAATTACTCTGGAAGCTGGCTTCCTTGCATTAATCAAGGTAGATATTACAGTGCCTGAAAGCCTGCGATTCTTCAGAATGTGGGTTTCAATAGCCAAACAGTTTAATTTAGCTTTTGTAAGGTAAGATGGAACACTGGTCCCTGTGACAGCAGGTTTGGACGTGGTGGCAGGGTCCATGGGGCCCTACCGCCATCTTTACTATTTCTGCATAACAAGATCTTCTGGGCCACAATGGGGCCACCAGAAGTACCGACTTCTTTTCCTGCTTGATGCTGCAAAGAAGTCGCGGTAGCAGCAGAATAGGAGGGAATGCAAAATCAGTGAGAACTGATCCCACGGGGTCACCAACGCATCTGTTCCGCATGCGAGTGAAACCCTTGTTCTTGACACAAAGTTGTCAATCTTGTTGTTGAACCTGGACACAAACAGATCTATGTTCGAGATTCCCCATCTTTGGCATATAGCCAGGAAGATGTCGGGGTGAAGAGACCATTCCCCCGGGAACAACTGCTGGCGACTTAAGTAGTCCGCCTGCCAGTTCTCTACCCCTGGAATGAAGATTGCCGATATGCACGGCACATGCTTTTCTGCCCAGGTTAGGATCTTATTTACTTCTCCCTGGGCTGCACGACTCCTGGTGCCCCCTTGGTTCGCAGTCATGTTGGATCAGAAAGATGCCAAACTGTTCCCACAAAGTTGGGAGCATGAAATTGTCCAAAATGTCTTGGTATGCTGACACTGTAAGAGGTCCCTTTTACTAGAACTAAGGGGCCAAGCCCAACCCCTGAAAAACAACCCCACACCATAATCCCCCCTCCACCAAATGATTTGGACCAGTGCACAAAGAAAGGTCCATAAATACATGGATGAGCGAGTTTGGGGTGGAGGAACTTGAATGGCCTGCACAGAGTCCTGACCTCAACCTGATAGAACACCTTTGAGATGTATTAGAGTGGAGACTGTGAGACAGGCTTTCTAGTCCAACATCAGTGCCTGACCTCACATATACGCTTCTGAAAGAATGGTCAAACATTCCCATAGACACACTCCTAAACCTTTTGAACAGCCTTGCCAGAAGAGTTGAAGCTGTTATAGCTGCAAAGGAGGGGCCAACTAAATATTGAACCCTACGGACTAAGATTGGGATACCATTAAAGTTTATGTGCGTGTAAAGGCAGGCATCCCAATACTTTTGACAATATAGTATAGATTTTGGCATTCTCATATAGTACTGTCAGCACTCCCTAGTGTCCAGCCCATAATCACTCTCATGTCTATATGATTTAAATATCACAATTCAGACCCAACAAACCTGGGTTCAGTGTAGACATATAATAGTCGACATGGACCTGAACGGATCTCCTGCTGAGCAAAACTGGATCCGACCCGTGTGAAAGAAGCCTTAGGCAGCTGGGGGTGGAGACTGCAGGGGGGCGTGTCAGCAAGAGGCAGAGAAAGAGCAATACACTGATCTTCCCAGTGAAGTGCAGTCAGTGGGGTGTGTCAGCACAAGACTTAAAGAGGAGGTCCGCCCAAAAAAAAAAAAAAAAAATGAACACATACTTCAGCTGCACCAGGCACTTACACCCCCTTCCTGCCCAAGCCACTTTTTACCTTTCAGCGCTGTCGCGGTTTAAATGACAATTGCGCGGTCATGCTACACTGTACCCAAACAGAATTTTTATCATTTTGTTCCCACAAATAGAGCTTTCTTTTGGTGGTATTTGATCACCTCTGCATTTTTTATTTTTTGCTAAACAAAGAAAAAAAGTCCTACAATTTTGAAAAATAAAAAAGTAAGTTTTCTCCTTCACTGATGGACACTGATAAGGTGGCACTGACGGGCACTGATAAGGCAGCACCGATAAACAATCAGCACAGACCCCCCCTGTCAGGAGAGCAGCCGATCGGCTCTCCTCTACTCACATCTGTCAGACACGAGTGAGGAAAAGCCGATCAACGGCTCTTCCTGTTTACATCGTGATCAGCCTTGATTGGACACGGCTGATCACGTGGTAACGAGCCTCGGTCAGAGGCTCTTTACCGAGATCGGTGTAGCGGTGTGTCAGACTGACACACCGCACCACCGATCACCGCGATGCGCGCCCCCACGGGCACACAAGAGCAATCATTTTGGAGGACCGTCATATGACGTCCACACAGAACGAGAGCCGCGCCGCCCAGCCGACATTTGACGGCCGGCGGGAGGTAGTTAATAATAGGACACTTACCTGTCCTGGAGTCCAGCGATGTTTCCATTAGCTCTCAGGTGCTGCCGCCGCCATTGAGGGTAAGGGAACCTGGCACGCCGGATACCCTACTGAGCATGCGCGAGGCCCTGCTCCTCTCTCCTACTGGCCCGGCGACAGGGGTAGGAGGAGGGAGCCCCGCGGTGACATCATGGGCCGCGGCGCGGACTCCCGAAAGTGGGAACAGGATACCTGTCAGAGACGGGTATCCTGTCCCCCCTCCCCCCCAAATGGTGCCAATTGTGGCACCTGAGGGGGGAGAGGAGACAAATGAGCGGAAGCTCCACTTTTGGGTGGATCTCCGCTTTAAGCTGGCTACACATTATACAATCGTCTTGTACAATTTCCATTAGCTTTACCAAAACCATATAATATGAGGTCAAACCTAAACACTTTCAATTTGTATGCAATCAGACAGACCCTGGACAAAAAAATTGTATAATGTGTAGCCAGCTTTAGCCATTGGAGGACAGGCAGGCTGTGCTCCCAGCACAGCCAGAAAACTGACCATGCTGGGTCGGATGTTTGAAATAGGAAAGCAGAGGGACTGGCAGTATCCCAGGTATTTCACACAAAGGAAGATATACAAAGAGAACAGGATACTTTTAAAACAAGTGCATGGTACAACAGACACATATCAGTAATATGAATTGTTGGGTTAACATACACTTTAGGTATACCTATATAATACATGAACAGACATATAAAATTTCATGATTATAGGGTCAACAACCAAGAAGCAGAAGATATAGAAGATCAGCTACTGAGGAGGACGGAGTTCGCAGACATCACAGCAGATGAGCGAGCCGCCTTCTGCCATTTAATTGGTAAGGTTTTGCTCCTTCTTTAACACAACATTTTTTCTAAGAGATCGTTCACACTAACTTTGCCATCTGAAAAGCGATCTGCGTTCAAATAGCTCTTCAGAGAGCATTTCACAGACGGTGAGGAGTCCTTGTATTGCTCCCTCATCATCTGCTTTAAAGTGGTATTAAAGCTTAGTTTTTTTGTTTTTTTTTTAAATAGCAAACATGTTATACTTACCTGCTCTGTGCAGTGGTTTTGCACAGAGCAGTTCCGATCCTCTTCTTTTTAGGTCCCCCACTGGCATTCCTGGCCACTCCCACTCAAGCAGTGCCCCCAGAGAAAGCTGCTTGTCCTGGGGGCTCCGCTGCATGCTCGCTGACGAGTTGCTGGTTTATGCGTCCATAAGACACATAGAGCCGTGGCTCTGCTCCCCCTCACTCTCTCCTCATTGGCTCACGGGCTGTGATTGGCAGCAGTGGGAGCAACTGAGCTCCCGCTGCTGTCTTAGCCAATGAGGAGGGAGAGTTCTAGGACAGGTGAGGCTATCGTGAACATCACTGGATCGGAGGGAGCTCAGGTAACGATTGGGGGGGGGGGGAGGGAGGCGCTGCGCACAGAAGGTTTTTAGGTAAAAGAAAAAACCTTTGGAACCTTTTGAAGCTTGCACTAGCACCGAAACTGTGTGCATTGCACAAAGTAGTGGGCATCTCCAGAGCGACATTCGATTGAGCGGATTGTGTTTGGTGGGCACTACACCCGCAGGGGATATACTGTAATTCCTGCAGCGGGTACAAAGCAAAACATTGCGACCTTGGCATTTGTACACCCCCAGCCATTCCCTCTGCAGCTAAAAAGGGAGCAATTGGGGGTGGTAGAAATTTAGCTCAACCGCGTGGTTTTACCACTCCTCAGCCACTAATTTGGTTTGTACAGGCTCTGCTATAAAGCAGGGTGTAACTATATCAGGGTATTTTCATTGATTAAATACTACAGTCCTAAATTCCATTATTTCTATTTGTTACTGCAGAAAATACTCACATTCTGGAGCTCCTGAACACAGATTCATCTCTGCGTATGTCAGACAAAGTAAATATGATTTCTGTTATTTAGTAATGATAACAAAGGATGTTACATAACTATCTTAACAATAGGAATTATGAAGTGAGCTAATCTGAGTAAACCAGTTCAGAATATTCTCTAGGGCTAGGTTCACATGTAGGCGATTCCCGCATGCGCAGGCACAGCAGCCTATTCATTTAAATGGTCTCCTATACCTGTGGGAAATGCTAGAAAAATGTTCCTGCGCCTTTTAAAAAATAACAGCAGCACATGGAAATGGCGTTTTCCAAAAACCGAGCTGTATTTTCAGATGCATTGGGGGCGCCATTGAAAATTAATCGCACCCCTGCATGTCTGCCAAAGAGCAGCGTGTTTTATATATATGTGAACCTAGCCTAAAATCAGCCATTATTAGGGGCAGTAGAAGTGAACTAGGTGTGTGTGTATTGTCTTGTATTAGTGAGTGGTATGATGTCTTGTTTAGGGCCCTTTCACACTGATTTGTTTTCCATGCTATAAACGCAGGAAAAAAAGCTATAAAAACTAGGATTTTTAAGTCATACTTACCTGTAAAACATTCTTTGAGTACATCATGGGACACAGTCAGGCTAATATTCATTACTCTATCTCCAGGTGAATGGACACTGGTAGACCAAAGGCATACCTCCCAACATTTTGAGATGGGAATGAGGAACACCTACTTGCAAACGTATGTAGGCATAGGACACGCCCCCTGACACACACCCTTAAAGGAGAATTAACCAAAAAAAAAAAAAAAGGTTAATTAAATCCACAAGGACTTTTTTTTACCACTCCTATTCCTTTATATTTGCTTTTAAATTTTAAAAAATGCAGCAATTTAGAAATTGGATGAAAGGTATAGCCAGGGCTGGACTTACCATAGGGCTTGAATGGACTCAAGCCCATGGGCCCCGCCAAATAGGGGGCCCCGCGGGCCCCAGCTGAGTGTACTCGGCTATACTCAGCTAGTTCCGCTCACAGTCACGCCTAGTCCTGCCCTATGATGGACATAACACAGGGACTGGGCGTGACTGTGAGCGGAGCTAGCCGAGTACACTCGACTATCTCTATGGCGGCGCTCGCCTCCGCTCACAGTCACGCCCAGTCCTGCCATTGGACCTGTGTTATGTCCATCATAGGGCGGGACTGGGTGGGACTGCGAGAGGAGCCGAGAAAAGCCGACAGGAGCCGAGATACACAGGACCGGCTATGTGTATCTTGGTGGCGCCATATTTAAACTGCAGTGACACTGACAAGTCACTGCAGTTTAACTACAGCCTGGGCAAGGCTGCAAATGACACGGACAAAGCTGCAGATGAACACTGATAAGGCTGCAGATGGAGGCTGCAAGGCTGCAAATGACACTGACAAGGCTGCAAGGCTGCAAATGACACTGACAAGGCTGCAAGGCTGCAAATGACACTGATAAGGCTGCAAATGACACTGATAAGGCTGCAAATGACACTGATAAGGCTGCAATGTCACTGGGCAAGGCTGCAAATGACACTGACAAGGCTGCAAATGACACTGGACAAGCATGCAGATGGATGCTGTGCAAGGCTGCATTGATGAGCATTTAAATGTAAGTTTTTTTCCTTAAATAGTTTTTTTCCTTAAAATTCCTTAAACTCTTATCTTGAGGTTTGCTGATTGGTTATTGGCAGTTAAGTAGTGCCTCGTTTACTGCCGTTGAGAAAACCTGTCTGCATTAGACAGTGATGTAATGGCGGACAAACGGTATCAGAGTGGCGCACTTAAAAGAAAACTAAAGGTTTAAAGTAATGTATAAAAGGTAGGGCCGAAAGTGACTCAAGCCCAGGGGCCCCCACCACCCTAAGTCCTGCCCTGGGTATAGCGCTGGGAAACACTTTTTGAAAGATAAAAAGTGTATTTTATATACAACTATATAGATCAGACTAAAATGAGGGACAAATGAGGGGGAAAGAGGGACAGAGGGACATTGCTCCAAATCAGGGACAGTCTGTCAAAATCAAGGACAGTTGGGAGCTATGCAAAGGTCTTCAGACAGGAAGTGATCCCCTATACAACCCCTCCCACACAGGTAGCACTTCAGTTTTGTAGCAAGCACTAAATCCTCAAAAAGAGGGGAGGGATCTCTGTATCCCATGATGTCCTCAAAGAAAAGGATTTTCTTTTTCATACATCATGGGACACAGAGTCAAGCTAATATTCATTACCTACTGGGATGTCTCAGAGCAATAGCCTTGAGGGGAGGGAGACACCCTGCCAAACAAGAGCCATCAGACCTTATATGGCAGCCCGGAGTACACTGCGTCCGAAAGCCGAATCCTCAGCTGCTCGAACATCCACTTGATAACATTTTGTGAATGTATGCACTGAAGAACAGGTAGCAGCCTTACAAATCTGAGCCACAGATACCTGATGGCGAAAGGCCCAGTAGGTTCCTACACCCCTGATAGAATGAGATCTCACCCTAAAGGGAGGAGCTTTACGTTTCAGACCGTAGGCCTGCATGACCAATTGACGGACCCAATTGGCAATGGAAGCTTTGGAAGCTGCCTACCCTTTCTCGGGTCCTTTTGGCAAAACAAAAAAGGAGTCCTCGGATCTCCGCAGATCTATACAAATAAACCTTAACTGCCTGGGGAACGTCCAAAGAATACAGTCATCCAGTGTCAATCCTGACCTCCCTGGGGCCCTAAGCAAAATTCTGCTAAGGGGCCCTCTACCTGATCCATGATGCCGTGAGCTATGTAAACCATTTGCCATTGACACACAGTCACACCTGACACTTCAGTGCTCCCAATACAATCCCCCCTCCTTTAGGGTCCTTAGAGATCCCCCCCTTACACCAGGGTCCCCAGAGAGCCCCCCCTTACACCAGGGTCCCCTGAGAGCCCCCCCCCCTTTACACCAGGGTCCCAAGAGAGCCTCCCCTTACATTAGTGTCCCCAGAGAGCCTTCCCTCTTACATTAGTGTCCCCAGAGAGCCCCCCTCTTACATTAGTGTCCCCAGAGGCCCCCCTCTTACATCAGTGTCCCCAGAGGGCCCCGTCCTTACATTAGTGTCCCCAGAGGCCCCCCTCTTACATCAGGGTCCCCAAACATCTGACTCTCCCCCTTGCAGAGGTTCCCCTGTACCTGGCTGGTGGAGGTGGGAGGCGGCGATCGGCAGCTCTATGGTGTCCACAGGCAGGGAGATCTCCCTGGGGCTAGTAGTTCTATCTCCAAATGTATACAGCGGAGAGGGGAGGGGGCCTCTGACCCCGGCATCAGCAACAGTGTTCAAGCAGAGTAAAAGTGAAACTGATACCTGCCCGGGTCAGAGGCCCCTCCCTTCTCCTCTCCACTGTATACTCGAGAGAGTACTACAAGCCCCAGGGAGATCACGACGCCCACACAGGCACCATAGAGCTGCCGATCGCCGCCTTCCACCTCCTCCCACCTCTCCCCACTGCACTCTAAATGGCCAGCCAGAGGTGCAGGGGGGATGCTGGGTCTTGGGCCCCCCCCCACAGCGGTATAACGGAAGGTCCCAGTCGCAAATGCGACTGCAGGGACCCCTAATGTTCCGCCACTGGATGTTGTAAACATTAATTAATGCGCTATGACGCGAGGAGGAGGCGGGGCCTTGAGTAATTTGTGGGGCCCTACGCAGCTTGTGTAGTGAGCGTATAGGGCGGATAGGCTCTGCAGTCGTCTCTCTTCCGCCAAACAAGGCGGAGAGAAAAAAGAAGGCAAAATAATGTCCTGATTTAAATGAAAGGACGACACCACTTTGGCAAAAAGGATGGAACAGGTCGTAACACGACATTGTCTTGGTGAAGGATGAAGTACAGTTCCCTGCATGAAAGGGCCACCAACACCGACACCTTTCTAGCTGAGGTGATAGCCATCAGAAAGGCTAGCTTGCAAGTCTAATTGAATTTCCTTGATAGGTTCAAATGGTTGTTTCTGTAACACAGACAGCACCAAGTTCCAATCCCAAGGACACATAGGTGACCTAATAGAGGGAAGCAAACGAGTTGCCTCCTGCATAAAGGTTCGGATCAGTGAATGGGAGGCTAAAGGCCTTTGGAAAAATACTGATAGCCAAAACTTGACCTCTGATTGTACTCAAAGCCAATTTGATTTCCACAGCTGACTGTAGAAAAGAAAGAATTCTCTCAATAACGTATTTCCGAGTATGCCATTTTCTGGCTTCACAACCAA
Source organism: Lithobates septentrionalis (assembly GCA_037952835.1). Taxonomy (NCBI): domain Eukaryota; kingdom Metazoa; phylum Chordata; class Amphibia; order Anura; family Ranidae; genus Lithobates; species Lithobates septentrionalis. The sequence continues at coordinate 5,168,013 of JBBDGP010000819.1, forward strand.
GCAATATAAGTCTTCCAGACCTTATGATAAATTCTCCTAGTGACAGCTTTTCTAGCATTCACTAGGGTAGACACTGCTGATCCCGAGATGCTACAGCCCTTTAACGCCCTGGCTTTAATAGCCATGCCGTCAAATTTATAGACTGTAAATTGGGGTGGAATATAGGACCTTGAGACAGTAGATCGGGGCGACGTAGAAGCGTCCATGGCCCGTCTATTGTCAGTCTCACAATCTCCGGGAACCAGGGCCTTCTGGGCCAGGCTGCTCCACCAGAATGACTGGAACCCCCTCTTTCCGAATCCTGCACAACAAATTTGGAAGGAGAGGGATCGGAGGGAAAGCATAAATCAGGGAGTACTGTCTCCATGGAACTATCAGAGCATCTGCTCCGATTGCCAAAGGATCCCTTGTTCGGGACACAAATTGCTGTAGCTTGTTGTTGAATCTGGATGCCAATAGGTCAACCTCTGGCCATCCCTAACGCTGGCAAATTTCCTGGAGCACCCCTGGGTGTAGGGACCATTCCCCCGGGCAGATCTGCTGGCAGCTGAGATAATCTGCCTTCCTGTTCTCTACTCCTGGGATATGGACTGCCGATATAATCGCCACATGTCCCTCTGCCCAGGCTAGTATGTGGTTCACCTCCTTCAGAGCTGAAAGACTCCTGGTACCGCCTTGGTGGTTTATATAGGCCACTGCGGTGGCATTGTCGGACTGAACCCTGATAGGACAGTCCTGAAGCGTCCAGGACCGTAGGGCCAGATGTACTGCCGGAATTCCAGGACGTTGATGGGCAGAATCTGTTCTGTCCCTGACCATTTCCCCTTGCATTCTCCAAGTTACTGGGAGAAAGGATTTTCCCTTTATAAACCACCAGTTTAGGCTTAAGCGTGTCCGAAAATGCACATTGGATAATCCAGGGCTTTTCCTCTTCTGATTCAGGCCAACAAGATGTCTTCTTGTAAAGGCCTGGAATGGAACTGGGCATAGGGCACTGCCTCGAAGGAGGATACCATCCTCCCTAGACAACTCATACAGAGCTGAATGGGGGGTTGTCTGGTGCCCCTTATCTGATGCACCTGAACCTTCAGGGCACAGATCCTTACGGGTGGCAAGAATATTCTTGCTTGAATCATATCTAGGATCAGACCTAAATACTTTAGACTTTGAGCTGGTTTCAAGGCTGACTTTTCAGTATTTAAGATCCAGCCTAATCTTTTCAAATACCGCACTGTGCATATTATGCTCTGTTCAAGAGCCTGTAATGAGTGATCTCTTGACTGGTGTATAGCTGATGTCCTGTATGCCCCACCTCAAATCATAACCCCAACTTATTTATCTTACCTTACTTAATAAATAAGTACACCACACCATCTGGATTAAATGGCCATCCGGCTCCTTTATTAAATTTTAATAAAATTAACTCTATTTAAATATATATATATATACATATATATATATATATATATATATATATATATATACATATATATATATATATATATATATATATATATATATATATATACTGAAATATATATATATATACTGAAATATATATATACAACATATAATAACACCAACTTTTTAAACTACTGCTATGTCTAAGGTTCATAAAGGCAGGTATTCTACCGCATCAGCTGCACCACCACCACCTCTGCATCCTGGCCCCTAGCCGTGATCCTACCAGCTCAGGGACGAGCTATTGCCACCTTCTTGCCACTGCAGCCCGATGACCGGTAGCCCATTTTTTCCAGATAGGGAGGGTACCCATACCGAGATAAGTCCAACCCGTCCCCATACCATGTTTACACCTGTTTACCTTCCACCATTCCAACCTTCACGAACCAGAGACTCCTGCCCATATCAACCTCAATACACAACAACATTACATACTATACAGCCAACCACAGGGAGGGATGGTGGGAAAAACTTACTGCCTGTGTCCTGTCTCCTACACTGCTGTCCCACGAGTGAGCTGACCCCTCACTCCGCAGGGGTCAAAATAACTACAGCCACACCTACCCCTCACCACTGACCATAACTCCCCCCTTTCAGCCCTAACCCACTTCCTAACAGGAAATTCCCTGTGCTACCTACCACAGCTGTCCCCCCAGTCATGCTGTCCCTCCACCCAGGTTCCCTTTAGCTGCGGGCCTGTTCTGAGTAGGAGGTCATCCAGATACCTGAGCACCAGGATCCCTTGGGCCCTTAAAAGACCCAGTACTGATTCTAGGACCTTTGTGAACACCCAGGGAGCTGTAGCCAGCCCGAAGAGTAGAGCCACAAACTGAAAAGGACATTCCTCTACTGCAAAACATAGGAAACTCTGATGAGGCTGAAAGATAGGTATGTGTAAATACACATTTTTAATTTTATTTTATTTGTTCTCCAAATGTCCGCAAAGTGCAGCAGCTTTCCCCCTACTTGATGGAGTGGGGGCATCCCCTCAAAAGGAGGTCTTGGTGCCAGGATTAGAAGAATCTTGGACCCAGGGCTTCTTCTGGCCCTGGCCCTGCGGCTTGCCCCTGGCCCTAGCGCCCTGTGGCGGCGGAACCGCCTTGACGTTGAGACTTTGGAGGAAGCAGTCTTGTGCTTTTCTTCACAGGAAGTAGAGAACTTTTCCCTCCAGAGATCATTTGGATATATTTGTCCAAATGATCACCAAATAAATGTTCCCCATGAAAAGGTAAACCTGCTAATAACTTTTTACAAGGAAGCTCGGCTGACCAGTTCTTAAGCCAATACATATGTACAGACAAGAGAGAGCCAAACGAGTGACTTTCAGGCAGATCAGGTTGTTTGATCTGATCCTTTATGGACTGGCAGATACCAGTTGCTGCAACAGCTGGCTGAATAGCTGAACTGGCCAAAGAACAGGAAACCTTTAACCTCTTGACATCCGGAGGCCGTCATATGACGGCCTCGACTTTCGGGGGTTATATCTGAATGATGCCTGAGGCTACAGACATCATTCAGATACGGGCATTTTCAGCCGGCGATTCCGTACACCATAAGAACGATCATAGCGGCTGTTCCACCACTTGATCGTTCTTGCGGGCGGTGAGAGGGGACGTCCCCCCCTCCCGCCACCCTCCGGTGCTTCTACCGACTCACCTCAGCGATCGGTGAGTCGGATAGCGGATCCGCCGGCGCCGGATGTAGATCATAGAGATTTCCGGCGGACCAGATGGTCGCCGGAGTCTCTATGATCGTTCAGAGGCCGGGCGCGATGTTATGACGTCACGCCCGGCCTCTGCATTCAAAAAAACGGTGCCGCTTCGGCTGGGAAGCGGTGATCGTTTTTTTTTATTTTTTTATTTTAGGCTTCCCCGCCTAGTGGTGAGATGTGGGGTCTTATTGACCCCATATCTCACTATTAAGAGCACCTGTCATGTCATATTCCTATTACAAGGGATGTTTACATTCCTTGTAATAGGCATAAAAGTGATCAAAAAAAAAATTTTTTTAAAAAGTGTCAAAATAAAACATTTTACGTAAAATTAACAAAAAAAAAAAAAAAAATTTTAAAGCGCCCCTGTCCCCGTGAGCTCGCACGCAGAAGCGAACGCATACGTAATTCCCGCCCACATATGAAATTGGTGTTCAAACCACACATGTGAGGTATCGCCGCGAACGTTAGAGCGAGAGCAATAATTTTGGCCCTAGACCTCCTCTGTAACTCAAAACATGTAACCAGTAAAAAATTTTAAAGCGTCGCCTATGAAGATTTTTAAGTACCAAAGTTTGGCGCCATTCCACGAGTGTGTGCAATTTTGAAGCGTGACATGTTAGGTATCTATTTACTCAGCGTAACTTCATCTTTCACACAATGCAAAAAAATTTGGCTAACTTTGCTGTTTTGTTTTTTTTAAAGCATGAAACTGTTTGTTTTTTTTCAAAAAAAACGCGTTTGAAAAATTGCTGCGCGAATACCGCGCAAGATTAAAAGTTGCAATGACTGCCATTGTATTCTCTAGGGTCTCTGCTAAAAAAACATATATAATGTTTGGGGGTTCTATGTAATTTTATTGCAAAGAAATTATGATTTTTGACATGTAGGAGCGAAGTGTCAGAAATGGCCTGGATGCGAAGTGGTTTTAATAATGACTCCAATTTCTTGTCAACAGGTTCTTTCAAACCCTGTGCGTTATCTACCGGACAAATTAAGTTCTTGTTTAACCACTTACGGACCGCCCGTAAGAGATCACTTTTTTCTGCGGCGGGAGGGGGCCCCTCCTGTGCGCTCCAGTGCCCTCCGCCATTTACAGGAGCCGTCGGCAGCAGCGGAGGCGATCACGTGTTGTCTCCTATTAGGTATGAAGACGAGTGAGGGGAAGATGGCCCCCAGCCATCACCATACAATTGCTGGGCGGAAGCGATGTCAAAACGTCACTTCCGTCCACAGCTCTTAAAGGGCCATTTTTTTTAAATTATTTTTTAAATGGCAAATTTTTTTTTTATTGCATTTTAGTGTAAATATGAGATTTCATATTTAAGAGGTCCTGTCATGCTGTTTACTTTCCTTGTAATAGGAATAAAAGTGGCAATTTTTTTTTTTTAAAACAGTGTAAAAATAAAAAAATAAAAGGTAAAATAAATAAGAAAAAAAAATATTTAAACGCGCCCCGTCCCAACGAGCTCGCATGCAGAAGCGAGCACATACGTGAATAGCGCCCGCATATGAAAATGGTGTTCAAACCACACATGTGAGGTATAGCCGCGATCGGTAGAGCGAGAGCAATAATTTTAGCCCTAGAACTCCACTGTAACTCAAAACATGCAACCTGTAGAATTCGCCTATGGAGATTTTTAAGGGTAAAAGTTTTCGCTGTTCCACAAGCGGGCGCAATTTTGAAGTGTGACATGTTGGGTATTAATTTACTTGGCGTAACATTATCTTTCACAATATAAAAAAAATTGGGCTAACTTTACTGTTGTCTTATTTTTTAATTCAAAAAAGTGTATTTTTTTCCAAAAAAGTGCGCTTGTAAGACCGCTGCGCAAATACGGTGTGACAGAAAGTATTGCAACGACTGCCATTTTATTCTCTAGGGTGTTAGGGAAAAAATGTATAATGTTTGGGGGTTCTAAGTAACTTTCTAGCAAAAAAAAAATCTCAGAAAGAGGCTTGGTCCTTAAGTGGTTAAGGAAGAGACTGCTGAATCTACTGCTGGCATGCTCCATTTTTTAACAAGCTTTTCATCCATGGGATATAAAAGGGAAAACCTCTTAGGAGGAACAAAAATCCTGTCAGGATGTTCCCAATCAGCATATACCACCTGTTCCAACAGGGGTTGTAGAGGGAAAGCCTGGGCGGCCTGAAGAGGCCTCAGGGATGCCAAAGAGGACCAGGGGGGCTCAGTCACCTCTGCAAGAGGCAACTTAAAGGCAGAACGAACCATTTTGGTCAGAGTCAGGATCAAAAGCCTCTGCGACTGAGAGGCAGACATCAACTGGATATCTTCTTGTCCAGATTGCTCGGAAGCAGACCCATCTGCCGGGCTCTCCACAGAGTCCTGAGCTTTAAGCTCTTCCCCATCCTCAACCCATTCCTGCTCCAGACTAGGAGGCTCACGCTTCCTGCTACCCTGCGGGATGGAGGCAATCATGCCAGCAATCCTGTGCTCTAACCCGGCTAGGGCCGAGGACAGTTCATCCTTAGTGATAAAGGGTGAAGCAGCGGCGTTGACTATAGGCACAATACCAGATTGGCGCAGCGCCTCAGATTTCCCGGAAGCCTCTGGTCTTTCAGGGGATACAACACTAGGGATACGACTAGGTTCACCAGGGTTTACTAACAGCATCGATGTGCCCTTCCCTATAGTCTGTTAGTCCCGCTCCTCTATTTTGAAGACATTTACCCGCCACAAAAAGAGAGTACATGGGTGTAGTCGGGGCTTTTTTTCTCAAAGAAAAGGTGCAGGAACTCACCCCCCTCCCCTAGGTCACCCCTGTCTCCGCCCCTAGAACCACCCATTGTCTCCGCCCCTATACACCGAGCACCGTCCCCTTTAGAGAACAGGAAACCAAGTATATTTAGGGGGATATATAACAGATTTTTGTATGAAATTTGTTAATAAAAAGCAAAAAAGTAAAACGTACAAAACATTAGAAATATCCAGTAACCAAAGTATTCTCAGAGGCACTTTCATTTATCCCCATATTCAGCAAGAGACAGCCCACATATATACAAACACAGCAAGAGACAGCCCGTATATATACACACACAGCAAGAGACAGCCCACATGTGCACACACAGCAAGAGACAGCCCACATATCTACACACACAGCAAGAGACAGCCCACATATATACACACACACACAGCAAGAAACAGCCCACATATATACAAACACAGCAAGAGACAGCCCACATATATACACACACACACAGCAAGAGACAGCCCACATAATTAGACACACAGCAAGAGACAGCCCACATATATACACACAGCAAGAGATAGCCCACATGTATATCCAGAAAGAGACAGCCCACATGCATATCCAGCAAGAGACAGCCCACATGTATATCTCCAGCAAGAGACAGACCACATGTATATCTCCAGCAAGAGACAGACCACATGTATACATCCAGCAAGAGACAGCCCACATGTATATCCAGCAAGAGACAGCCCACATGTATATCTCCAGCAAGAGAGAGCCCACATATATATCTCCAGCAATAGACAGCCCACATGTATATCTCCAGCAAGAGACAGCCCACATGTATACATCCAGCAAGAGACAGCCCACATGTATATCTCCAGCAAGAGAGAGCCCACATATATATCTCCAGCAATAGACAGCCCACATGTATATCTCCAGCAAGAGACAGCCCACATGTATACATCCAGCAAGAGACAGCCCACATGTATACATCCAGCAAGAGACAGCCCACATGTATACATCCAGCAAGAGACAGCCCACATGTATATCCAACAAGAGACAGCCCACATGTATACATCCAACAAGAGACAGTCCACATGTAGATCTCCAGCAAGAGACAGCCCACATGCATATATCCAGCAAGAGACAGCCCACATGTATATATCCAGCAAGAGACAGACCACATGTATATCCAGCAAGAGACAGCCCACATATATATATCCTGGCAGCAGCATTAATAGACACATATCTAAAAAGCAAGACAACAATGACAGATAAACAATTACCGAAAGCAGTCTTGGTCTGGCAAACAGGAGTCTCAGGGCAGGACAGGACACCACACAACACGGCAACTCTTACTCACAAAAGGAACATATGCTCTGCTACAGGGAGAGGCGGAGTGCAGCTGATATCACTCCACCCTCCCCTCTCTTATGGTTGCAGCCGGAACTATAGGAGCTGTGTCGGCTTATGCAGCTGTCAGCTCACTCCCCGCCAACTGGCAGCAGTATGAACCAACTGTTTAAAAAAAAAAAAATTCCTGCTCCCTGGCAGAGGTGCCGGAACATAGGTCCGGCAGAAAAAAAAGCCCTGGGTGTAGTATTCGAACACCTCAGAAGGGAGACCCTTTAATAGGGCTCCCAAGCCCCTATGTAACAATCCTGCTAAGCACCTTTAGCCTGCCAAGCAACACTTGGTGACTCACGTGACCCGGTAAGGAAAGAAAGAACCGCTGCAAGTGTATCAGGAACCATGAATAAGACCGAGACAGAAGTAAAGTTAAATCACACTTGTTTAATAATAATAATAATAATAATGTAAACAGAGTAAGCGTAGTCAAAACAAGCCAGAGTTCAGTAACCGGATTTCGGTAGTCAGCCAAGCAAATGTCAGAGAGCCAGAGATAAACGTAGTAGTACAGCAAGCAGGATCAGGAGCCAGAAGGAACGTCAGCCAAGCAAGTCTTCAACAGGAACGCAGGAGAAAGTCTCTGTGATGTTGACAAAGGCGAAGGCAGAGATTGAGTGAGCTGGGCGACTTTAATTAGGCAGGAATGACAAGCAGAATCAACAACAGCTGGGTAACTGTGGAGAGAGATGGGAGCTGGCAATTAGCCGACAGCTGAGCAGCCAGCTCAGAGAAGGAAGGGCTGAGCCCAGCCCTGACAGTACCCCCTCCTCAACGACCCCTCCCCCTCGGAGGACCACCTGTTTTTAGGGGAAAACGTCTATGGAAAACACGGAGGAGGACAGGGGCATGTACGCCGAGGATGAGACGCAAGAGGGTTCCTCTGGACCGTACCCCTTCCAATGCAGCAGGTACTGTATGCGCCCACGGAACCTATGGGAGTCAACAATGGATTGTACATCATACTCCTTATGGTTCTCAACCTGTATAGGGTGAGCACGTGGCACCGAGGTGGTAAAGCGATTGCAGACCAAAGGTTTCAATAAGGAAACATATTTGAGATGCGCATACTAGGAGGAAGGTCCAAGGCGTAAGCCACTGGGTTAATCCTGCGAAGGATAAGCAAAGGCCCAATAAAACGAGGTGCGAACTTTAAAGAAGGAACACAAAGTTGGAGGTTGCGAGACGACAGCCAGACTCTGTCCCCAACCTGGTAGGAAGTGCAGGCAGGTGTCTGCGGTCAGCATGGAGTCTGTACCTATCGTTAGCATGTTGCAAAGCCTCCTGAACTTGTGCCCAAGTGGAACGAAGACCACACAGATGCTCCTCTAACGCAGGAATACTCTGCGGAACAAACGAGTCAGGCAACATGGAAGGTTGGAAGCCATAATTCGCCATAAACAGGGACAATCGGGAAGCAGTATTAAAGGCACTGTTGTGAGCAAACTCTGCCCACGGTAATAGGTCTGACCAGTTATTATGATGGTCAGAAATATAGCAACGTAAGAATTGCTCCAAGGACTGATTGGCTCGTTCTGCGGCCCCATTAGACTGCAGGTGATACGCAGAGGAGAAAGCAAGCTGAATTCCCAACTGTGCACAAAAGGCTCGCCAGAACCGGGAGACAAACTGACTACCCCTGTCCGAGACAATCACCTTGGGTAGTCCATGTAAGCGAAAGATCTCCCGAGCAAAAATAGAAGCCAGTTACTTAGAAGTGGGCAACTTCTTAAGTGGAATACAATGGCACATCTTTGAGAACCGGTCAACCACCATAAGGATAACAGTGTTGCCTTGGGAGTTGGGTAACTCCACAATGAAATCCATAGACAGGTGGGTCCAGGGCCTCTCTCCATTGGGTATGGGTTGTAGGAGGCCCACTTGAAGGTGTTGTGGAGTCTTACTCTGAGCACACATGGAAGAGGCAGCTACAAAGGCTGTTACATCAGCCCGTAGACTAGGCCACCAGAATTGTTGGGAAATGGCCCAAACGAGTTGATTCTTCCCAGGGTGGCCAGCTGCCTTGGGAGAATGGTAAGTCTGGAGCACGGCAGTACGGAGACTCTCTGGGACAAAGCAGCGGTCACAAGGTTTCTCAGGAGGAGCATGGACCTGAGCAGCAAGAATTTTGTCACCCAAAGGAGAAGTAAGATTGGTGCGAACCATAGCCAGGATACGATCAGGAGGCCTCACAGGAACCAGAACCGACTCCAACTTGGAAGTGGAGGAAAATTGTCGTGACAAGGCGTCAGCCCTTATATTCTTAGTACCGGGTAAGAATGAGACTATGTAATTAAAACTCGACAAGAAAAGAGCGCTTAGCCTCAGACAAGAATGTGAGATTCTTATGGTCAGTAAGAATGAGAACCGGCATAGTGGTACCTTCAAGGAGATGTCTCCATTCTTTCAGTGCTAAAATGATCGGCAACAGCTCTCTGTCACCAATCTCGTAATTGCACTCTGCAGGTGACAATTTCTAGGAAAAGTAGCCACACGGATGCATAGCGCTCTCAGAGTTGGGACGTTGAGACAGAAGGGCGCCAACTCCAGTCTCAGAAGCATCAACTTCTAGGATAAAAGGCAAAGTAGGATCAGGATGTGCCAACACAGGAGCAGAAACAAAGGCAGCCTTAAGACTCTCAAAGGATGGACTCCGGAGACCAACTCTGTGGGTTACCGTCATTTCTGGTCATATCAGTCAGGGGCTTGACCAGAGACGAAAAGTTACGAATAAACTTCCGATAAAAGTTGGCAAAGCCCAGGAAACGCAGCAGAGGACATAAACCCATGGGTCGGGGCCACTGTAGGACTGCTGAAAGTTTCTCTGGTTCCATCGAAAACCAGCAGTGGAAATGACATAGCCCAGGAATTTAACCTGTTCACGATGGAACTCGCACTTCTCCAGTTTACAATAGAGATTGTTTTCTCTTAGTTTCTGAAGCACATGACAGACATCTGTGTGGTGGCTCTCCAGGGACTTGGAAAATATGAGGATATCATCGAGATAAACCACCACACATAACTGCAACAAATCTCGGAGGACATTGGTAATAAATTCCTGGAAAACTGCCGAGGCGTTACAAAGGCCAAAAGGCATTACGAGGTACTCATAATGGCCTGTTCTGGTATTAAACGCAGGTTTCCACTCGTCGCCCTCCTTAATCCGCGCGAGATTGTATGCCCGTCTCAAATCAAGCTTCGTGAAACCGTTGCTCCCTTGAGGCGGTCAAATAACTGTAATCAACGGAATCGGGTAGGCATTCTTAATCGTGAAACAATTGAGACCCCTATAATCAATACAAGGTCTCAGTTCACCGCTCTTCTTCTTCACAAAGAAGAAACCAGCACCAGCAGGAGACAAGGATTTGCTAATGAAACCTCGAGAAAGTGCGTCTGCAACATACTCCTCCATGGCCTTATCCTCCAAGACCGACAAAGGGTAAACCCGGCCACGAGGGGGTATGGCACCAGGTTGAAGGTCAATTGCACAATCATAAGGCTGGTGTGGAGGCAAACTACCGGCTTGACCTTTGTCAAAGACATTGCTAAAATCGCGATACTCCTCCGGCAGGGAGGAGAGTTAAGAGGTGCACAGGACCTTGGCTACCTTCTGGAAGCATGTCTCACTGCATTGTGGTGACCAGGAGAGAACCTCAGCACGGAGCCAATCAAAAGAGGGGTTGTGCCTCTGTAACCAAGGATAACCAATAACCAGCAGAAACCTAGGTGAGGAAATAACTTGGAATTGGATTATCTCATGGTGAAGAGCCCCTACAGCCATGGACAACGGAACCGTCTCATGAGTCACATGGGCAGGCTGTAGAGGTCTCCCGTCAAGAGCGTCAATGGCAAGTGGAGTGTCACGAAGCTGCAGCTGAATCGAGTGCTGCGATACAAAGGCAGCATCAATGAACAGGCCTGCAGCCTCAGAGTCGATTAGAGCCTGTATGTCGATGGACGACTTAGCCCAAGAAAGGGTGACCGACACCAGGGGCTTATCCTTCTGGATAACTGGGGACAAAACAATGCCACCTAAAGTCTGTCCATGACAGGACCTCAAGGTTCGGGCATTCCCTGGACGGGTAGGACAAGACTTCAAAAAGTAACCTGCCTGGCCACAATAAAGGCACAATCTCTCCCTCCTCCTAAAGGCTTTCTCATCCGTAGAGAGATGCGTGAAGCCCAAGTGCATGGGTTTATCTTCACTGACTGACTCGGTACCAGGAGGCATGGGAGGTGAGCGAGGCACGGGTGGGACTGCAAAATTCAGAGGCAAACGTACAGGAGGCTTCCGCAAGCGCTCCTTAAAAGGGAGTCTTTCTCAGAGTTTGGAGTCAATAAAGGTTGGCAAACGTGATCAACCTCTCCAGCTCAGTGGGTATATCTCAGGCTGCTATCTCATCCTTGATGGAATCCGAGAGACCATGAGAAAAAGCAGCCATGAGGGCCTCATTGTTCCAAGCAACCTATGCTGACAGAGTACGGAATTCAATAGCATAGTCGGCAACAGTTCTCCTACTCTGATGGACATGAGACACTTAGCAGCAGAAGCGGAGGGTGCTGGAACGTCAAATACCCTTTTAAAGGAGGCCACAAAGTCAGGGTAACTCAAGACAACAGGTTTTTGCATCTTCCATAGAGGGTTTGCCCTGGCCAAGCTCTCTTAGAAAACAAAGATATCACAAAACCTACTTTGCTTCTGTCCGTGGGAAACGCCTGGGGTAGCATCTCAAAGTAAATCTCAACCTGGTTGAGAAACCCTCTGCATTGAACTAGATCGCCCCCAAATCGCTGGGGAAGCAGAGCGAAACCAGACATACCTCTTATAGAGGTAATACTCGAGGCGGGTGCCTGCACAGAGACTGGCGCAGCAGTAGGGATGGCCTGCAACTCAGGTTGTACCGGAGCAGCCACAGTGGGAGTTTCCAGGTGAGCCGTGCGACTCAGGAGCGTTTGTAACGCTATGGCAAACTGATCCATGCGGTGATCTTGCTCATCCAATCTAGAAAAAATATTACCAACAAGTGGATTGACTGTATCTTCTGAATTCATGGCCTTCGCCTACTATCAGGAACCATGAATCAGACCGAGACAGAAGTAATGTTAAATCACACTTGTTTATTATTAATAATAATAATAATGTAAACAGAGTAAGCGTAGTGAAAACAAGCCAGAGTTCAGTAACGGATCGGGTAGTCAACCAAGCAAATGTCAGAGCACCAGAGATAAACGTAGTGGTACAGCAAGCAGGATTAGGAGCCAGAAGGAACGTCAGCCGAGCAAGTCTTCAAAAGGAATGCAGGAGAAAGTCTATGTGATGTTGACAAAGGCAGAGATCAAGTGAGCTGGACGACTTTAAGTAGGCAGAACTGACGAGCAGAATCAACAACAGCTGCGTAACTGTGGAGAGAGATGGGACCTGGCAATTAGCTGACAGCTGAGCGGTCAGCTCAGAGAAGGAAGGACTGAGCCCAGCCCTGACAAAGTGTCTGTTCAGAGCCTGCTCTGTGTCCCACAGCTGCCTTCTGGAAGCACCGCATGCTTGGCCTCTACAGCTTACATAAGCTGGGTGTTCGCCGGAACGTTCTGTGCGTGCATGCGCACGCATGTGCTTGGTCCCGGGCGTGGCTGTATTCGCGTATGACGCAAATCCTTGTGCGCCCAGATAAAGGCCACTGTGCATGTGCGGCGAAGCTGCGTGCGCCATGGCAGCCAAACAAACCATTGCTAAGTCCAGCGGCGCTGTTACATATGCACGTGTGCCTTGAACGCACATGCACCATGGTAAACCAAGGCGAAATGGCACACCGTCATGCGCCATCATACAGGTAAGAAATAGCCAGACACAAGCAAAAAAGGTACACTTTGCAAACACCCATAGTTAGTCCAAAACTCCCCCATATGGTCACCGCACATAGGTGTGCAGTCTCTAGTTAGCTTGACTGATTGTTGCAATCACTTGGACACCCCACAATAATGGTAAAGGGGTTTCACTTACCCAGCCAGGCACAGGGCAGCTTAGAAACTAAGAGCCCAAACTTCACCCATCACGGCGGGTTCCTGTCACTTGAGGACCTTCAAAGACTGGGTACCCTTTTCATATTTAGGGTCCACTCCCTTGGACCTGTACAGAACCCTGCAGGAATGCCTTAGCGCTGTGGTGTCCAGGATTCCATTTCGCAGGGTCCAGCGCCCAGAGGCCGCATTACAGGCAAACCCTCGCAGGATCTTGAGTCTTCTTTGCGAGGCTTGGGTACCATTTATCTAAGCATATAAAGCCTGTGTCAAATGGATCCGACTTGTCAATCCCTTGATTCATTTAAGAACCGTTTGTGAGACTAGAGACCTGGAGCTCAGAGAGCTCAAACAAACCGTGCCATCCACCTTGCAGACACTGGTAAAAAACTAAAGTGCTTCCTGTGTGGGAGGGGATAGATAGGGGATCACTTCCTGTCTGAAGACCTTTGGTCTACCAGTGTCCATTCACCTGGAGATAGAGTATAACCCAGTAGGTAATGAATATTAGCCTGACTCTGTGTCCCATGATTTATGAAAAATAAATATTTCCCTTTAAATCCTATGGGGCCTTTTACACCACTGCACTGCAGGTGCGGTGCATTTTGAAAAGTCCTGCAAGCAAGCTGCTTCTTTGGTGCGCTTTTCAAAACCACTCCAATAATGCAGCTCCCCATTGAAATGAATTGAAAACACGTCAAAAAAAGCATAAAAAATGCACTGTGGTTGCGTTTTTGGTGCGTGTTTGTGACTCATGTTTTACAGGTGCATGCCAACCAGAAAATGAACTGGAAACATAAAAAAAGCATGTGCGTTTTTAACAATTTTTTTTTACAATGGAGCAGTGTAAAGCACTCTTATGCCGCGTACACACGAGCGGACTTTACGGCGGACTTTGCCCGGCGGACTGGATTTCGTCGGACAATTCGATCGTGTGTGGGCTCCAGCGGACTTTGTTTGCTCAAAAGTTGGACGGACTTAGATTTGAAACTTGTTTAAAATGTATCCGTTGAAATCGAGTCCGGTCGAAAAGTCCGCCGTCTGTATGCTAGTTCGACGGACAAAAAGCCACGCTAGGGCAGCTATTGGCTACTGGCTATGAACTTCCTTGTTTTAGTCCGGTCGTACGTCATCACGTACGAATTAGACGGACTTTGGTGGATTGTGTGTAGGCAAGTCCGTTCATTCAGAAAGTCCGTCGTAAAGTACGTCGAAAAATCCGCCGGGCAAAGTCCGCCGTAAAGTCCGCTCGTGTGTACACGGCAATATAGGGAAAATGCTCTGTATGTGTCATTGTGCTTTAGCCTATAGCAGGGTTCTCAGTTCAGGTCCTCTACACTTTCCATCAGTGCAGGTACTGTTGTTCAGTTGTTCACATGGTTTCATCTGGAACGCACAGCACAATGAGGGAAATGTAGATGAATTAATACTTACATTATCAGACATGAAAACTGAATGGGTTTAGAGGTTTAGATGTGCATCTAAAAAAAGCCTTTTATTTTCCTAGTACCTCCTTGCGATGGTCCTCATCTACTTCAAGAGAGCCAGCCTTGCCATCTCTGAGTATACAGTCCTCAATTTTTACACCGCCCTGTAAGTAGTTCTTTTAACCAATATATACCAATATTTAGGTATACACATCTTTGTTACTCAGGTTAGTCAGCAAAGGTGTTAGGTGGGAGGAGAGAGCTTTTTTTAAGATTTAGACTTCTGCTTATCTGTCTCCTCCCCCCTCCGGTGCCACATTTGGCACCTTTCAGGGGGGAGGGGGGGAATGGGCACCTGTTTCTGACAGGTACCATTTCCCACTTCCCGGAGACGGGACCGTGGCCTGGTCTCTCGGAAGTTTGGCCCCCTCTTCCTTCCTCCACCGGGAAGGAACTAAAAAATGAGTAAAAACCAAGCGCTGATGTGGATAGGTATATGTGATATAAATAAATTGTGCTTAAAAATATATATGTACTGATACAATTAGTGCTATGATAAGATCAATAAATTAAAGCTGCTATCAATATAAGGTGATCAGATAACCAAACAAATAGTACTAAGTATAAAATTGATGCGCTTTAAATAAATAGTGCACAATATGCTGCTGCAAATTAGCTTAAATACAGGAATATACAATGCATACATGTAAATAAAATAAATAAATAATTATGGTCCTCATACATGTATTAAAAATAACCAGAATAAATCTACAAATTGGTGATGTGACGGTGAATATAAATTAAATAATAATGACACTCTGAGTATAAAATGTCCAGGCGGAGATAAATATGGGGGGAAAGTAAAAATATTTAAACAATTCCTTCCCTTAATCCAGATTGATTGATTCACTGGGTTAAATCGTTTGTATCAGGATATTTAGTTTTTCTTGCATCCCACTTCACCAATAATACTGCTGGTAATTCGGCTCTCAGGATAAAGATTTATGCAAGGCAAGCAAAAAGATAATAGATCATTGTGCAGTAAACTTTTTAAATAGTACACAAGCAAAACAGGGACAAGAGATACACTCACAAACTCCCGGTCTATTAGAAGCATTCAGATATGCAGATTGCAGTCAGCCGCTGTGGACGAGGCTTCCCATAGAGAAACCGCTGCTGTTAACCTCCAGGTGTATTGCAGCACTGAACGTCCTAAGCTCCTCCCACGCGTTGCGTCACTGGCACGTGACTTTCTTAAGGATAAACACAGGAAGCCACGGCCTCTGTATTTAAGTCCTGTGGCATTGTGGTTACCATGGATACAGCGCTGTGTTCATTGGATCATCATACTGCTTTCTGCTACTAATAACATGTAAATATTTAGGCTTGAGCCTTATTTAATTGTTTTACAAATTGTTAAAAGGGGAACATATATTTATAAATACAGGTTTGCAAACAAATATAGAAAACTTCCAGATAAAAAATAAGAACGTAAAAATGGACCTAATTAGTGCGGTCACAAAACTCCCTCCAGTGGTAAATAGTGTTACTACACATTCAATGTTAACACATTGCATCGCATGACATTACATACTGGGATAGATAGCAAAATCACTAATATCTATGTATGTCATCTCGCTGCTCCCCACTGCACCTCCGACATTGAAGCAAGGGGGTCTGGCTGCAAAGTGGAGCTCCACGATGACAGGAAGCACGTGACCTCCACTCCACCATGCTGTGAGGGCGGAAGAGCGCTGATGTTACTACACATTCAATGTTAACACATTGCATCGCATGACATTACATACTGGGATAGATAGCAAAATCACTAATATCTATGTATAATTCCGCAAGCAAAATACCAATTGATCCACATTGTGTAATTACTAGCAACATATTGAGTAGGCCAGTATTATGCTACATCCACTAGTGACTACAAATAAAATATGAAAAAATACAATAAAAATTAAGGTTACATTGTTGCGCCACTGATTAGTCATTGTAACAATGTTTCAAAAAATCTATATTGAAAAAATAAAATAAAAATACTGAATAAATTATAATTGACTAGATGCACAACCCAAATATTTAATACTATACACTCATTTACAGTAAAATAAAATACACAATCCCTAGGATAAAAAGTATAAAAAATATTTTAAAAAATTAAAAATATTTACTTTTTAAAAATTTATTACTGAAATATAGAATATCGTTTTTATGATATTATATATAAAATGACGATGAGTTTACGTGCCAATTAATACCAACGAAGTAAAAATTTATTTATATGTAATATATTTTAAAATGATTTTCAATTTAATAAGGCATGTCTTGAGAATATCACGGAGTATTAAAAATCTGATATGAACCAATTAAGATCAAATTCTATGTTTAAGCCGTTCGGCGCAAGAGTCCCCATCTGCAAAATCCATTTAGACTCGCTTTTACTGAGTTCCCTTATCTTGTTTGAGCCTCTCCAATGTGGTTTGTATTTCTGAATCGCCCAAAATTTCAACTGTTTGGGGTCACTATTGTGGTGCATAGCAAAATGTCTGGAGACATTATGCTTAGGGGAAGATTTTTTGATGTTCTGGATATGTTCCCTTATGCGTTTCCACATAGGCCTCTTGGTTCTACCAATATTTTGTAGTGAGCATGAGCATTGCAAAACATATACTACTCCTTCCGTCCTACACGATATGAAGTCCTTAATAGTATGTTCATTGCCAGTACTTGTTGCTGTGAATTTATTACACTTTTGCCCATTTTGTTGGGTATTGATGCAAGCGTAACATCTTTTACAGGGGAAGAACCCTTTCCCCTGGAAAAAGGATAATTCTGTCAATCTTTTGGGGGGTTCCGGGACATTTTTGGCAATTAGATCCCTTAATGTAGGGACTCGCCTCTAAATGAAGCGAGGCTTATTCGGCAAAATGTTACAGAGCGTTTTATCTGATTTTAAAAGAGGCCAATGTTTTCTGATGATTCTTTCCATTTTCTTATGTTGAATGTTGTAGTTCATTATCAGTGGTATATCGTTATTATCTTTATTATCTTTTGATTTTATCTGAATCAGCAACTCCCTTGGGGTTTGATTAATCTCCTTGATTTTTTCTGCTATGAATTCCTTGCTATATCCTTTGTCTTCAAACTTTTGTCCCATCAATTGTGCCTGTTTTAGATATTCTTTATTGTCTGAGCAATTTCTTCTTAGCCGTATAAATTGCCCCTTGGGGATATTGATAAGCCATGGTTCATGATGACAACTGTTCACTGGTATGTAGCTATTTCTTTCCACTGTTTTAAAATACGTTTTGGTACTAATGGAATTGTTTTCTAGCTGTATTTCTAAATCTAAGAAGTGTACTGTTTTTTCACTTATCTCATATTCAAGCTTGATGTTCTTTCGGGTGGTATTTAATTGGTTAAAAAACTGTACTAAACTAGATTCGTCACCTTTCCATATTACTATACAGTCATCAATGAACCTTTTGTAAAGCACAATATTGTCTGGGGTATTTGAGAAGATTGCCTCATCCTTCCACTTGGCCATAAAAACATTGGCCACACTTGGAGCATACTTAGCTCCCATTCCAATCCCAGTTAATTGTCTGTAGTAGTTGTCCTTATACCAAAAGTAATTGTGCTGTATTCCAAACACCAGGCTTCTTAAAATAAATCTTTTTTGTTTGGATATGAGATGCCTGAATTTGTCCATAGCCCATTTGGATGCTTCTATTGCATCACTATGATCAATAACTGTATATAGCGAAGCTACATCCGCAGTTGCAATGATATATTTTTGATCTCGTTTTAAGTCAAGGGAATCCAGTATTTGTATCAAGTGTTTCGTATCTCTCAGAAATGCTCTAGTTTGAGATACTAACGGCTGTAAAAATTTGTCGACATATTCACCTATCCTGGCATTGATAGATTGAATACCATTTATGATAGGTCTGCCCGGCGGTTGTTCTAAATTCTTGTGTATTTTCGGCACGGTGTAGATGATGGGTACTCTACACGTGTCAGGCAATAAATATTTGGACTCTTTTTTGTTTAAAATATTTTTACTTACTCCTTTCCGGATTACATCTGATAATTCCCGTTTGTACTCTCTTGTTGGATTGCCATTGAGTTTAATATAAATATTAGTATCACTTAGTTGTCCTAGTAACTCATTATTGTAATATTCTTTAGATAGTACCACAATTGCTCCCCCTTTGTCCGCAGGTCTCACTACAATTACTTTATTTTGTTATAACCGTTTGATGCCTATTTGTATATTGTTGGGTTCAGATATTTTCTTGTATTTTAATTGTTCAAGTTCTTGTATTACCATTCTATTAAAGACTTAAATGCTCATTGTTCAATACCGGTGGATTAAACAATGATCTGTTTCTGAGGCTACTGTGAATAATGCCTCTTGATGCTTCTGTTTCCAAATTCTGTATACTGGGAGGCTTGGATAGCATGTATTTTTTAATGTTCAGTTTCCTGGTATACTTTTGTATGTCAATGTACGTTTGGAATTTATCAAGATTTCTTGTAGGGGCATATTTTGTAGATTTATTCTGGTTATTTTTAATACATGTATGAGCACCATATTTATTTATTTATTTTATTTACATGTATGCATTGTATATTCCTGTATTTAAGCTAATTCGCAGCAGCATATTGTGCACTATTTATTTAAAGCGCATCAATTTTATACTTAATAGTAGGGAACTAGCTGTGAAGCCGAAAGGCTTCACTGCCGGGTTCCCGTACCAGGAATGGCGGCAGCTGCACCTGACAGCCGATCTGAAGATCGACTGGGGTGCCGACATCGCGGGCTCCGTGGATAGGTAAGTTTCCATATATTAAAAGTCAGCAGCTGCAGTATTTGTAGCTGCCGACTTTTAATTTTGCATGGGGGGGCAGTAACACCTCTTTAAATATGACAGAACATAAAATGGCATTCATTCTAACATTCATATTTTTTTTTTTGCAAGATGCTTTTTATTGAAATTTTTGACAATTACAAAACAGTAACAATTAACTGCAATTTTACAGTAAGTAGCAGGTGAACAAAAAGAAAAAGTACAATAACAGCCTCGGCAATGACATACCAACTTCAGGGTCTCTGCCAACGTATAGGCCAGAGACCAGTAGAGTGCTGCCCTCCCATAGAACAGTAATGCAAGCATAAACATTATGGGCCATCATGTCCTCCAACATCAAAGACACTAATGGCAGATGATCTACAATAAATGGCAACAATGGAAGCAACTTATATGATAGTAAGCAAGCAGGAAGTATCAATTAACCCCCCTCATCTACAAACAGCTGAGCGAACAAAGCTCCCTCTAGAAAATAAATAAAGGGAAAAATTTGGGCAAAAATAGTGCTGGACCAGAGAAATACTTAGCAGGGGTGTAACTACCACCATAGCGACCCATGCGGGCGCTATGGGGCCCGCAGCCGAGTGGGGCCCAGTGAGGATAAGAGCACCACCGGCACAGTCTCCCAGACAGGGGAAGAGAGAGGAAAGGAAGAGGCAAGCTGTCCGTATCAGCAGAGAGCTGAATTGCCCGATGTAATAGCTTTCATTAGAAGTTCCAGTGTTCCCGGGGCTCACGTCACATAGCTCCACCTTTTGGCCCGGTGCCTTTGATAGACAGAACGCCGATCCAATGCGGGACATGTGACGTCATCAAAGGCGTCGGGCCAAGAGGTGAGGCTATGTGACGATGAGCCCCGGAAAGATGGGAAATTCAAATGAAAGCTATTACAGCGGGCAATCCTGTTCTCTGCTGATCCGGGTGGCTTGCCTCTTCCTCTGCATAGGTGGGGCTGTATGGGGCACAGGCAGACCAGGCTGTATTGGGCACAGGTCACGCTGTATGGGGCACAGGTCACGCTGTATTGGGCACAGGTCACGCTGTATTGGGCACAGGTCACGCTGTATTGGGCACAGGTCACGCTGCATTGGGCACAGGTCACGCTGCATTGGGCACAGGTCATGCTGTATGTGGCACAGGTCACGCTGTATGTGGCACAGGTCACGCTGCATTGACACTAGGGCAGCTGTTGGGGGGGGGGGGCTGTTTGCAGGGGGGCCCCATACAGCATTTTGCTATGGGGCCCTGCTATTTCTAGTTACGCCCCTGATACTTAGTGCACAAATATGTCATATCCAAGGAAGGTAGCCGTGATTCCAGAATCCAATAAGTACAGTTTTAATTGCTACATATAGGTCGGTAAAAACAGCTTACATGTTTCGGCTCAAAGCCTTGATCACAGCACATTTTTACAAAAAAACTACAAACATTTATAGAAGTAAATCTATGTCCCACTTGGAATTCATCCCAGCTGAAATTCTAACGTTTAAAGAGGAGGTCTAGCATGGAGGGCACTTACCTGTCCAGGGAGCCCGCAATGTCAGCAACCCAGCCGATCTTCGGATTGACCCCGGGTGCTGCCCCCACATTTCCCTATAAGACTTTCGGCTTCACTCCTGGTTCCCTACTGCGCATGCATGAAGCACGCTGCGCTTTCTAACTGGCCCGGCGGCGGAGGATTGGGGGCCGAACTTCAGGGAGATCGGGCCATGGCTTGTCTCTGGAAGTGAGGAAGGAAACCTTTCAAAAACAGGTCCCCCGTTCCCCCTTCCCCCCTGAAAAGGTGCCACATGTGGCACCGGGGGGAGAAGGAAGCATATAAGCGAGAGTTCCACTTTTGGGTGGAACTCCGCTTTAAAGAGAAGATCCACCAGACTTCACTCTTGAGACACTTATGGTGGAGATCTCCTCCACAACAAGAATATTTAACCCTTTAAAACTCTTCTTGTGGAGTAGCTTCTCGAGAGGATTCCAGCTGGGTCAATTCCAAGTGGGACATAGATTTATTTCTAAAATAATTATATACAGTATATATGTTTATGGTCTCTTTGGGTAGTTTTAGTCCAGGTATGATCTGCCCTTTTTTTTATGCCCTATATGAATGGTTATATGAAATCTGTTTCTCTTACAGGTGACTATGCTTCATATTTTTGATGTTTTTTTCATATAATGTGTTCTTTCTTTTTTTTATGTAATGTGTTTCTTTCTTTAATGTGTTGCATCAAATTGTGCTGCCTTTTCTGTCCACAAATTAGACTTGATTGTATGTTAATTGAATAACTGTTTTACTATCCATCCTCATGTGAGGAGTGGAGTGTCTATAAATGTTTGTAATTTTTTTGTAAAAATGTGATGTGATCAGAGCTTTGTGCCCAAACATGTAAGCTGTTTTTACCAACCTATATGTACCAATAAAGACTAATTATTGGATACTGATGACGCCGGCTACCTTCTTTTGGATATGTGTAGAGTGGATGAAGCCTTGGCACCCAGCACACAAAGTCCTTTTATTATTGATGGGATTGTCCTTTGCTGAGAGCGCTGCTTTCTTTTTTTTTTTTTCATTTTAAATACTGTTTATTGAAAAATAAACAACATTACAAAGGTATTAAATCGGCAATCGCTAAGAAAGATGTCAGAACAATGTAAATAACATTAGAAACAAGATATACATGTACCTAAACCAGGAGCGGGCTCAAAACAGATGTAAAACAACCGATAGACTTTAGGATAGCATCATAGACTCTATCTCATAGAAAAAGGCTGCTGGAGCTCGCAGGTACCAGGACTCCCCCGGAGTAGACCACGCACCCCGAATGGGATCCTGCTGTGCGTGGACCAACCGAGTGGAGTACTGGGGGGTCGGAGAGACCCTGCCTGGACCCATTCTGAACCCACGAACAGCCTATCGTGGAATAAAACAAAAGCTCTGTTGTAGCGATTAGTAACATTATGAGCCCAACAATAATGTAAGAAATAAAATCACTCATACCGGGGAATTTCCCCAAAATTTGAGGTGGTACATGCTGGTCAACTAGATTGTTGAGGTTTTCATTCAGAGAGAGTACAGCATCAACCAGCAACTAAAGAAAGAGAAAGAAGGGAAGAGCGCTGCTTTCTTGTGTATTTTGTACAAATATATCAATCTGAAACCATGTCCGAGGAGGCTAGCCAACCACCCCACACTTTGTCAAACTTGGTGAAAGCCCCCCGATTTGATTAAGTGGCTTTATATAAAGGTACAGCTTTGTTCACTATCAATTTCCATGATGCTAAGGTCGGTGCAGACGTTTTCTTCCAGGAAAAAATTATTGAGTTTCTAGCGTAAAATAATAATGGCGTAAGCAGAGAGGAATCTACCGGGCTTAACAGGCATGCCTCAACAGAAAGGGAATGGAAATGGTAGTGATTGAGCTTATGTAGGCCAAAACCTCCCACCAGAGAGGTCTAATAGCAGGGCATTTCTAGAATATATGCTTTAAGTCTGCAGTGGGCATGGAACACCGCCAGCAGAGAGAGGACTGAGCCCTATATATTTTAGCCAGTCTGGCCAGTGTAACATAGACTGTATGTAAAAATTTATAGTAGACGGTCTCTAGTAGACACTAGTCTGGTAAAGGGGCATCCCAAATATCATCCCTTTCATCTCGGTCTAGGCCAGGAGCCACAGCTTCCCAGGCCGACATGCACAGTCTCAAATCGGTGCAACGCCGCATTTGCAGTGCCGCACCGATTCCCAAAAGTAGTTTCTGTACTACTTTTGGCAACATGGGGGTGCGATTTCCATTAACATCTGTGCAGCAACCCACACAGATTTCTCTGAAATTGCCCCCAAAGTCAGGACTGACATGCGGGAATGAAATAGTGCGAGTTCAGCTGATTTCATTCCCGCTGTCAGTATGAACCTGGGCTATATCAGGAAATAATTACCTGTTCAAAAATGTTTCCGTTTTGTCAGCTACCTTGCAAATGATATGGAAGAAGAAAGTTCTTTGCATCATACCATCAAGGTCTTCGCACAGTTCCATACTGACATCAGGAGCTTCAGGGATGGAAAGGTAGACTTCTTCAGGAGGATCGGCATGCAGGCCTGGGTGTCCTTAGAAGAGTGCCAACAGGTGGGTAACTCATCCAACACTATTACAGGACAGTTCAGGGTGTAGAAACATTTTAAAGAATTATTGCCCAGTTCCTAGAATTAGTAAATGGCGTTTGTAGAAATGTTGTCACTGCTGGTCTCAATTTGAAAATACAATTTACCTGTCTATTTCTGGCTTTAATACTTGTGAATAGGGATGGGCCGAACACCCCCCTGTTCGGTTTGCATCCAGAACATGCGAACAGGCAAAAAATTTGTTCGAACACGCAAACACCGTTAAAGTCTATGGAACACGAACATGAAAAATCAAAAGTGCTAATTTTAAAGGTTAATATGCAAGTTATTGTCATAAAAAGTGTTGGGGACCTGGGTCCTGCCCCAGGGGACATGTATCAATGCTGTTTTTTCGAGAGCAGTGATTTTAATAATGCTTACAGTGAAACAATAAAAGTGAAATATTCCCCTAAATTTCGTACCTGGGGGGTGTCTATAGTATGCCTGTAAAGTAGCGCATGTTTCCCGTGTTTATAACAATCCAAGAGCAAAATGACATTTCTAAAGGAAAAAAAGTCATTTCAAAGTGCTAGCGATAGTCCCGGCTATTAATGAATTGTCGGTCCCGACAATACACATAAAAGTCATTGAAAGTCATTGAAAAATAAAAAATAAAATGCGTGGGGGTCCCCCAAAATTCCATTACCTGGCCCTTCAGGTCTGGTATGGATATTAAGGGGAAATCCGTGCCAAAATTTTTAAAAAATGGCGTGGGGTTCCCCCCAAAAATCCATTCCAGATTTTAAGGAGAACTCCGCGCCAAAATTAAAAAAAAATCCACACCAGACCCTTATCCGAGCATGCAACCTGGCAGGCCGCAGGAAAAAAGGGGGGGGACGAAAGAGCGCCCCCCCTCCTGAACCGTACCAGGCCACATGCCCTCAACATGGGGAGGATGTCCCCATGTTGATGGGGACAAGGGCCTCAAGGGCCTCATCCCCACAACCCTTGCCCAGTGGTTGTGAGGGTCTGCGGGCGTTAGGGCTTATCGGAATCTGGAAGCCCCCTTTAACAAAGGGGACACCCAGATCCCCCCTATGTGAATTGGTAAGGAATGTACCCCTACCATTTCACAAAAAGAAAGTGTCAAAATGTTAAAAAACCACAGGAGACGGCTTGGGGCAAGTTCTTTATTAAAAATCAAAAAATTAAAAATAAAAAGAGATTCCAGCAATGTAATCAAATAAATCCATGCTCTTACTCCAGCGATGTAATCCAATTCTCGATCTCCAGCGATGGATGATCTCCAGCGACTCCAGCGAGGAACACGCACAGGATCCTGACTCCACCTAAGGCACACAGCCAATGACGCGGCGCTAGCTTGACAGCTCTTATGTAGCTGAGGGCGGGGCCACCCATCACGTGACCCCCCTCTGACAAGGGGAAACGTCGGGGTTTGCCAGTGACATGTACGGGTGACCCCGCCCCCCTCTGATGCAATGCAGGATTCCAGTTGCATCATCCTCCCCAAGTTGAGGGCATGTGGCCTGGTACGGTCCAGGTGCCAGGTTGCATGCTCGGGTAAGGGTCTGTTGTGGATTTTTGGGGAACCCCATGCCATTTTTTTTAATTGTGGCGCAGAGTTCCCCTTAATATCCAAACCAGACCTGAAGGGCCTGGTAATGGAATTTTAGGGACCCCCATGCATTTTTATTTAAATTTTTCAATGACTTTTAATGACTTTTATGTGTATTGTCGGGACCGACAATTCATTAATAGCTGGCACTAGCGTTAGGACTTTTAAATTACTTTTTTTTCCTTTAGAAATGTCATTTTGCTCTCGGACTGTTATAAACACGGGAAACATGCACTACTTTACAGGCATACTATAGACACCCCCCAGGTACGAAATTTAAAGGAATATTTCACTTTTATTAAGTAGAAGTGTGGTGTTGCGCTGATCCTTAACTATAACAAAAAATTATAAAAAATATTCTGAATTGAATGTGGTAACACAATAGTGGTGGGTGTCTCTAAAGTGCAGAGCTCTTGTAGTCAGCCATCTGTGACTCTATAATAACGTGAAAATGTATACCTCTATACGGGGGTGCCTAAATCTGTGTATATAACATAAAAACCATATATAATAAACTATTTGTTGAAAGTATGCTGGAAAAAATAATCAACTTTCCATTTAAGCAGATGTATATACACAAAGAATTAAGTGCAATCGGTGCTCATAAGAGTGATATTGAATCAATATGCAGAATAAAAAATTAATATAAATTATATATACAGTGGCTTGCGAAAGTATTCGGCCCCCTTGAATTTTTTAACCTTTTGCCACATTTCAGGCTTCAAACATAAAGATATAAAATTTTAATTTTTTGTGAAGAATCACCAACAAGTGGGACACAATTGTGAAGTCGAACGAAATCTATTGGATATTTTAAACTTTTTTAGCAATTAAAAAACTGAAAAGTGGTGCGTGCAAAATTATTCGGCCCCTTTACTTTCAGTGCAGAAAACTCACTCCAGAAGTTCAGCGAGGATCTCTGAATGATCCAATGTTGTCCTAAATGACTGATGGTGATAAATAGAATCCACCTGTGTCTAATCAAGTCTCTGTATAAATGCACCTGCTCTGTCCCGGGGTCACCGAGATAAACCAGAAAGGAAGATCCACAAATAGTATAGTATTGTCTCATAAAAGTTCAATTTTTATTCAAGTATACAGGTACTCACATTTAAAATACAAAAAACCAGGCGAAAATCCGACGAGCAGCGAGCTCGTAATGCAAATACAAACAAAGAGTGCCTTTCCTGTCCCTACGCGTGACGCCACGACCCACGTGACTTCTTCAGGGAGTCGTGACGTCACGCGTAGGGACGGGAAAGGCACTCTTTGTTTGTATCTGCATTACGAGCTCGCTGCTTGTCAGATTTTCGCCTGTTTTTTTGTATTTTAAATGTGATTACCTGTATACTTGAATAAAAATTGAACTTTTATGAGACAATACTATACTATTTGTGGATCTTCCTTTCTGGTTTATCTCGGTGACCCCGGGACACTACTTGGAGAGACGCAAGTCCATAAAGGTGACAAGCCAGGATAGGAGTAGGACTACCACCGCCCCCACTGTCTGCTTATTCCATGATTTTGACAACAAAAGGCTGCCATTCCTATATACTGGCTAAATGCGAGTACCCCATTATCTTAAGGTAAGGGGCCATTGCCCACCAGTGTGTGCCGTGTTGCATGAAGAGATTTATCACCTGTGTCACGTTTATTTTTGCACTGAGTGGATCACATGCTCTGGACTTTGTTTAAATTATTTTGAATTATTTTTAGTATAAACAAGTTTTTTGCACTTTATGAGAGGACTGCATATCACAGGATTTGGTATAAGTGCACAATTCACGTTACACGCACCTGGTGGTATATTGAGAAACACCAGGTGCACACTTGCTTGGTCAGCAGATTGTTATAAATTGTTTTTGCTGTTTATATATATAATTTATATTAATTTTTTATTCTGCATATTGATTCAATATCACTCTTATGAGCACCGATTACACTTAATTCTTTGTGTATATACATCTGCTTAAATGGAAAGTTGATTATTTTTTCCAGCATACTTTCAACAAATAGTTTATTATATATGGTTTTTATGTTATATACACAGATTTAGGCACCCCCGCATAGAGGTATACATTTTCACGTTATTATAGAGTCACAGATGGCTGACTACAAGAGCTCTGCACTTTAGAGACACCCACCACTATTGTGTTACCACATTCAATTCAGAATATTTTTTATAATTTTTTGTTATAGTTAAGGATCAGCGCAACACCACACTTCTATTTATTTACTTCAGCGAGGGGCAGGCTGTAGCCTATCCGGTGTTAGCTGCTTTTCCATACCGCAGCAACATTTTTTACTCTTTATTACCTATCTCCATGTCCCCATTAGTACGATAGCGCAGGAATATCTTTATTTTTCATTTCACTTTTATTGCTTCACTTTAAGCATTATTAAAATCACTGCTCCCGAAAAAACTGCAGTTTTTAAAACTTTTTTTTGCATTGATACATGTCCCCTGGGGCAGGACCCAGGTTCCCAAGCACTTTTTATGACAATAACTTGCATATTAACCTTGAAAATTAGCACTTTAGATTTCTCCAATAGAATTTTAAAGGGTGTTCCGTGGCTTTTTGAATTTGCAGCGAACACCCCAAATTGTTCGCTGTTCGGCGAATGGGCGAACAGCCAATGTTCGAGTCGAACTCATGTTCGACTCGAAAAGATAGCCCATTCCTACTTGTGAATAGCAGGCTGGGAGCAAACATGCCCTGAAGAGTGTCAGAATGGCAGCCAGAAAATCAGCATTATCAAAAGTAGAGGTCAGCAATGGCAGCCTATATAATTATTTTGTGAAAAGTGTACATTAAAATGACTGTAAAGTCTTGGTTTTTCCTATAAAAATAACAAACATGTTATACTTACCTGCTCTGTTGCAGTTGGATTTACACAGAGCAGCCCGGATCCTCCTCTTCTCGGGTCCCCCTTCTGTGATCCTGGCTCCTCCCTCCTGTTCAGTGCCCCCACAGCAAGCAGCTTGCTATAGGGGCACCTGAACCGAGTCACAGCTCCCTGTGCCCATTCAGACACGGAGCCCCGACCCGGCTTGGCCCCTCTCTTCCCTGATTGGCTAGCTGACTTTGACAGCAGCGGCAGCAAATGGCACCACTGCTGTGTCTCAGCCAATCAGGAGGGAGAATTCTCAGAAGGCTGAGACACTCGTGGACATCGCTGGACAAAGAGGGACCTCAAGTAAGTGTTAGGGAGGCTGCTGCACACAGAAGGCTTTTTATCGTAATGCACCTTCTGCCTTTACAACCACTTTCAGGACCTGTTCTGGCAAGCGTTTTTTCCTTAGGGCCGGGTTTACACATATGCAAATTGGATGCGGTATTATCCTCATCCAATTCGCATGACGTGTGAGTGTGACCAGCTCTCAATGGAGCCGGTTCACACATGTCCGGGACAGCCACGGTCCGCATTCCAAATGGGTCCTGTGCATCTTTGGGTCCGGTTCAGGCGTGAATTCAGGCAAAAATTTGGACCTGAATCGCACCTGAACAGGTGAATAGACACGCACTGGACCCCAGGCACGAACCTGCGGCCGCACATATGTGAACCTGGCCTTAAAGGGATTGTAAAGCTTTTTTTAAAAAATAACAAACATGTCACACTTACCTCCACTGTACAGTTCATTTTGCATAGAGAGTGGCCCAGGCCTCCTCTTCTGGGGTCCCTCAGTGGCGCTCCTGGCTCCTCCCCGCATCGAGTGTCCATGTCAGAGAAGCGCTCTCCTTGGTGGACACCCGTGCGGGCGCACTCCCGAGTCCTGCATCAGTGTCCATTCACAGAATGCAGGACTCGGCCCCGCCCCCCGGTGCCGCGTCATTGGATTTGATTGACAGCAGCGGGAGCCGATGGCTGCGCTGCTATCAATCTATCCAATCAGGACACGAGACACTAGCTAGCGCTAGTATGCTCGTTCCCGGGCCGAAGAATGACGGCGTTCAGGTAAGTAAAATGGGAGGGCTGGGGGGCTGCAGCATGAGAGAAGGTTTTTCACCTTAATACATAGAATGCATTAAGGTGAAAAACCATGAGGGTTTACAACCCCTTTAATGTAGTGTAAATCTAAAAAACTGCAATACTCATCTCCTCTGCAGCGCTGTCCTATGTAGTAATTCCCTTTCACCACCATGTTCTGAGCAGGGATTAGGGGTTTCACTATGACAATCAGCTTGTAACTTCAGCTTGGTCAGTTAAGCTTTAACAAAAAAAAAAAAACTGGAAGCTGATTGGTTTCTATGCAGAGCTGCACCAGATTTTTGCTCCAGTTTTAGCAGTGACGGCTGGTGCTCCAAATTTTTGTGGGGGGGGGGGCGCAAACAAATTGAAAAATTCTGAAAAAAAAACAAAACATCAATCGCAGCCACTGTGCCATCAAACGCAGCCACTGTTCCCATCAAACACAGCCACTGTACCCATCAATTGCCGCCACTGTGCCATCAAACGCAGTCACTGTGCTTATCAAATGCAGCCACTGTGCCCATCAAATGCAGCCACTGTGCCCATCAAATGCAGCCACTGTGCCATATCAAATGCTCCCACTGTGCCCCATCAAATACAGCTACTGTGCCCATCTTATGCAGCCACTGTGTCCATCTTATGCAGCCACTGTGCCCATCAAAAGCAGCCTCACTGTGCCCCATCAAATGTAGCCCCACTGTGTCCCATCAAATGCAGCCTCACTGTCCCATCAAATGCAGCGTCACTGTCCCATCAAATGCAGCCTCACTGTCCCATCAAATGCACCCTCACTGTCCCATCAAATGAAGCCTCACTGTGTCACGTTAAATGCAGCCTTACTGTCCCATCAAATGCAGCCTCGCTGTGTCCCATCAAATGTAGCCTCACTGCCCCAGCAAATGCAGCCTCACTGTCCCATCAAATGAAGCCTCACTGTGTCACGTTAAATGCAGCCTTACTGTCCCATCAAATGCAGCCTCACTGTGTCCCATCAAATGCAGCCTCACTGTGTCCCATCAAACGCAGCCTCACTGTGTCCCATCAAATACAGCCTCACTGTGTCCCATCAAATGCAGCCTCACTGTCCCATCAAATGCAGCCTCACTGTGTCCCATCAAATGCAGCCTCATTGTGTCCCATCAAATGCAGCCTCACTGTGTCCCATCAAATGCAGCCTCACTGTCCCATCAAATGCAGCCTCACTGTCCCATCAAATGCAGCCTCACTGTGTTCCATCAAATGCCCTTCCCCCATTCTCCACGGGAGGTGCAGCACTTACCTTGCTGTGATGTCCTCTCCTCCTGCTGTGGCTCCTTCAGTGGGCAGCAGCGGCGGTGGAGGAGTCGGCTCCTCATGTTTCCTCCGCTTGGGTGCACTGGCACAGGAAGTGACATCGTAACTCGAATGTCAATCAAACCACCCGGCTGTAGTAATACATACTACGGGCGCCGGGCGGAAGCTGTTCGGCACAATGGAATGCGCCGCAAGGTGGGACAAAAGCCCGGAAATGAAGCGCCTCGTCTGCAATCTCGTGATTGCATAGACGTGGCGCTTCCCATAGTGCACTGTGTCCGGCACCCAAACAAAGTGCACTTAAGGACCTTTTTTTATTTTGTTTTTATTTTTAAAGGGCCATTTTTTTAATACTTTTTAAAATTTTATTTATTTACTTATTTATTTTTTGTGACTGCCGGGGGGGGGGGGGGGGGCGTCACCCATGCTCCCCCTATGGACGGGCCGCCACTGAGTTTTAGTAAATCAACTCCACTGCACTCCCATTCAATAATGCAGAGATCACAATGTCAGCACTGTACGCTGTATCATTGAGGACTGGCCAATGTGCGGGGAAAAAAGGTAAGAAAAAAAAGGACCCAGCATGTCACATGACCGGCCTAAAAAAACCTGGAAAAGTAGTATAAAAAAAATAAAACACAGTAGAAGCTGAGGTTGGGCCCCAACATTAGGCTTAAAGTGGTTGTAAACCTCAGACATGAAATATGAACAAAGCATATACCTATATAGTGTTTACTTGTCTCAATTATGAGCACTAAGTGTAATTTCTGTCTGCTGTTTGTTTCTCTGCTATCAGCATGAATCACATCTGTCAAGTTTTCCTAACCCCAAGAGAAAAAAGGTGACAGGGGAGGGAGCTGCAGCTGCTTGACAGCCTCAGCTCTGCTATTGTGTGCTGTGTCAAGGGGGTGTTTTCCTTCCCACCAATCAGCTCTCAGACCTCTCCTTACTGAGTTTTACAGTGTGTAATTTCAGCTCTCCGCCCTCTTTTGTCTGACAACTCAGACAAGCTTTATCAACTCTGGACTTGTAGAGAAGTAATACTGCAGATAAACAGATACAACTTATGTAGCAGGATTTCTTTCATCTGAGGCCAGAAACTTCACTGGGTATAGGTAAGGGTTTACAACCACTTTGAGGATGACTCCTAGCTATAAGAAGCTGTATAGACTGCAAGCTGAAATATACTGTTTGGTGTATATAAAAAAATTCCAAATAAGATACATGCTCTGGAACGGCATTTATTTGTACAGGTCATGGAAGGACACAATTATTGGATTTGGAAAAGAGACCGTCCGGAACACCATGGATGGGCCGTTAGGATGCATGCAAAGTGTGCTTGGGAAGATGTCATCTTGTACCCAGGTATGAGATATGACTGTCCCCTGTATAAGTATATCCATCCCTCTGCATCACACACAAATGTACACACATTCACTCCCACACACACATACGCACCACTTACAAACATACACACATTCAATCCCACACACACATACGCACCACTCACAAACGTAAACACATTTGCTCCCGCACACACATATGCACCACTCACAAACGTACACACATTCAATCCCACACACACATATGCACAACCCACAAACATACACACATTCAATCCCACACGCACATACACACCACTCACAAACGTACACACATTCAATCCCACAAACATACACACATTCAATCCCACACACACATATGCACCACTCACAAACGTACACACATACACACCACTAATAATTGTACACACATATGCACCACTCACAAATGTACACACATTCAATCCCACACACACATATGCACCACTCACAAATGTACACACATTCAATCCCACACACACATATGCACCACTCACAAATGTACACACATTCAATCCCACACACACATATGCACCACTCACAAATGTACACACATTCAATCCCACACACACATATGCACCACTCACAAATGTACACACATTTAATCCCACACACACATATGCACCACACACAAACGCACACACGTTGGCTCCCACACACACATATGCACCATAAGTATGCATACACACATTCACTCCCACATACACTTCAGCTCATATTGTACCCTTTACTTAATTTGATCCTGCCCACACTTACACACACATACTGTAGACATGCCCTTCTACTGATCATCATGCACTGACTGGAATGCATTGACCTAACAAATAAGGATGACTAGACGTACACTGACTAATAGACATAAACACATGAGCACTAGCTAGAGGCACACAGACGGACAACCACTTTAGCATAGAGTAGATCGCACACATAGAATATAGGATGAGGTCTCACACAAACATGCATCCAACATTAGAAAAACGATGACTAGCATTGAGTAGGTTAGCATAGTGTAGTTTAGTGTAGGTCCTGCCCTAAAAGAGTCTACCTTGTCGCGGTGGGCAGGCTTGGAATCTTTTGGCTGAACATATGTCAGTTTCATTTTTGGCCACTTGATTAAACCAAAGGACTCTTGATCATGAGCATACATGATGTGCTTGTTAAAAAATATATATGATAAAAATAACTATGAAAAAAATGCCAATTCTCTTTTAATTAATTTTAATGTTTTTATTTATTGCACGCAATGTGTGTGTGTGAGTGTGTGGGGGGGGGGGGGGGGGGGGGGGCACAGAAAAAGCAAATAAATTTAAGTCAAACTAAAATAAGAAGATTTGCTATATTAAAGGGAACCCCTAGAAATGTTCATTGTGCCTCCTGAAAAATAGCAGTGCACTTTCTGGTAGGTTAGTGTTCCTGTGCAGACATCTGTACAGTATATCTGCAGAGTGTGATCTAAGGCTTTGCTGCTTCTGATTGCTAGTCTCAAGAGATTTGGAGTGAAATTAGTTGATGTCACTACAAAGCTGCTCAGTGTTCTCCTTGGCGGAATTCCTGCTAGAATTGTGCGCCTACCAAGATGTCTGCCTTCACATAGAAATGCAGTACAGAACAAGGCAGTTTAAAGGGGTTGTAAACCCTCGTGTTTTTTCACCTTAATGCATCCTATGCATTAAGGTGAAAAAAACTTCTGGTAGTGACCAGCCCCCCAGCCCCCCCCCCCCCATTTTACTTACCTGAGCATCTTCATCCCCTCGGCGGAGATGCGCTCTCCCTCTATGCAAGGGGTCCTGGCTCTTGATTGGATAGATTCATAGCAGCGCAGCCATTGGCTCCCGCTGCTGTCAATCAAATCCAATGATGCAGGCGTCGGGGGGCGGGGCCGAGTCCGGCATTCGTGTCTATGGACGCAAATGTTGGACTTGGGAGCGCTCCCCCAAGGCAACCCCCCGGGAGAGCGCTTCTCCTAGGGGCTTATCTGATGCGAGGAGGAGCTGCGAGAGCCACCAAGGGACCCCAGAAGAGGATGATCGGGGCCACTCTGTGAAAAACGAGCTGCACAGTGGAGGTAAGTATGACATGTTTGTTATTTTAGAAAAATAAAACACAAAGCTTTACAATCACTTTAAGTCATTAATAAGCAAAAGATCAGCTGTAGGGAGACCACGGGCAACACTGGTAACTAGTCCTTCTTTGTCTCTTTTTGCACACCGCCTTAGAAAGTTTAGTTTCTCTATAGTAAGATGATACACGAGAGTTTAGTATATTTTTCTTCTTAATTTTATATCTATATACTCCTGTATAGTGTCTTATGTAATATATTGCAGCTTACAGTCCCTAAAGCGGATCTTCAGCCACCCCTCACAATTTATTTTTTTTACCCCCTGCTTACCGGGGGTTGTCTTCTACACAATTCAGATACTCACCCACCCAGCGGATTCAGCATTTTCCCGCTGAGATCCTCTTCTGTTTTGCCACTGTTTGTTCCAGCCAATGGGCCTACCGATGACGCGCCACTAGGCTTGGCCCTCCTCCCTTACTGGATGGAGAGACAATGACGTCCCGTCATTGTACTGAGGGGATCTTCTTTGTGTTTGTCCCCCTCGTAGAATGGCTCGAATAGGAGTATACGCTGGATGCCCGGAACCGTCGCAGACCAGGGATCTATATCGCTGTAGCTCAGTCGTATTAAAATAATAAAAATGGGATAGTTGAGAGGCTAGGTAGTAATCCTGTAAATCTGGAATGGAAGTTCCCCCCATGGACGTGGGGTTTTTAAGGATATGCCAGGTTAGCTTGTGTCTACTGTGTCCCCAGACAAAAGAGTTTGAAATCTTCTTGAAAATTTTCAAGGGTATATATAAAGGGGGCATGCCACACATAAATAGAATCTTAGGTAGGAGAATCATCTTGATTATATTTATATGCCCCATTACGCCCAATGTTAGCCCATTCTTGTGTTTTAGCTTTGACCAAGGTGAATAAAGGTTCTATGTTATAAAGAATATAATCCCTGGGACTTCTTGTAACTACCACTCCAAGATATTTAATTGTTGACATTCTAGCTAGGGGTAATGGAGGATGTATGGGGGGTTGAGGGAACTGATCCAAGGGGAGGATCTGGGATTTATCCCAATCAATGCGTAATCCAGAGAACTTTCCCAGATTCTCAATAATCTCTAGTGCAGCTTGTAAAGATGGTCCCTGGTCGGCTAAGTACAGTATGGTGTCGTCTGCGTATAGGTCTATTTTTTTCAGCGTGGTACCTATGCGTAGGCCAGATATGTTGGGATCTGCTCTAATGGCCATGGCCAGTGGTTCGGCCACCAGGGCATATAGCAGAGGGGAAAGGGGGCAGCCCTGACGTGTGCCCCTTTCAATGGGAAATTGGTCGGATAGCCATCTGTTAACAAATATCTGAGCTTTAGGTGATTGGTATAGGAGCTGTACCCATTTAATGAAGTTAGGCCCGAATCCGAAGCTATGGGGGACATTCCCAGAGGTACTGCCATTCGACTGAGTTGAAGGCCTTGGCCGTATCTAACGGCACTACCACTCTAGTTCCAGAGTTGTCATGATGGGCCTAAATATTCATGAACAATCATCTGATGTTCATAGCGGTATTTTTCCCCGGCATAAATCCGGTTTGGTCTGGGTGGACTAATGAATGTAATCGAGAAGCGAGAATTTTGGTCAGTATTTTTATGTCAACCTGTAACAGGGAGGTGGGTTGGTATGACTCAGGGTAGTGGGGATCTTTACCTGGTTTGGGGAGAACTATAATTTGAGCTTCTTGCATTGAGGGTGGAAGTGTCCCCTGGTCAAATATAGATTGGTACAGGGCCTTTAGTTTGGGAATGAGTATTTCCGAAAAGATGGTATAAAATTCTAGGGGTAGACCATCAAGACCTGGTGCTTTAGATTTGGTTAGCCAGAACAATGCTTCAGTGATGTCATTGGTAGTTATGAGTGCTTCTAGCAGTTTTAGTTGTTCGGGATTATGATGGGGGAACTGTAGAGTATGCGGGTAATCTTTGATGTCCTTTTGGGCATGGGTGCACCGTGACTTGTATAGGTTGCTATAAAAGCTTTTAAATTTGGCTGTGACTTGGGGTGATCAGTGAGGGTATTGCCATCTGGATCGGCTAGGGAAACAACTACTGGCGGTTTATCATCCAAATTAGCCAAGTATGCCAGAAGTTTCCCTGACCATTACCCATGCTCAAAGACCCGTTGTTTACAAAAGAACAGACATTGCATAGCCTTCTCTGTATACAACTGTGTGACTGTACGGGCCTGTAGTTTGACCCAGTGAAAATTTTCAGGAGAGTGATGCGTATTGTATGCCTCTTCTAGTTCTTGCAATTTTTCCGATGACAACTGTAGCATAAGTCTGGATGAATGTTTGAGTCTATTCATCCGTGTGGATAGGATCCTGCATGCGTGTATTTTAAATGTGTCCCACACCATGTCATACGTAGATGAGTCCTGGTTGTCGTCAAAGAAAAACTGTAATTCCCAAGCTTTAGTATTGTGTTCTGGCAGTACAAATAGCCAATAGGAGTTGAGTCTCCATACATGAGTGGGGGATGACACTAGCAGGGAGACCGTCATCCAGCAGAGGAGTGGTCAGATAGGGCTCTAGGAGCAAACCCCGACTCTGTCACTTTGGGTAGAAGTGCCTTGGATACTAGTATAAAATCTATTCTCTGTGTTGTGACTGGTAGAATGACATGTACATGCTCTAAAGGTAGGGTTTTGGTGTCTCCAAACATCTATCAGTGCAAATTCAGTCAGTGAGACAAGTCTGCTGTGGTATGGTGGTATGTGTCCCAGCCTGCTCTGGACGGTCCAGCGCGAGGATCATGGTAATGTTAAAATCTCCTATCCACACAGCTGGGACCGTCAGGCTCTGAGCCATAAAGGCTAATCCCTCTGTAACTACTTCCAAGCTATATGGGGGAGGGACATCGCAAGCCATTATCAACAGAGGAGGAACAAATACCTGCCCTGCTGGTCCGACAGTAAGGAAATCAATTCAAAAGGAGTAGACTTAGCAATGAGGATAGAGACCCCCTAGACAAATTTTGTAAGTGCTATGATAAGCCCATCCTATCCAGGGACGCTTTTGGGCAACCTGCAGGTGACCTGTAACATGGGTCTCCACCAGGAGCATATTTTCTGCTCTCTATGATTTAAGGAATGTGAGAGCTGCAGTACGCTTGATTTTGTTACGCACCCCCCGCACATTCCACGTCAGAAATTTAACAGAGGTCATATAATCTGTGGACTAACATTGACAAAGCGAACCAGAAGGGCAGTACCAGGGTTACAGATAGGAACCACCTGTGAGCATGCAATCAAGTAAAACATAATGTACCAATAGATGTCCTGACGTGCAATCCAATAATAAAACATGAGATGAATAATACAAATCAACCCATAGCTCTGTCGTACTGATCAAGCAATCCCTAATGCCGCGTCCACACGGGCGGACTTTTCGACGGACTTTCCGACTGACTTTTCGAATGAACGGACTTGCCTACACATGATCAACCAAAGTCCGACGGATTCGTATGTGATGACGTACGACCGGACTAAAACAAGGAAGTTCATAGCCAGTAGCCAATAGCTGCCCTAGCGTCGGTTTTTGTCCGTCGGACTAGTATACATACGAGCAGACTTTTCGACCGGACTCGAGTCCGTCGGAAAGATTTGAAACATGTTTCATTTCTAGGTCCGTCTAACTTTTTGGAAAAAAAGTCCGCTGGAGCTCACACACGATCAAATTGTCCGACGGGGACCAAGTATGCCGTAAAGTCCGGTCGTGTGTACGCGGCATTACCCACCCAGCTCCCCACCTCCTCAACCTGGTGAGAGCATACAATTTCCATACTCCAACAGATGAACGGTCATCCAGCCGGCGAAGCTGGCTGGAGGCACATGGCTTAAAACGTCTGAACTCAAGGGAACAGTAGTAAAAATCATTACTAAGGGGGCGAATTTTCACTGCACAGTGCGTGGTAAGGTAGTGGAGGGAGGTCAGACCCCTAGAGTTCCTTCCGTGAGGACCACTTCCATTCAATCAAATGATAATGTAGACTATGCCTGTAATCAGGGTCAGCTATGTCATGGTTATGCAATAGAGTTTGTCGATCAGCATACCTGTCTCCATGTGTTCATCTCTAGAGACCAGCTGACCCTCACCTGACTGCTTTTGTAACCTCTCCTCTAAGCATGGCCCCACCCCAGGCCCTATCAGGGAACCCTATATTAACCTGTGCACTGCAAGCCAGCAGTGCTGATCAACCATTGTGTGTTAGCATCTGTGTGTACTTGCTGTGTTTCCTACATCTGATTCCTGTTACCGACTTTGGCCTGTTCTTAACTATTCC
The DNA here is from genome assembly GCA_037952835.1 of Lithobates septentrionalis. Classification (NCBI taxonomy): domain Eukaryota; kingdom Metazoa; phylum Chordata; class Amphibia; order Anura; family Ranidae; genus Lithobates; species Lithobates septentrionalis. The sequence continues at coordinate 5,206,378 of JBBDGP010000819.1, forward strand.
TGTCTGCTTGTGACCCTGACCTTTGGCGTGTTCCCGACCATCCCTGTTTGCCTGTGACCCTGAACCTTGGTGTGTACTCTGTTGTCCTTGTCTGCTTGTGGCCCGACCTTGGCTTGTCCCTTACTTTCCTTGTTGTTCCAGCCTGCTGCCTCCTTCCTCTTCTCCTGTAGTCTACCGTAAGCGTGAGCTGTGAGACCCTGGGGGCTGCGACCTGGAGCCAGACTACAGCTCAGTTCATCCTTACCATTAAAGGCTCTGGTGAACACCTGCTGGCTCTTAGACTCCGCGCCCTGGGGAATCTATGCTCTAGCTCCCAGTGGGATCTGTGTCAGTGATCCAGTAGACCTGCTTTCTGAACCTCCCAGGGTTCAATCTGCAGCAGTCGGCCGTAGGGTCCACTACCTTGCGGTGCACTCCTGACCCCAACCGGGTGCATCTGTCACCTGGATACAGGTGACCTGACAAGCTATGGACAAAGCAAGCAGTAAAGGGTCTGAAGCACCAGAAGCAGGCATGTTTGATATCTGGAAGGGTGCTCCCAGGAAGGGGTTTGAGTCAATGGTATATCTAGGCGTAGTCTTATCCCCCCCTTATAGGTGAGTTGTGACACCAACAAGTCACGGACTCCAAAATAAGGAGAAAAAACAAGGTGGGGGGGATGGGGAGAGAGACACCCTTCAGATGAACATAGTTGTCGTACTCACTGGGGTACCAGGTCTATTTCGCATCTAAGCATGACGTCCACGCTGATCCAGCCATGCCGAGGCTGCAGCTGGGTCTTCAAAGAACTGTACACGGCACTCCTCTTCCACCCTCAGGCTGGTGGGGGGCAGCATGGCGTACTTGAGGTGCATGGTGCGCATGCGGCGTTTGACATCTTGAAACTGGGATCTCCTTCTCTGTACATCGTTAGAGAAATCTGTGAATACTGCCACTTGAACATTTCCCACAGGGATGTTGCCTTTCTGGTGAGCCGCAGAATTCTATCTCTGGAAAATGTAGAAATTTGGCTATAAATGTACAAGGAGGTGCTCCCTGTGGTGGGGGTCTTGCCGGTATGCGGTGCGCCTGTTCTACAGCAAAAAAGTTTCAAATGTTATTAGACTATTTTACTGTGCTGATTGAATGTTTTTTTATTAATTTGAAAGGGAAAATACTGCATATGGCGCTAAACATAATAGAAAATTCTTACATCTAGTGGCCAAATGCGGTAATTTAAATTTTCAAATGGATGAAAAACATTTGTCCATCACAGGAACTAGCCTAATAACATGTTTTTGTCTCATTCATACAGAACAAATGTACATGCATTTTTACTAGGGACTCACTATGAATAAGATAGCAGTATGACTGGCAGTTTCCAAAGGTGAAACTAAGAATGTCTGCTACACTGTATATCTATCTCCCACAGTATTGTTAAGATGTTAAATTAAAGTGGAACCCCAGGCAAAAAAGCTAAATACACAATTAAAATGCATACATGTTAATGGTTTTACATGCTAAGGGATCTGTAATGTTTGGCAGCACAGGAAATGATGAAAAAGGAGTATTACAGAGTGCATTGGTCAGGGCTAGGGATGAGCCGAACACCCCCCGGTTCGGTTCGCACCAGAACCTGCGAACGGACCGAAAGTTTGCACGAACGTTAGAACCCCATTGACGTCTATGGGACTCGAACGTTCAAAATCAAAAGTGCTCATTTTAAAGGCTAATTTGCATGGTATTGTCCTAAAAAGGGTTTGGGGACCCGGGTCCTACTCCAGGGGACATGTATCAATGCAAAAAAAACTTTTAAAAACGGCCGTTTTTTCGGGAGCAGTGATTTTAATGATGCTTAAAGTAAAAAAAAAAAAAAGTGAAATATTCCATTAAATATCGTACCTGGGGGGTGTCTATAGTATGCCTGTAAAGTGACGCGTGTTTTCCGTGTTTAGAACAGTCCCTGCACCAAATGTCATTTTTAAAGGAAAAAATCTCATTTAAAACTGCTTGCGGGTTTAATGTAATGTCGGGTCCTGGCAATATGGATGAAAATCAGTGAGACAAACGGCATGGGTACCCCCCAGTCCATTACCAGGCCCTTTGGGTCTTGTATGGATATTAAGGGGAACCCCGCACCCAAATTAAAATAAGGAAAGGTGTGGGGCCACCAGGCCCTATATACTCTGAATAGCAGTATACAGGCGGTGCAAACAAGACAGGGACTGTAGGTTTGTTGTTAAGTAGAATCTGTTTGTAATTTTGAACATTTTGACATTTTTAACGTGTTTAGCTCCAGCCAAAAAATCTTTTTTAAGCTTTTTGGAAAACATAGGGAAGGATTATCACCCCTGTGACATTTGTTTTGCTGTCTTTCCTCCTCTTCAGAAGATTTCACCTCACTTTTTGTCCCAATGAAAAATGTTTTTTGAAAATTTGGGGATTTTGTGGAACAAGGATTGGAAAGCATCAGTGGAAAGGAGAAATGTTTTTCCCATATTAACTCTTACAGGAGAGAATTTCCCTTCCTAGGGGTAGATTTCATCTCACTTCCTGTTTTCTCCTTCCGTTTGCAAGTAGGAGTCGTTTGTAAGTTAGATGTTTTAAAGTAGGGTCCTGCCCTATATACTCAGCAGAAATTTGGGCCTTAGGTGTTGTTGTGGCCACAACACTGTAAGCCCTCACAGGGCCCTGCTGTGAAATATTAGATCAAGAATTGTAATTACATGCCCCTGTTGAACAGGAGCTGAAAAATTAGGCCTTAGCCACTGGTGCTGGTGCCACAACACTGCAACCCCTCACAGACACTCTAGTTGGAACGCAGGAACGAGCCCTGCTGCAAAGTATTGCATCAAAAATTTTAATTACACGCCCCTGTTAAACAGGGGCAGAAAAATTGGGCCTTAGGCACTGGTGCTGGTGCCACAACACTGCAACCCCTCACAGACACTCTAGTTGGAACGCAGGAACGAGCCCTGCTGCAAAGTATTGCATCAAAAATTGTAATTACACGCCCCTGTTAAACAGGGGCAGAAAAATTGGGCCTTAGGCACTGGTGCTGGTGCCACAACACTGCAACCCCTCACAGACACTCTAGTTGGAACGCAGGAACGAGCCCTGCTGCAAAGTATTGCATCAAAAATTGTAATTACACGCCCCTGTTAAACAGGGGCAGAAAAAATGGGCCTTAGGCACTGGTGCTGGTGCCACAACACTGCAACCCCTCACAGACACTCTAGTTGGAACACAGGAACGAGCCCTGCTGCAAAGTATTGCATCAAAAATTGTAATTACACGCCCCTGTTAAACAGGGGCTGAAAAATTGTGCCTTAGGCACTGGTGGTGGCGCCCAGAACCAAAAATGTTCTTACAAGCTATCAGCGTGATGATTGAGGAGGAAGAGGATAATTACTCAGGGATAGTCACTCAGCATCAGCATAGGCAGTCTTTGAAAGGATCTGAGATTTCAAAAAAAATTATTCGGTTACATCAGCATCAGGTGCTTGGTAGCTGGTGGTGATCCAAGACCTTGGACCTTGATTCATTTTTATGAAGGTCAGTCGATCGACCGAGTCGGTGGACAGACGCACCCTGTGATCGGTTACCATGCCTCCAGCAGCACTGAATGTGCGTTCCGAAAGAACGCTGGATGCAGGACAGGCCAGTAGCTTAATTGCATACTGTGCAAGCTCTGGCCAGTGATCCATCCTCAAGACCCAGTAACCCAGAGGATTTTCGGTGGGAAAGGTGTCCAAGTCTGATCTTGCCCCTAGGTATTCCTGCACCATGTAAAACAGACGCTGGCGATGGTTGCTGGAACCGATCATACCTTGGGGCTAAGGACCAAAAAATTGTCTGAACGCATCGGTCAGACGGCCACCTTCTCCACCGCTCCTTCTTTGACTGACCGAAGCCTCAGCAACACGTTGTCCAGAAACAGGAGTTTGTAACCTCCCATTCTCTGGGAACGCGTTGCACAGACCTTTCTGCAAGGCCTCCCGAAGATGTTTCATCCTCTGCTCCCTCTGCGATGGCAAGATAAGGTCCGCAACCTTACCCTTGTAACGTGGATCAAGGAGGGTTGCCAGCCAGTATTGGTCCTTCTCCTTGATACCACGAATACGAGGATCCTTACGCAGGCTTTGCAGGATCAGGGAAGCCATGCAGCGTAGGTTTGCTGAGGCATTCGGTCCGGAGTCCTCTGGGTCACTAAGGACGACATGGTCCGCAGCCACCTCCTCCCAGCCACGTACAAGTCCATGTGTTTCTTGGGACTGATCCCTTAAAGACTGCTGCTGATGCTGAGTGCCAGGCTCCACCTCCATACTGACAATCTTCCTCCTCCTCCTCCTCCTCCTCCTCCTTGTCCTCTTCCTGTGTGATCGGCGGGCACGCAGGAACACTGTCTGGATAAAGGGGGCCTTGAGAGCTAAGGAAGTCCTCCTCTTCCTGCCTCTGTTCTGCCTCAAGTGCCCTGTCCATTATTCCACGCAGCGTGTGCTCCAACAGGTGGACAAGGGGGACAGTGTCACTGATGCATGCACTGTCACTGCTCACCATCCTCGTGGCCTCCTCAAATGGTGACAGGACAGTGCATGCATCCCTGATCATGGCCCACTGGCGTGGGGAAAAAAAAACAAGCTCCCCTGACCCTGTCCTGGTGCCATAGTCGCACAGGTACTCATTGATGGCCCTCTGCTGCGTGTGCAACCGCTGCAGCATGGCCAGTGTTGAGTTCCACCTGGTGGGCTTGTCACAGATTAGGCGGTTCTTGGGCAGGTTAAACTCCTTTTGGAGGTCCGTCAGCCGAGCACTGGCATTATATGACCGGCGGAAATGCATACAAACTTTCCTGGCCTGCCTCAGGACATCCTGTAAGCCCGGGTACCTTCCCAAGAACCGCTGCACCACCAAGTTAAGGACGTGAGCCAAACAGGGCACATGGGTAATTTGTCCCTGTCGGAGGGCAGAGAGGAGGTTGGTGCCATTGTCGCAAACCACCATTCCTGCCTTAAGTTGGCGTGGCGTCAACCACCTCTGAACCTGCCCCTGCAGAGCTGACAGAACCTCTGCCCCAGTGTGGCTCCTGTCCCCCAAGCACACCAGCTCAAGCACCGCATGGCATCTTTTGGCCTGCGTACTTGCGTAGCCCCTTGAACGGCTACGGAGCACCGCTGGTTCCGAGGACAAAGCACAGGAAGAGGCCATGGAGGAAGAAGAAGAGGAGGGGGTGGAGGAGAGAGGTGTGTCACAATCATTAGCATTTTGGAGGCGTGGTGGCGGAACAACCTCCAACACTACTGCACCTTGTCCTGCATCCTTCCCAGCTGCCAGCAGAGTCACCCAATGCGCCGTGAAACTTAGGTAACATCCCTGTCCATGCCTGCTGGACCATGAGTCAGCGGTAATATGCACCTTACCGCTGACCGCCCTGTCCAGCGAGGCATGGACATTGCCTTCCACATGCTGGTAGAGAGCCGGAATCGCCTTCCGCGAGAAAAAGTGGCGTTTGGGTACCTGCCACTGAGGAACCGCACATTCCACAAACTCACGGAAGGGGACAGAGTCTACCAACTGAAAAGGCAGCAGTTGAAGTGCTAGCAATTTTGCCAAGCTAGCATTCAACCGCTGGGCATGTGGATGGCTGGGAGCAAACTTCTTTCGGCGGTGCAGCAGCTGGGGCAGGGAAATTTGCCTGGTACAATCTGACGTCGGTGTACCAAAAGCAGATTGCCCACAAGTACTTGGCTGTGACACACCTATTTCTACACCTTCATTCCTCTCAGTGCAGGTCTCAGAGAGGACTGAAGGTCTAGTGGGGTTAGAAATCTCAGCTCATGAGGAGCAAGGAGAGGTCCTCTTTGTTCTTTGGTGTGGGTCTTTTAGATACGCTTGCCAACGAACTGCATGGCAGGTCAACATATGTCTGGTCAAGCATGTGGTACCCAAGCGGGAGATGTTTTGGCCACGCGAGATACGCTTGAGACATATGTTGCAAATAGCAGCGGTGCGATCTGATGCACTCGTCTCAAAAAGGGCCCACACCAAAGAACTTTTTGAATAACGTGCAGATGTGGAGCTTTGGGGTGTGATGCAGTCAAGGTGCTGCCCTTAGGCTGGCCCCTGGAGGGCATCCTGCCTCGTTGGTGATGTGCCGCCTCCTCCTCCTCCTCCCTCCTATCAGGCACCCACGTTGAGTCAGTGACCTCATCATCCCCTCCCTCCTCATCACTGGAGCAAACCTGGCAGTATGCTGCAGCAGGGGGAGCATGATTGCCAGATTGCTGTCCTTCTTGGGCACCCCCTCTGTCCGTGCTCATGTTACTGCCTTCATCGAGCTCAGTATCATCATCAGAGCCTTCCAAACGCTGGGCATCCTCCTGGAGCATGTACCCAGCACTGTGGTCAAACAGTTCGAGGGACTCCTCAGGAGGACATGGTGGGGCTAGGGAAGGAGTCACTGATGACATTGAGCCGAGGGAAGAGGCCGCTGCTTTGCCAGACAAAGTACCCTGGGCATGGGTGAGAGAGGATGAGGAGGATGAGGACGGCTTGGTCATCCACTCGACCAAGTCTTCCGCATGTTGCGGCTCAACACGGCCAGCTGCCGAAAAAAAGGCCAAGCGTGTCCCATGGCCACGTGCTGATGAGGATGCACCGTCTGCATGACCAGACACAGAGCCTGCTTGCCCTCTCTTATTGGCTTGTGACTGTCTGCCTCTCCTTCTTGGCCTTCCAGACATACTAATGGCCTGTAGCTGCACTAAGCTGGGATATATATATCTATCTATCTATATATATAGATATATATATATCTATATATATATATATATATATATATATATATATATATATATATATATAGGTATATATATATATATATATATATATATATATATATATATATATATATATATATATATATATATATATATATATATATATATATATATATATGTATGTATGTACTGATACTGCAGCTAGCAAAATCAACTGCCTGCCTGTAGTATGAGAACACCACCAACCTTTTACAGGTAGCTTTAGCTGAACACTGAGGTGGACGCACCCCACTAACTTGTAGGTTTAGCTGAACACTGTGAGCAGGACGCACTGCACTAACTGTAAATAGTCTAGCTGCCTGACTGTGGTACTAATAGGATCAAAAGAACACCATCAATTTTCTTCAGGTAGCTGTATTTACTGTAACAAGACAAGCCTGCCTGTCAGTAAGAAGATAACAGGAACGGATCTAGCTGAACACTGTGAGCAGGACGCACCCCACTAGCTTGTAGGTTTAGCTGAACACTGTGAGGTGGACGCACCCCACTAACTTGTAGGTTTAGCTGAACACTGTGAGCAGGACGCACCCCACTAACTTGTAGGTTTAGCAGAACACTGTGAGCAGGACGCACTGCACTAACTGTAAATAGTCTAGCTGCCTGACTGTGGTACTAATAGGATCAAAAGAACACCAGCAATTTTCTTCAGGTAGCTGTATTTACTGTAACAAGACAAGCCTGCCTGTCAGTAAGAAGATAACAGGAACGGATCTAGCTGAACACTGTGAGCAGGACGCAATGCACTAACTGTAAATAGTCTAGCTGCCTGACTGTGGTACTAATAGGATCAAAAGAACACCAGCAATTTTCTTCAGGTAGCTGTATTTACTGTAACAAGACAAGCCTGCCTGTCAGTAAGAAGATAACAGGAACGGATCTAGCTGAACACTGTGAGCAGGACGCACCCCACTAGCTTGTAGGTTTAGCTGAACACTGTGAGGTGGACGCATCCCACTAACTTGTAGGTTTAGCTGAACACTGTGAGCAGGACGCACCCCACTAACTTGTAGGTTTAGCTGAACACTGTGAGCAGGACGCACTGCACTAACTGTAAATAGTCTAGCTGCCTGACTGTGGTACTAATAGGATCAAAAGAACACCAGTAATTTTCTTCAGGTAGCTGTATTTACTGTAACAAGACAAGCCTGCCTGTCAGTAAGAAGATAACAGGAACGTATCTAGCTGAACACTGTGAGCAGGACGCACCCCACTAGCTTGTAGGTTTAGCAGAACACTGTGAGCAGGACGCACTGCACTAACTGTAAATAGTCTAGCTGCCTGACTGTGGTACTAATAGGATCAAAAGAACACCAGTAATTTTCTTCAGGTAGCTGTAAATACTGTAACAAGGCAAGCCTGCCTGTCAGTAGGAAGATAACAGGAACGGATCTAGCTGAACACTGTGAGCAGGACGCACTGCACTAACTGTAAATAGTCTAGCTGCCTGACTGTGGTACTAATAGGATCAAAAGAACACCAGTAATTTTCTTCAGGTAGCTGTAAATACTGTAACAAGACAAGCCTGCCTGTCAGTAGGAAGATAACAGGAACGGATCTAGCTGAACACTGTGAGCAGGACGCACTTCACTAACTGTAAATAGTCTAGCTGCCTGACTGTGGTACTAATAGGATCAAAAGAACACCAGTAATTTTCTTCAGGTAGCTGTAAATACTGTAACAAGACAAGCCTGCCTGTCAGTAAGAAGATAACAGGAACGGATCTAGCTGAACACTGTGAGCAGGACGCACTGCACTAACTGTAAATAGTCTAGCTGCCTGACTGTGGTACTAATAGGATCAAAAGAACACCAGCAATTTTCTTCAGGTAGCTTTATATACTGTAACAAGACAAGCCTGCCTGTCAGTAGGAAGATAACAGGAACGGATCTAGCTGAACACTGTGAGCAGGACGCACTGCACTAACTGTAAATAGTCTAGCTGCCTGACTGTGGTACTAATAGGATCAAAAGAACACCAGCAATTTTCTTCAGGTAGCTGTAAATACTGTAACAAGACAAGCCTGCCTGTCAGTAGGAAGATAACAGGAACGGATCTAGCTAAACTGAATACAGTGTATATATATATATGCAACACCTGGGATGCATATATATACACAATACACTGTAAGTGCAGCTAACTGACTAACTGTCCTGCCTAATCTAGCTAACTCAAATGAAATGACACTGTCTCTCTCTCTCAGCACACCGGAACACACTGCACAGGGCCGCCGTGTAGGCGGGCTTATATAGTGTGGGGCGTGTACTAAATCCCCTGAGCCATAATTGGCCAAAGCCTCCTTGGCTTTGGCCAATTACGGCTCTCTGTTCAGGCGGTGCTGTGATTGGCCAAGCATGCGGATCATAGTGCATGCTTGGCCAATCATCAGCCAGCAATGCACTGCGATGTCGCAGTGAATTATGGGCCGTGACGTGCCACACGAATTTGGCGCGAACGGCCCATATCGTTCACAATTCGGCAAACGACCGAACAGCCGATGTTCGAGTCGAACATGGGTTCGACTCGAACACGAAGCTCATCCCTAGTCAGGGCCATATAACATGAATCACAGTGTATACAGTACAGCAGTCGGGAGTAAGCAAACATTACTGACCCCTCACTTGTCTACCAACTCTTTTAAAAGAGCTCCATATTTATAGATCCATGTCCAATTTCAAAGTAAGTTTGTTTCCCTCTCAGCCTCCATCCTTACTTCTTTACGCCCTAATTTCCCATTTCGCTGGGCTACGCAGGCAATTCAGTACCTCAGGACTAAAGGTTTAGCAAACCTCAAACTTTTCCTCAAACTGAATATTCTATCACTCTTAGACCCCTTTCACACTGAAGACCGCCCCACGCTAGCTAAAACGAGCGGTGCTTTACAGGCATTGTGCGGGAGCGGAGCGCTTTTAACCCCAAAGAAGGAAAGTGGTCCAAAATCGCACCCCCGGCCCGTTTAGCCTGAAAGCTGTCCAAAATGACCAAAATCGCACCCCCGGCCGTTTTAGCCCAAAAGCAGTCCAAAATTACCAAAATCGCACCCTGGCCCCTTTATCTTGAAAGTGGACCAAAATCACACCCCCAGCCCTTTTGGCTTGAATGCGGTCCAAAATGACCAAAATCACACCCGCACCTTTATCTCGAAAGTGGTCCAAAACCGCACCCCCAGCCATTTTGGTCATTTTGGACCATTTTTATACTAAAAGGGCTGGGGGTGCCATTCTGGTCATTTTGGACCAATTTCAGGTTAAAAGGGCCGGCAGTGCGATTTTTGGTAATTTTGGACCATTTTCGGGCTTAAAAGGCTGGCAGTGCGATTTTGGTCATGTTGGACTATTTTCAAGTTAAAAGGGCCAGCAGTGCGATTTTGGTAATTTTGGACCATTTGCGGGCTAAAAGGGCCGCGGTTTGATTTTGGTAATTTCGGACCAATTTCGGGTTAAAAGGGCCGGCAGTGCGATTTTTGATCATTTTGGACCATTTTCGGGCTTAAAGGGCTGGCAGTGCGATTTTGGTATTTTTGGATCATTTTCAAATTAAAAGGGCCTGCAGTGCGATTTTGGTCATTTAGGACCAATTGCGGGCTAAGAGGGCCGGCAGTGCAAGTTTGGTAGTTTTGTAAAATTTTTTCGAGTTAAAAGGGCGGGGAGTACGATTTTGGTAATTTTTGACCATTTTCGAGATAATATGGCCGGGGTTCCGATTTTGGACCATTTCCAGGCTAAAAGGGCCGGCAGTGTGATTTTGGTAATTTTGGACTGATTTCAGGCTAAAAGGGCCAGGGGTTCGATCTTGGTAATTTTGGACCAATTTCAGGCTAAAAGGGCCGACAGTGCGATTTTGGTAATTTTGGACCCATTTCTGGCTAAAAAGGCCGGCAGTTCGATTTTGATCATTTTGGACCAATTTTGGGCTAAATGGGCCAGCAGTGCGATTTTGGTCATTTTGGACCATGTTTGGCTAAAAGGGCCAGGAGTGAAATTTTGGTAATTTTGCACCCATTTTGGGCTAAAAAGGTCGGCAGTGCGATTTTGGTCATTTTGGACCCATTTTGGGCTAAAAGGGTCGGCAGTGCGATTTTGGTCATTTTGGACCATTTTCGGGCTAAAAGGGCCAGGAGTGCAATTTTGGTCATTTTGGACCAATTTTGGGCTAAAAGGGCCAGCAGTGCGATTTTGGTCATTTTGGAACCATTTGGGGCTAAAAGGGCCGGGAGTGCGATTTTGGTCATTTTGGACCAATTTCGGGCTAACAGGGCCGGGAGTGCGATTTTGGTAGTTTTGTACAATTTTCGAATTAAAAGGGCAAGGAGTGCAATTTTGGTCATTTTGGACCATTTTCGGTATATAAGGGCCGGCAGTGCGAGTGGGATTTTGCTCATTTTTTACCAATTCCGGGCTAAAAGGGCCAGCAGTGCGATTTTGGTCATTTTGGACCCATTTCGGGCTAAAAGGGCCGGGTGTGCGATTTCTGTCATTTTTTACCAATTTCGGGCTAAAAGGGCCGGGAGTGCGATTTTGGTCTTTTAGGAAAAAATTTGGGTTAAAAGGGCCGGCAGTGCGATTTTGGTAATTTTTGACCATTTTCGAGCTAATATGGCTGGGGGTGCGATTTTGGACCATTTCCAGGCTAAAAGGGCCGGCAGTGCTATTTTGGTCATTTTGGACCATATTCGAGTTAAAAGGGCCCCCCGGGGGTTCAATTTTGGTAATTTTGGGCGAATTTCGGGCTAAAAGCGCCAGCAGTGCGATTTTGGTGATTTTGGACCATTTTCGGGCTGAAAGGGCCGGGGTGCGATTTTGGTCATTTTTGACCATTTTTGAGTTAAAAGGTCCGGCAGTGCGATTTTGCTTATTTTGGACCATATTCGGGCTAAACTGGCCGGGGGTTCACTTTTTGTAATTTTGGACCAATTTCGGGCTAATAGCGCCAGCAGTGCGATTTTAGTGATTTTGGACCATTTTCGGGCTGAAAGGGCCGGGAGTGCGATTTTGGTCATTGACCATTTTCGAGTTAAAAGGGCTGGCAGTGCTATTTTGGTCATTTTGGACCATATTCGGGCTAAACGGGCTGGGGTTCAATTTTGGTAATTTTGAACCAATTTGAGGATAAAACTGCCATCAGTGCGATTTTGGTCATTTTGGACCACTTTCGGTCTAAAAGGGCCTGCAGTGCGATTTTGGTCATTTTTAACCCATTTCAGGCTAAAAGGGCCGGCAGTGCGATTTTGGTAATTTTGGACCCATTTCAGGCTAAAAGGGCCGGCAGTGCGTTTTTGGTCATTTTGGACCAATTTCGGTCTAAAAGGGCCGGCAGTGCAATTTTGGTAGTTTTATACAATTTTCTGGTTAAAAGGGCGTGGAGTGCGATTTTGTTAATTTTTTACCATTTTTGAGATAATATGGCTGGGGGTGCGATTTTTGACCATTTCCAAGCTAAAAGGGCCAGCAGTGCGATTTTGGTAATATTGGACCAATTTCGGACTAAAAGGGCCAGCAGTGCGATTTTGGTCATTTTGGACCATTTTTGAGTTAAAAGGTCCGGCAGTGCGATTTTGCTTATTTTGGACCATATTCGGGCTAAACTGGCCGGGGGTTCACTTTTTGTAATTTTGGACCAATTTCGGGCTAATAGCGCCAGCAGTGCGATTTTAGTGATTTTGGACCATTTTCGGGCTGAAAGGGCCGGGAGTGCGATTTTGGTCATTGACCATTTTCGAGTTAAAAGGGCTGGCAGTGCTATTTTGGTCATTTTGGACCATATTCGGGCTAAACGGGCTGGGGTTCAATTTTGGTAATTTTGAACCAATTTGAGGATAAAACTGCCATCAGTGCGATTTTGGTCATTTTGGACCACTTTCGGTCTAAAAGGGCCTGCAGTGCGATTTTGGTCATTTTTAACCCATTTCAGGCTAAAAGGGCCGGCAGTGCGATTTTGGTAATTTTGGACCCATTTCAGGCTAAAAGGGCCGGCAGTGCGTTTTTGGTCATTTTGGACCAATTTCGGTCTAAAAGGGCCGGCAGTGCAATTTTGGTAGTTTTATACAATTTTCTGGTTAAAAGGGCGTGGAGTGCGATTTTGTTAATTTTTTACCATTTTTGAGATAATATGGCTGGGGGTGCGATTTTTGACCATTTCCAAGCTAAAAGGGCCAGCAGTGCGATTTTGGTAATATTGGACCAATTTCGGACTAAAAGGGCCAGCAGTGCGATTTTGGTCATTTTGGACCATGTTTGGCTAAAAGGGCCGGGAGTGCGATTTTGGTCATTTTGCACCTATTTTGGGCTAAAACGGCCGGCAGTGAGATTTTGGTAATTTTGGACCCATTTTGGGCTAAAAGGGTCGGCAGTGCGATTTTGGTCATTTTGGACCATTTTCAGGCTAAAAGGGCCAGGAATGCGATTTTGGTCATTTTGGACCAATTTTGGGCTAAAAGGGCCAGCAGTACGATTTTGGTCATTTTGGAACCATTTGGAGCTAAAAGGGCCGGGAGTGCGATTTTGGTCATTTTGGACCAATTTCGGGCTAACAGGGCCGGGAGTGTGATTTTCGTAGTTTTGTACAATTTTCGAATTAAAAGGGCAAGGATTGCGATTTTGGTAATTTTGGACCATTTTCGGGCTAAAAGGGCCGGGAGTGCGATTTTGGTCACTTTGGAAAAATTTCGGGTTAAAAGGGCCGGCAGTGCGATTTTGGTAATTTTTTTACCATTTTCGAGCTAATATGGCTGAGGGTGCGATTTTGGACCATTTCCAGGCTAAAAGGGCCGGCAGTGCTATTTTGGTCATTTTGGATCATATTTGTGTTAAAAGGGCCCCCCGGGGGTTCAATTTTGGTAATTTTGGGCAAATTTCAGGCTAAAAGCGCCAGCAGTGCGATTTTGGACCATTTTCGGGCTGAAAGGGCCAGGGGTGCGATTTTGGTCATTTTTGACCATTTTCGAGTTAAAAGGTCCAGCAGTGCGATTTTGGTCATTTTGGACCATATTCAGGCTAAACGGCCCGGGGGTTCAATTTTGGTAATTTTGGACCAATTTTGGGCTATTAGCGCCAGCAGTGAGATTTTAGTCATTTTGGACCATTTTCGGGCTGAAAGGGCCGGGAGTGCGATTTTGGTCATTGACCATTTTTGAGTTAAAAGCTCCGGCAGTGCTATTTTGGCCATTTTGGACCATATTCGGGCTAAACGGGCTGGGGTTCAATTTTGGTAATTTTGGACCAATTTGAGGATAAAACTGCCATCAGTGCGATTTTGGTCATTTTGGACCACTTTTGGTCTAAAAGGACCAGCAGTGCAATTTTGGTCATTTTGAACCCATTTCAGGCTAAAAGGGCCGGCAGTGTGATTTTGGTAATTTTGGACCCATTTCGGGCTAAAAGGGCCGGTAGTGCGATTTTGGTCATTTTGGACCAATTTCGGTTTGAAAGGGCTGGCAGTGCGTTTTTGGTCATTTTGGAACAATTGCGGGCTAAGAGGGCCGACAGTGCAATTTTGGTAGTTTTGTACAATTTTCGGGTTAAAAGGGCGTGGAGTGCGATTTAGGTAATTTTTGACCATTTTCGAGATATGGCCAGGGGTGAGATTTTCGACCATTTCCAGGCTAAAAGGGCCGGCAGTGCAATTTTGGTAATATTGGACCAATTTCGGGCTAAATGGGCCAGCAGTGCGATTTTGGTCATTTTGGACCATGTTTGGCTAAAAGGGCCGGGAGTACAATTTTGGTCATTTTGCACCTATTTTGGGCTAAAAGGGTCGGCAATGTGATCTTGGTAATTTTGGACCATTTTCAGGCTAAAAGGGCCAGGAGTGTGATTTTGGTCATTTAGGACCAAGTTTGTGCTAAAAGTGCCAGCAGTGCGATTTTTGGTAATTTTGGACCATTTTCGGGCTTAAAAGGCTGGCAGTGCGATTTTGGTCATGTTGGACCATTTTCAAGTTAAAAGGGCCAGCAGTGCGATTTTGGTAATTTTGGACCATTTTCAGGCTAAAAGGGCCGGGGGGTTCGATTTTGGTATTTTTGGACCATTTTCAAACTAAAAGGGCCAGGAGTGTGATTTTGGTCATTTAGGACCAAGTTTGGGCTAAAAGGGCCAGCAGTGCGATTTTTGGTAATTTTGGACCATTTTCGGGCTTAAAAGGCTGGCAGTGCGATTTTGGTCATGTTGGACCATTTTCAAGTTAAAAGGGCCAGCAGTGCGATTTTGGTGATTTTGGACCATTTTCGGGCTAAAAGGGCCGGCAGTGCGATTTTGGTAATTTTGGACCAATTTCGGGCTAAATGGGCCAGCAGTGAGATTTTGGTCATTTTGGACCATTTTCGGGCTAAAAGGGCCAGGAGTGCTATTTTGGTCATTTAGGACCAATTGCGGGCTAAGAGGGCCGGCAGTGCAAGTTTGGTAGTTTTGTACAATTTTCAAGTTAAAAGGGCGGGGAGTGTGATTTTGGTCATTTTTGACCATTTTCGAGATAATATGGCCGGGGGTGCGATTTTGGACCATTTCCAGGCTAAAAGGGCCGGCAGTGCGATTTTGGTAATTTTGGACCAATTTCGGGCTAAATGGGCCAGCAGTGAGATTTTGGTCATTTTGGACCATGTTTGGCTAAAAGGGTCGGGAGTGCGATTTTGGTCATTTTGCACCTCTTTTGGGCTAAAAGGGCCGGCAGTGCGATTTTGGTCATTTTGGACCATTTTCAGGCTAAAAGGGACAGGAGTGCTATTTAGGTCATTTAGGATCAATTGCGGGCTAAGAGGGCCGGCAGTGCAAGTTTGGTAGTTTTGTACAATTTTCAAATTAAAAGGGCGGGGAGTGTGATTTTGGTCATTTTTGACCATTTTCGAGATAATATGGCCGGGGGTGCGATTTTGGACCATTTCCAGGCTAAAAGGGCCGGCAGTGCGATTTTGGTAATTTTGGATCAATTTCGGGCTAAATGGGCCAGCAGTGCGATTTTGGTAATTTTGGACCATGTTTGGCTAAAAGGGTTGGGAGTGCGATTTTGGTCATTTTGCACCTATTTTGGGCTAAAAGGGGCGGCAGTGCGATTTTGGTCATTTTGGACCATTTTCGGGCTAAAAGGGCCAGGAGTGCTATTTAGGTCATTTAGGATCAATTGCGGGCTAAGAGGGCCGGCAGTGCAAGTTTGGTAGTTTTGTACAATTTTCAAGTTAAAAGGGCGGGGAGTACGATTTTGGTCATTTTTAACCATTTTCAAGATAATATGTCCGATTTTGGACCATTACCAGGCTAAAAGGGCCGGCAGTGCGATTTTGGACTGATTTTGGGCTAAAAGGGCCAGGGGTTCGATCTTGGTAATTTTGTACCAATTTCAGGCTAAAAGGGCTGGCAGTGCGATTTTGGTAATTTTGGACCCATTTCTGGCTAAAAAGGCCAGCAGTTCGATTTTGATAATTTTGGACCAATTTTGGGCTAAATGGGCCAGCAGTGCGATTTTCTTCATTTTGGACCATGTTTGGCTAAAAGGGACGGGAGTGAGATTTTGGTCATTTTGCACCCATTTTGGGCTAAAAGGGTCGGCAGTGCGATTTTGGTCATTTTGGACCCATTTTGGGCTAAAAGGGTCGGCAGTGCGATTTTGGTCATTTTGGACCATTTTTGGGCTAAAAGGGCCAGGAGTGCAATTTTGGTCATTTTGGACCAATTTTGGGCTAAAAGGGCCAGCAGTGCGATTTTGGTCATTTTGGAACCATTTGGGGCTAAAAGGGCCGGGAGTGTGATTTTGGTCATCTTGGACCAATTTCGGGCTAACAGGGCCGGGAGTGTGATTTTGGTAGTTTTGTACAATTTTAAAATTAAAAGGGCAAGGAGTGCGATTTTTGTCATTTTGGACCATTTTCGTAATAAAAGGGCCGGCAGTGCAATTTTGGTAATTTTGGATCCATTTCGGGCTAAAAGGGCCGGAAGTGTGATTTTGGTAATTTTTTACTAATTCCAGGCTAAAAGGGCCAGCAGTGCGATTTTGGTCATTTTGGACCCATTTCGGGCTAAAAGGGCCGGGAGTGCGATTTTTGTCAGTTTGGACCATTTTCGAGCTAATATGGCTGAGGGTGCGATTTTGGACCATTTCCAGGCTAAAAGGGCCGGCAGTGCTATTTTGGTCATTTTGGACCATATTCGAGTTAAAAGGGCCCCCCGGGGTTCAATTTTGGTCATTTTGGGCGAATTTCAGGCTAAGAGTGCCAGCAGTGTGATTTTGGTGATTTTGGACCATTTTCGGGCTGAAAGGGCCGGGGGTGCGATTTTGGTAATTTTTGACCATTTTCGAGTTAAAAGGTCCGGCAGTGCGATTTTGGTCATTTTGGACCATATTCGGGCTAAACGGGCCGGGGGTTCAATTTTGGTAATTTTGGACCAATTTCGGGCTAATAGCGCCAGCAGTGAGATTTTAGTCATTTTGGACCATTTTCGGGCTGAAAGGGCCGGGAGTGCGATTTTGGTCATTGACCATTTTCGAGTTAAAAGCTCTGGCAGTGCTATTTTTGTCATTTTGGACCATATTCGGGCTAAACGGGCTGGGGTTCAATTTTGCTAATTTTAGACCAATTTGAGGATAAAACTGCCATCAGTGCGATTTTGGTCATTTTGGACCACTTTCGGTCTAAAAGGGCCTGCAGTGTGATTTTGGTCACTTTGAACCCATTTCAGACTAAAAGGGCCGGCAGTGTGATTTTGGTAATTTTGGACCCATTTCGGGCTAAAAGGGCCGGCAGTGCGATTTTGGTCATTTTGGACCAATTTCGGTCTAAAAGGGCCGGCAGTGTGTTTTTGCTCATTTTGGAACAATTGCGGGCTAAGAGGGCCGGCAGTGCAATTTTGGTAGTTTTGTACAATTTTCGGGTTAAAAGGGCGTGGAGTGCGATTTTGGTAATTTTTGACCATTTTTGAGATAATATGGCCGGGGGTGCGATTTTCGACCATTTCCAGGCTAAAAGGGCCGGCAGTGCGATTTTGGTAATATTGGATCAATTTCGGGCTAAATGGGCCAGCAGTGCGATTTTGGTCATTTTGGACCATGTTTGGCTAAAAGGGCCGGGAGTGCGATTTTGGTCATTTTGCACCTATTTTGGGCTAAAATGGCCGGCAGTGCGATTTTAGTAATTTTGGGCCCATTTTGGGCTAAAAGGGTCGGCAGTGTGATCTTGGTAATTTTGGACCATTTTCGGGCTAAAAGGGCCAGGAGTGCAATTTTGGTCATTTTGGACCAATTTCAGGCTAAAAGGGCCAGCAGTGCGATTTTAGTCATTTTGGACCCATTTTGGGCTAAAAGGGTCGGCAGTGTGATCTTGGTAATTTTGGACCATTTTTGGGCTAAAGGGCCAGGAGTGCAATTTTGGTTATTTTGGACCAATTTCAGGCTAAAAGGGCCAGCAGTGCAATTTTGGTCATTTTGGACCCATTTGGGGCTAAAAGGATTGGGAGTGCGATTTTGGTCATTTTGTACAATTTTTGAGTTAAAAGGGCGGGGAGGGCGATTTGGTAATTTTTGACCATTTTCGAGATAATATGGGTAGGGGTGCGATTTTGGACCATTTCCAGGCTAAAAGGGCGGGCAGTGCGATTTTGGTAATTTTGGACCCATTTCGGGGTAAAAAGGCCGGGAGTGCGATTTTGGTCATTTTGGACTGCCTTCGGGCTAAAAGGGCCAGGGTGCGATTTTGGTCATTTTGGACCACTTTCAGGCTAAAAGGGCCAGGGGTGCGATTTTGGACCACTTTCGAGATAAAGGGGCCGGGAGTGCGATTTTGGTCATTATGGACTGCTTTCGGGATAAAAGTGCCATTTTGGAGCGCTTTCTAGATAAAGAGGGCTGGGGGTGCGATTTTGATAATTTTGGACCACTTTCAGGCTAAAAGGGCCAGGGGTGCACTTTTGGTCATTTTGGATTGCTTTTGGACTAAAAGTGCAGGGGGGTGTGACTGGACATTTTGGACCATTTTCGAGATAAATGGGCCGGGGGTGCGATTTCGGTAATTTTTTACCGCTTTTGGGCTAAAAGGGCCAGGGGTGCGATTTTGGACCACTTTCGGTCTAAAAGGGCCTGCAGTGTGATTTTGGTCATTTTGAACCCATTTCAGACTAAAAGGGCCGGCAGTGCGATTTTGGTAATTTTGGACCCATTTTGGGCTAAAAGGGCCGGCAGTGCGATTTTGGTCATTTTGGACCAATTTCCGTCTAAAAGGGTCGGCAGTGTGTTTTTGGTCATTTTGGAACAATTGCAGGCTAAGAGGGCCGGCAGTGCAATTTTGGTAGTTTTGTACAATTTTCCGGGTTAAAAGGGCGTGGAGTGCGATTTTGGTAATTTTTGACCATTGTTGAGATAATATGGCCGGGGGTGCGATTTTCGACCATTTCCAGGCTAAAAGGGCCGGCAGTGCGATTTTGGTAATATTGGATCAATTTCGGGCTAAATGGGCCAGCAGTGCGATTTTGGTAATTTTGGACCATGTTTGGCTAAAAGGGCCGGGAGTGCGATTTTGGTCATTTTGCACCTATTTTGGGCTAAAATGGCCGGCAGTGCGATTTTAGTAATTTTGGGCCCATTTTGGGCTAAAAGGGTCGGCAGTGTGATCTTGGTAATTTTGGACCATTTTCGGGCTAAAAGGGCCAGGAGTGCAATTTTGGTAATTTTGGACCAATTTCAGGCTAAAAGGGCCAGCAGTGCGATTTTGGTCATTTTGGACCCATTTGGGGCTAAAAGGATTGGGAGTGCAATTTTGGTCATTTTGTACAATTTTTAGTTAAAAGGGCGGGGAGGGCGATTTGGTAATTTTTGACCATTTTCGAGATAATATGGGCAGGGGTGCGATTTTGGACCATTTCCAGGCTAAAAGGGCGGGCAGTGCGATATTGGTAATTTTGGACCCATTTCGGGCTAAAAAGGCCGGGAGTGCGATTTTTGGTCATTTTGGACTGCTTTCGGGCTAAAAGGGCCAGGGTGCGATTTTGGTCATTTTGGACCGCTTTCAGGCTAAAAGGGCCAGGGGTGCGATTTTGGACCACTTTCGAGATAAAGGGGCCGGGGGTGCGATTTTGGTCATTATGGACTGCTTTCGGGATAAAAGTGCCATTTTGGAGCGCTTTCTAGATAAAGAGGGCTGGGGGTGCGATTTTGATAATTTTGGACCACTTTCAGGCTAAAAGGGCCAGGGGTGCACTTTTGGTCATTTTGGATTGCTATGGACTAAAAGTGCAGGGGGGTGTGACTGGACATTTTGGACCATTTTCTAGATAAATGGGCCGGGGGTGCGATTTTGGTCATTTTTTACCGCTTTTGGGCTAAAAGGGCCAGGGGTGCGATTTTGGACCACTTTCGAGATAAAAGGGCCAGGGGTGCGATTTTCGTCATTTTGGACCGCTTTCAGGCTAAAAGGGCCGGGGGTGCGATTTTGGTCATTTTGGACCGCTTTCAGGCTAAAAGGGCCAGGGGTGCGATCTTGGACCACTTTTGAGTTAATGGGGCCAGGGGTGGGATTTTGGTAATTTTTGGACCGCTTTCAGGCTAAAAAGGCCAGGGGTGTGATTTTGTTCATTTTGGACTGCTTTTGGGCTAAAAGGGCCAGAAGTGCTATTTTGGACCGCTTTCGAGATAAAGAGGATGGGGGGGGCGATTTTGGACCATTTTTAAAATAAAGGGGCCAGGGGTGAGGTTTGGGTCATTTTGGACCGCTTTCGGGCCAAAAGGGCCGACAGTGCCATTTTGGACCGATTGCGAGATAAAGGGGCCGGGGGTGCGATTTTGGTCATTTTGGACCGCTTTCAGACCAAAAGCGCCGGGGTGCAATTTTTGTCATTTTGGACCGCTTTTGGGCTAAAAGGGCTGGGGGTGCGATTTTGGTCATTTTGGACCATTTTCAAGAAGGGGCAGGGGTGCGATTTTGGTAATTTTGGACCGCTTTTGGTTTTAAAGGGCCAGGGGTGCGATTTTGGACCTCTTTCAAGATAAAGGGTCCGGGGTTTGATTTTGGTTATTTTGGACAATTTTTGAGATAAAAGGGCCCGGGGTGCAATTTGGTGATTTTGGACCGCTTTCAGGTTAAAAGGGCCAGGGGTGCAATTTTGGTAATTTTGAACCACTTTCGGCCTAAAAGGGCCGGGGTGCGATTTTGGTCATTTTTGACCAGTTTCAGGCTAAAAGGGCCGGGGGTGTGATTTTGGACCACTTTCGAGAAAAAGGGGCCAGAGGTGCGATTTTGGTCATTATGGATTGCTTTCGGGATAAAAGGGCCGGAAGTGCCATTTCGGACCGATTTCGAGATAAAGAGGGTTGGGGGTTCGATTTTGATCATTTTGGACCGCTTTCAGGCTAAAAGGGCCAGGGGTGCAATTTTTGTCATTTTGGACTGATTTTGGGCTAAAAGTGCCTGGGATGCGATTTTAGTCATTTTGGACCATTTTCAAGATAAATGGGCCGGGGGTGCGATTTTGGCCATTTTGGACCTCTTTCAGGCTAAAAGGGCCGGGGGTGCGATTTCTGACCACTTTCGAGATAAAGGGGCCAGGAGTGCGATTTTGGTCATTTTGGTCCGCTTTCGGGCTAAAAGGGCCAGGGGTGCGATTTTGGTCATTTTGGACTGCTTTCAGGTTAAAAGGTCCAGGGTGTGATTTTGGACCACTTTCGGGCTAAAAGGGCCAGCAGTGCCATATTGGACCGCTTTCGAGATAAAGAGGCTGGGGGTGCGATTTTGGACCATTTTCGAGATAAAGTGGCCGGGGGTGCGATTTTCATCATTTTGGACCGCTTTTGGGCTAAAAGGGCGGGCAGTGCCATTTTGGACTGATTTCGAGATAAAGGGGCCGGGGGTGCGATTTTGGTCATTTTGGACCGCTTTCAGGCTAAAAGGGCCGGGGGTGCGATTTTGGTCATTTTGGACCGCTTTTGGGCTAAAAGGGCTGGGGGTGCAATTTTGGTAATTTTGAACCATTTTCAAGATAAGGGGGCCGGGGTGAGATTTTGGTCATTTTGGACCGCTTTCGGGCTAAAAGGGCAGGGGGTGCTATTTTGGACCACTTTCAAGATAAAGGGGCCTGGTTGCAATTTTGGTCATTTTGGACCATTTTTGAGATAAAGGGGCTGGGGTGCGATTTTGGTAATTTTGGATCGCTTTTGGGCTAAAAGGGCCTGGGGTGCGATCTTGGACCACTTTCGAGATAAAGGGGCCGGGGGTGCGATTTTGGTCATTTAGGACCATTTTCGAGATAAAAGGGCCCAGGGTGCGATTTTGGTCATCTTGGACTGCTTTCAAGATAAAGGGGCCGGGGGTGCGATTTTGGCGATTTTTGACCGCTTTCAGGCTAAAAGGGCCAGAGGTGCAATTTTGGCCATTTAAAATACCAGCCTCAAATCTCCCCTCATTGCCGGTCCAACGCACTCCTGAAAAAAACGGCCTCCAACCTTCCCTCATAGCCGGCCCAACTCACGCCTGAAAAAAAATACAGGCCTTCAATCTCCCCTCATAGCCGGTCCAACACATGCCTGAAAAAAACATACCGGCCTCCAACCTCCCCTCATAGCCGGTCCAACACACGCATGAAAAAAAAATACCGGCCTCCAACCTCCCCTCATAGCCGGTCCAACGCACGACTGAAAAAAAACACCGGCCTCAAACCTCCCCTCATAGCCAGTCCAACTCACGCCTGAAAAAAAAATACCGGCCTCCAACCTCCCCTTATAGCTGGTCCAATGCATGCCTGAAAAAAAATACCGGCCTCCAACTTCCCCTCATAGCCGGTCCAACGCACGCCTGAAAAAATACCGGCCTTCAACCTCCCCTCATAGCTGGTCCAACTCACGCCTGAAAAAAAAATACCGGCCTCCAACCTCCTTTCATAGCCGGTCCAACGTACGACTGAAAAAAAATACCGGCCTCCAACCTCCCCTCATAGCCGGTCCAACGCACGACGGAAAAAAAATACCGGCCTCCAACCTCCCCTCATAGCCGGTCCAACTCACGCCTGAAAAAAAATACCGGCCTCCAACCTCCCCTCATAGCCGGTCCAACCAACTCACGCCTGAAAAAAAATACAGGCCTTCAATCTCCCCTCATAGCCGGTCCAACACATGCCTGAAAAAAACATACCGGCCTCCAACCTCCCCTCATAGCCGGTCCAACACACGCATGAAAAAAAAAATACCGGCCTCCAACCTCCCCTCATAGCCGGTCCAACGCACACCTGAAAAAAAGTACCGGCCTCCAACCTCTGCTCATAGCTGGTCCAACGCACGACTGAAAAAAAATACCGGCCTCAAACCTCCCCTCATAGCCAGTCCAACTCACGCCTGTAAAAAAAATACCGGCCTCCAACCTCCCCTTATAGCTGATCCAATGCATGCCTGAAAAAAAATACCGGCCTCCAACCTCCCCTCATAGCCGGTCCAACGCACGCCTGAAAAAATACCGGCCTTCAACCTCCCCTCATAGCCGGTCCAACTCACGCCTGAAAAAAAAATACCGGCCTCCAACCTCCTTTCATAGTCGGTCCAACGTACGACTGAAAAAAAATACCGGCCTCCAACCTCCCCTCATAGCCGGTCCAACTCACGCCTGAAAAAAAATACCGGCCTCCAACCTCCCCTCATAGCCGGTCCAACCAACACACGCCTAAAAAAAATACCGGCCTCCAACCTCCCCTCATAGCCAGTCCAACTCATGCCTGAAAAAAAAAAGGCCTCCAACCTCCCCTTATAGCTGGTCCAATGCATGCCTGAAAAAAAATTCTGGCCTCCAACCTCCCCTCATAGCCGGTCCAACGCATGCCTGAAAAAAAATACCGGCCTCCAACCTCCCCTCATAGCCGGTCCAACGCATGCCTGAAAAAATACCAGCCTTCAACCTCCCCTTATTGCTGGTCCAATGCACGCCTGAAAAAAAAAATGGCCTCCAACCTCCCCTTATAGCCCGTCCAATGCATGTCTGAAAAAAAAATACCGGCCTTCAACCTCTCCTTATAACCGTCCAACGCATGCCTGAAAAAGAAATTCCAGCCTCCAACCTCCCCTCATAGCCGGTCCAACTCGCGCCTGAAAAAAAAATACCGGCCTCCAACCTCCCCTTATAGCTGGTCCAATGCATGCCTGAAAAAAAATACCGGCCTCCAACCTCCCCTCATAGCCGGTCCAACGCACGCCTGAAAAAATACCGGCCTTCAACCTCCCCTCATAGTCGGTCCAACTCACGCCTGAAAAAAAAATACCGGCCTCCAACCTCCTTTCATAGCCGGTCCAACGTACGACTGAAAAAAAATACCGGCCTCCAACCTCCCCTCATAGCCGGTCCAACGCACGACTGAAAAAAAATACCGGCCTCCAACCTCCCCTCATAGCCGGTCCAACTCACGCCTGAAAAAAAATACCGGCCTCCAACCTCCCCTCATAGCCGGTCCAACCAACTTACGCCTGAAAAAAAATACAGGCCTTCAATCTCCCCTCATAGCCGGTCCAACACATGCCTGAAAAAAACATACCGGCCTCCAACCTCCCCTCATAGCCGGTCCAACACACGCATGAAAAAAAAAATACCGGCCTCCAACCTCCCCTCATAGCCGGTCCAACGCACACCTGAAAAAAAGTACCGGCCTCCAACCTCTGCTCATAGCTGGTCCAACACACACCTGAAAAGAGATACCGGCCTCCAACCTCCCCTCATAGCCGGTCCAACGCACACCTGAACAAAAAAATACCGGCCTTCAACCTCACCTCATAGTTGGTCCAACGCACGACTGAAAAAAAATACCGGCCTCAAACCTCCCCTCATAGCCAGTCCAACTCACGTCTGTAAAAAAAATACCGGCCTCCAACCTCCCCTTATAGCTGGTCCAATGCATGCCTGAAAAAAAATACCGGCCTCCAACCTCCCCTCATAGCCGGTCCAACGCACGCCTGAAAAAATACCGGCTTCAACCTCCCCTCATAGCCGGTCCAACTCACGCCTGAAAAAAAAATACCGGCCTCCAACCTCCTTTCATAGTCGGTCCAACGTACGACTGAAAAAAAATACCGGCCTCCAACCTCCTTTCATAGTCGGTCCAACGTACGACTGAAAAAAAATACCGGCCTCCAACCTCCCCTCATAGCCGGTCCAACCAACACACGCCTAAAAAAAATACCGGCCTCCAACCTCCCCTCATAGCCAGTCCAACTCATGCCTGAAAAAAAAAAGGCCTCCAACCTCCCCTTATAGCTGGTCCAATGCATGCTTGAAAAAAAATTCTGGCCTCCAACCTCCCCTCATAGCCGGTCCAACGCATGCCTGAAAAAAAATACCGGCCTCCAACCTCCCCTCATAGCCGGTCCAACGCACGCCTGAAAAAATACCAGCCTTCAACCTCCCCTTATTGCTGGTCCAATGCACGCCTGAAAAAAAAATGGCCTCCAACCTCCCCTTATAGCCCGTCCAATGCATGTCTGAAAAAAAAAATACCGGCCTTCAACCTCTCCTTATAACCGTCCAACGCATGCCTGAAAAAGAAATTCCAGCCTCCAACCTCCCCTCATAGCCGGTCCAACTCGCGCCTGAAAAAAAAATACCGGCCTCCAACCACCCCTCATAGCCGGTCCTCATAGCCGGTCCAACGAAAACCTAAAAAATTAAAACCAGCCTCCAATCTTCCCTATAGCCAGTCCAACATACGCCTGAAAAAAAATACCACCCTCCCCTCATAGCGGGTCCAACGCATGCCTGAAAAAAAATACCAGCCTCCAACCTCCACTCATAGCCAGTTCAGCTCAAACTTGAAAAAAAAATACCGGCCTCCAACCTCCCCTTATTGCTGGTCCAATGCACGCCTAAAAAAAAAAACGGCCTCCAACCTCCCCTTATAGCCCATCCAATGCATGCCTGAAAAAAAATACCGGCCTTCAACCTCCCCTTATAATCCGTCCAATGCATGCCTGAAAAAGAAATTCCAGCCTCCATCCTCCCCTCATAGCCGGTCCAACGCACGCCTGAAAAAAAATACCGGCCTCCAACCTCCCCTCATAGCCGGTCCAACGCACGCCTGAAAAAATACCCGCCTCCAACCTCCCCTCATAGCCAGTCCAACTCGCGCCTGAAAAAAAAAATACCGGCCTCCAACCTCCCCTCATAGCCAGTCTAACGCACGCCTGAAAAAAAATATACTGGCCTCCAACCTGCCCTCATAGCCGGTCCAACGCGCGACTGAAAAAAAATACCAGCCTCCAACCTTCCCTCATAGCCGGTCCAACGCATGCCTGAAAAAAAATACCAGCCTCCAACCTCCACTCATAGCCAGTTCAGCTCAAACCTGAAAAAAAATACCGGCCTCCAACCACCCCTTATAGCCGGTCCAACAAAAACCTAGGATATTAAAACCGGCCTCCAATCTCCCCTATAGCCGGTCCAATGCACACCTGAAAAAAATACCAGACTCCATCCTCCCCTCATAGCCGGTCCAACACACTCCTGAAAAAAAAATACCGTCCTCCCCTAATAGCTGGCCCAACGCATGACTCAAAAAAAATACCAGCCTCCAACCTCCACTCATAGCCAGTTCAGCTCAAACCTGAAAAAAAAATACCGGCCTCCAACCTCCTCTTATTGCTGGTCAAATGCACGCCTTAAAAGAAAAACAGCATCCAACCTCCCCTTATAGCCCATCCAATGCATGCCTGAAAAAAAAATACCGGCCTTCAACCTCCGCTTATAACCCGTCCAACGCATGCCTGAAAAAAAATACCAGCCTCCAACCTCCACTCATAGCCAGTTCAGCTCAAACCTGAAAAAAAAATACCGGCCTCCAACCTCCCCTTATTGCTGGTCCAATGCACGCCTAAAAAAAAATGGCCTCCAACCTCCCCTTATAGCCCGTCCAATGCATGCCTGAAAAAAATACCGGCCTTCAACCTCCCCTTATAACTCGTCCAACGCATGCCTGAAAAAGAAATTCCAGCCTCCAACCTCCCCTCATAGCCGGTCCAACGCACGCCTGAAAAAAAGATACCGGCCTCCAACCTCCCCTCATAGCCGGTCCAACACACGCCTGAAAAAAATACCCACCTCCAACCTCCCCTCATAGCCGGTCCAACTCGCGCCTGAAAAAAAAATACCAGCCTCCAACCTCCCCTCATAGCCAGTCCAATGCATGCCTGAAAAAAAAATACCGGCCTCCAACCTCCCCTCATAGCCAGTCTAACGCACACCTGAAAAAAAATACTGGCCTCCAACCTCCCCTCATAGCCGGTCCAACGCATGACTGAACAAAATACCGGCCTCCAACCTCCCCTCATAGCTGGTCCAACGCATGCCTGAAAAAATACCAGTCTCCAACCTCCGCTCATAGCCAGTTCAGCTCAAACCTGAAAAAAAATACCGGCCTCCAACCACCCCTCATAGCCGGTCCAACGAAAATCTTATATAGTTACATAGTAGGTGAGGTTGAAAAAAGTCACAAGTCCATCAAGTCCAACCTATGTGTGTGATTATGTGTCAGTATTGCATTGTATATCCCTGTATGTTGTGGTCATTCAGGTGCTTATCTAATAGTTTCTTGAAGCTATCAATGCTCCCCGCTGAGACCACCGCCTGTGGAAGGGAATTCCACATCCTTGCCACTCTTACAGTAAAGAACCCTCTACGTAATTTAAGGTTAAACCTGTTTTCTTCTCATTTTAATGAGTGGCCACGAGTCTTGTTAAACTCTCTTCTGCGAAAAGTTTTATCCCTATTGTGGGGTCACCAGTCCGGTATTTGTAAATTGAAATCATATCCCCTCTCAAGCGTCTCTTCTCCAGAGAGAATAAGTTCAGTGCTCGCAACCTTTCCTCATAACTAAGATCCTCCAGACCCTTTATTAACTTTGTTGCCCTTCTTTGTACTCGCTCCATTTCCAGTACATCCTTCCTGAGGACTGGTGCCCAGAACTGGACCGCATACTCTAGGTGCGGCCGGACCAGAGTCTTGTAGAGCGGGAGAATTATCGTTTTATCTCTGGAGTTGATCCCCCTTTTAATGTATGCCAATATTCTGTTTGCTTTGTTAGCAGCAGCTTGGCATTGCCTGCCATTGCTGAGCCTATCATCTACTAGGACCCCCAGGTCCTTTTCCATCCTAGATTCCCCCAGAGGTTCTCCCCCAGTGTATAGATTGCATTCATATTTTTGCCACCCAAATGCATTATTTTACATTTTTCTACATTGAACCTCATTTGCCATGTAGTCGCCCACCCCATTAATTTGTTCAGATCTTTTTGCAAGGTTTCCACGTCCTGCAGAGAAGTTATTGCCCTGCTTAGCTTAGTATCGTCTGCAAATACAGAGATTGAACTGTTTATCCCATCCTCCAGATCGTTTATGAACAAATTAAATAGGATTGGTCCCAGCACAGAACCCTGGCGAACCCCACTACCCACCCCTGACCATTCCGAGTACTCCCCATTTATCACCACCCAACCTAAAATATTAAAATCGGTCTCCAATCTCCCCTATAGCCGGTCCAATGCACACCTGAAAAAAAATGCCGGACTCCATCCTCCCCTCATAGCCGGTCCAACACACGCCTGAAAAAAAATACCGTCCTCCATCCTCCCCTAATAGCCGGTCCAACGGATGCCTGAAAAAAAATACCAGCCTCCAACCTCCACTCATAGCCAGTTCAGCTCAAACCTGAAAAAAATACCGGCCTCCAACCTCCTCTTATTGCTGGTCCAATGCATGCCTAAAAAAAAAACGGCCTCCAACCTCCCCTTATAGCCCGTCCAATGCATGCCTGAAAAAAAATACCAGCCTTCAACCTCCCCTCATAGCCGGTCCAACGCACGCCTAAAAAAAATACCGGCCTCCAACCTCCCCTCATAGCCGGTCCAACGCACGCCTGAAAAAAATACCCGCCTCCAACCTCCCCTCATAGCCGGTCCAACTCGCGCCTGAAAAAAAAATACCGGCCTCCAACCTCCCCTCATAGCCAGTCCAACGCATGCCTGAAAAAAAATAATGGCCTTCAACCTCCCCTTATAACCCGTCCAACGCACACCTGAAAAAAATTTCCAGCCTCAAACCTCCCCTCATAGCCGGTCAAACGCACGCCTGAAAAAAAAATATCGGCCTCCAACCTCCCCTCATAGCCGGTCCAACGAACGCCTGAAAAAAATATCGGCCTCCAACCTCCCCTCATAGCCGGTCCAAATCACGGCTGAAAAAAATACCGGCCTCCAACCTCCCCTCATAGCGGGTCCAACTCACGCCTGAAAAAAAATACCGGCCTCCAACCTCCCCTCATAGCCGGTCCAACGAAAACCAAATAATAAAAACCGGCCTACAATCTCCCCTTATTGCCGGTCCAACGCACACCTGAAGAAAAATACCGGCCTCCAACCTACCCTCATAGCCGGTCCAACGCATGCCTGAAAAAAAAATACCGGCCTCCAACCTCCCCTCATAGCCAGTCCCATGCACACCAGAAAAAAACATACTGGCCTCCAACCTCCCCTCATAGCAGATCCAATGCACACCTGAAAAAAAAATACTGGCCTCCAACCTCGACTCATAGCCAGTCCACTGCACACCTGAAAAAAATACCGGCCTCCAACCTCCCCTCATAGCCGGTCCAACGAAAACCTAAAAAATAAAAACTGGCCTCCAATCTCCCCTTATAGCCGGTCCAACGCACATCTGAAAAAAAATACCAGCCTCCAACCTCCCCTCATAGCCTGTCCAACACACGCCTGAGAAAAAAATATCAGCCTCCAAACTCCCCCTCATAGCTGGTCCAACGCATGCCTGAAAAAAATACCGACTTCCAACCTCTCCTCATAGTCGGTCCAACGCACGCCAGAAAAAAATACTGGCCTCCAACCTCCCCTCATAACCGGTCCAACGCATGCCAGAAAAAAAATACCGGCCTCCAACCTCCCCTCATAGCCGGTCCAACTCACGCCTGAAAAAAAAAATACTGGCCTCCAACCTCCCCTTATAGCCCGTCCAATGCACGCCTGAAAAAAAATACCGGCCTCCAACCTCCCCTCATAGGCAGTCCAACGCATGCCTGAAAAAAAATACCAGCTTCCAACCTCCCCCCATAGCCGGTCCAACACATGCCGGAAAAAAAAATACTGGCCTCCAACCTCCCATTATAGCCAGTCCAACGCACGCCTGAAAAAATAAATACCGGCCTCCAACCTCCCCTTATAGCCGGTCCAATGCATGCCTGAAAAAAATATACCGGTCTCCAATCTTCCCACATAGCCAGTCCAACGCACGCATGAAAAAATAAATATCAGCCTCCAACCTCCCCTCAAAGCTGGTCCAACACATGCCTGAAAAAAAAATACTGGCCTCCATGGGAGCCTATGGGTGACGTCAACACACTGCAACATGGGAGCCTATAAGTGATGCTACCACACCGCAACACACGATCCTATGGGTGACGTCACCATACCGCAACATGGGAGCCTATGAGTGACGCCACCACACTGCAACTTGGGAGCCTATGAGTGACGCCAACACACTGCAACATGGGAGCCTCTGGGTGATGTCACCACACAGCAATATGAGAGCCTATGGGTGATGTCACCACACAGCAATATGTGAGCATATGGGTGATGCCACCACACAGCAACATGGGAGCCTATGGGTGACGCCACCACACTGCAACATGCGATCCTATGGGTGACGTCACCACACACCAACATGGGAGCCTATCAGTGACACCAACACACTGCAACATGGGAGCCTATGGGTGATGCCACCACACTGCAACATGGGAGCCTATGAGTGACGCCACCACACTGCAACATGGGAGCCTATGAGTGACACCACCACACTGCAACATGGGAGCCTGTGGGTGATGCAACCAAATAAGAGGTTTGGGACTTTATATGATGCCAGGACATAGAACGTTAATTGCCTCCATCCCTGTTGGCAATTTGCATAAAGAGAGAGTTTGGGACTTTGTGTGAAGCATACAGCTGAATTGGACAACATGAACAAGGAGTGTCTGATGGGTATACAATAATAAATAGCTTAATAGCATTGTGTCATATCATGTACATAATATCATAGCATGAACCAAATGCATAGAATTACATATAGTTTATTACATATGAATCACATAGTAACAAGGTAACATACTTTTATAGTAACATGTGGGTACATGACATTAACAACATGACAAAAAAGAAACCACCACACTCTAAGATCTATGTTCACATATTTGTAGCAAGACCATAACACATTGATATAGGCCAGTAATACAATGTTAAAATTATTTGATATCACTCTTGGATTATAAAATCAAAATGTAGGCATCTATATAGCTCAACGCGTTTCATGGATAACCTCCAATCTTTTGGAGCCTATGGGTGATGCCACCACACCGCAACATAGGAGCCTATGGGTGACACCACCATACCTCAACTTGGGAGCCTATGGGTGACACCAACACACCGCAACTTGGGAGCCTATGGGTGACACCACACTGCAACTTGGGAGCCTATGGATGACACCACACTGCAACTTGGGAGCCTGTGGGTGACACCACACTGCAACTTGGTAGCCTATGGGTGACACCACACTGCAACTTGGGAGCCTATGGATGACACCACACTGCAACTTGGGAGCCTATGGGTGACACCACACTGCAACTTGGGAGCCTATGGGTGACACAACACTGCAACTTGGGAGCCTATGGGTGACACAACACTGCAACTTGGGAGCCTATGGGTGACACAACACGGCAACTTGGGAGCCTATGGGTGACACCAAACCACAACTTGGGAGCCTATGGGTGATGCCACCCCCCCCGGCTCCTGTGTCACCCACACTGTTTGCCGCCCCCCCCAAAAAAAATTACCACCACTGGTGTATTCACAGGTGCGAATGCACCCTAACTTTAAAAGCTAGTTATAAATTGGGGCTGTTGCCATTTTTGTATAGCATGCTGAACACATTGACCTATTGGAGTTGATTTACTGAAGGCAAGTGCAGTCACTGTAAATCTGAGGGAAAGATCTGAAATTAGGGGAAGCTCTGCTGATTTTATCATCCAATCATGTACTGCATGATAAAATGCTGTTTTTTATTTTTCCTTGCATGCCCCCCTCAGATTTACAGTGCAAACACTTCTAAGTCCACCTGCAGTGCAAAGTGGATTAGCCATTAGTAAATAAACCCCATTGGATGCTGCTATTGTATTGTGCTGGGCTTCTAGTGTGGTCTGCGTCTTTAAAGAAGAAGGTTGGGAATAGTGAAAAATCGAACCTTCATACTCACCTCTATGCTGCAGCATCTGTGTGATGCTGCAGCTGCCCCCCCCCCCCCCCCCCACGCTGGCTCTAAGCCTGAGAACTGAATGATCACATGACCGCTGATTACTCCATTTTCGGTTCGCTTTGAGCAGCGAGCGGTGACTGTGAGTGACTCTGCCCCTCCAGTGATCACTGGAGCACCAGTGAGGGAGGGGGCGGGCACAGCTGGTTCAGGCTTTCAGTGGCATGCTGAGTGGCTGAGCCAGCTGATGATCAGGCATCTGGCTGGATCCCAACAATATGGTCAGAAACCTTCCAAAGCCTGTAGTGGCTCTGTGACATTAGTTGACAGTGGACTTAAGTGCACTCCTGTGACCCACAAGAGAAGTATGGCCAAAAAAAAGCTATGGCCATAATTCTCTTTTAAAGGGTAACTTCACTTTTATGGGAGTGAGGACCCCAGCTCCAAACTCACCAAGGTGAAGTGCAAGCGGACTATCTCGGTACAGATGGGAATGGATATGTAGCAAAATACAACAAATATATATAAAAACCAACAGAACTTTATATCTGGGTTCCCCCTTGTATCTACATTATCCGGTACAGGTATATATTGGCTTCAGCTTTGGTCACAGCTTATTGTCACTACTCATATGCACTCTGGTCCCTTACTTGCTTTGTGTCCTATCACTCACTCCTTGCACCATTCTATTATTATTGTCTCCACTTTCGGTTTGGACACATTTTACTTTCTGCACTCTTTCCCCACACTTTCTGGTACTAACTCATCTAATTTTGGCACCTAATATACCATTATTGATCAATAAAGGTTAATAATATCACCCTTTTACACTTTTCCCTGGGGGTGTTTGGCTATGGATCTATTTCACCCTTTTTTGTTCTTTTTTGTTGACTAGTGGTTTACTTTCTCACCCTCGCTGTTTTGGACCATAGATTTTTATCACATATGTTACCTCTACATTTATCCTTTTATTATCTGTTTAGACTTTATCTTTTTGCGGCCTTATTTGTACCCTCCCCAGTCGCCGCGGGAGACTCTGCCCGGTTCGGCTTGAACACTGTAGGCACCCTAACATGGGTAAGCAGCTCCTTATATCTGGTTACTTATTTTCTTTTACCCTTCCCCCCCCTGTTTATGTTTTGGTATCATTCTTTATATCTCCCCCTTTTCATTGAAAAAATATGTATATCTCATTGTACTGTATTTTATTCACAGACACATTTCCTGATGAAGCGGGTTCCCCGCGAAACTAGTTGAAATTCCGTGTTATCTGTGCTTATTTTAACATTGTTTGTATCAATTTTGATTATTGTATAAATAAGTATTGTTTTTATATATATTTGTTGTATTTTGCTACATATCCTTTCCCATCTGTACCGAGATAGTCCACTTGCACTTCCCTTGGTGAGTTTGGAGCTGGGGGTCCTCACTCCCAAATTTCTACTTCAACTAAATTTGGATGATGGTACAAATTTTATTTATCTCATTTTGATATGTGAGGCCAACAAACTCATTTATATAACTCCACTTTTATGACAAAAACATTGCAAATAAAAAATAATAATTATGAAATCACAATCTAATGCGGGAAAACCCGCATCCAATTTGCATAGGTGTGAACCCAGCCAAAGGGGAATCACTTCTAAAGGGATGCAGACCCTGCCACTTTCCACTGTTTGCTCCGGCTTCTTGTAGCTGCACATCAATGGCCCATGGATTTAAATGGGATGTACCAGTATGGCAGGAGCAATGTCTCATTTAGCTTTATGGAATGTTGGTGCAATGGTGCAGGTAGGCCAGCGCTAAATTTTTTACTGACCGAGCTGCATATTTGAAGGTCGCTTCCATCGGAGCAGGCAATTAAGGACCTGTGTGTGTGTGTGTGGGGGGGGGGGGGGGGGTTGTATTGTGGAACGTACGGGAATTTATAGTAAAAAGTGAACAAGTTGTTTAATGGATGGCTAGTTGAACACTTGTGACATTAATTAATCATCAGTATAAGAAATAACAGGTGAAAGGATTACAAACCGTTGTAGAGTAAGGAACAATTAGAGGAACTTACTTTTATTGACAAGTCTCAATCATGATGTTTGCAGAATAAAACGGAAGCGTAATAAATTACTATATGGCTTGTAGGGAAAGGAACATTGATTTTTAGGAAGATGCAGTTCAGTCTTCTCTTTGGCAAGCTGTCAGCATGAAGTAATATCAGATTTGTCCACCAGATGGCAAAGAAGTCTGTGTAATCTTGCAGCCACTTCACATTATTTTCATCCTGCAGATTTTGGTGTATAGAGCTGAGTTAAATTGTTTAAATATGTTTTACTTTTTGTGTTATCCAATAAGCACCAATTCTGGTGGGAAAAACTTCAAAATAATTTTTAAAGCACTTTAGTGACATCACAAGAGAATTTCAGGTATACTAAGGTTACTTTTCTTGCAAATAGTCATTGAAGTCAAATGTGATATCAGGAGAAAGCTTTTGGCTGTGCCTAATTTTTTTACATCATTAATGACAAATTAATATAAAAGAAGAGTCCCCTAGGTGCCTTTTAGAACAGCATTGGCTGAAATATTCACCTTCTCTCTGGCATTGTCTTTGGTAGTAATTCTTTTATTCCACTAGATGTCCTCAGTCTCCCAGGTTGAATGACTCCCACTCCAGGATACTTCAGTCAAGAAGACTGAGGACATTTTTTGAGGACAGGGTGTCATAGACTCTTATACCGCATACACACGATTGGAAATTCCGCCAGAAAAAGTCCGATGTGAGCTTTTGGTCAGAAATTCTGACCGTGTCTATGCTCCATCGGACTTTGCTGGCCTAATTTCCGCCAGCAAAAGATTGAGAGCAGGTTCTCTATTTTTCCGTCAGAAAAAGTTCCTATCGGAAATTCCGTTCGTCTGTATGCAATTCTGACGCGGAAAAAAACATGCATGCTCAGAATCAAGTACGAGACGGAAGCACTCGGTCTGGTAAAACACGAGATTAGAAGAAGGAGCCCAAAGGGTGGCTCGCTTCGTATGGAACTTCCCTTTTCTAGTGCCTTCGTACGTGTTGTACGTCAGAGCGTTCTTGACGTTCTTGACGGTTTTTCCGACAAAAATTCCGATCATGTGTACGCGGCATTAGGCCTGGTTCACATCTTTGAAGGTTGCAGTTTGCATATTCCAGGTGCAGTTTGCATTTTTCAATACACATTTTTGATCCATTGGAATCTTTGGAACCAAAAACCAGAAAAAAGTCCCAGGTCCTTTCCATAAAATGCACAGATGTGAACGTAACCCACAGGAAACCATGTTAAATGGACTGTAGTGTGTTTCTGCAAACCTGAAAATGCACTAAAAAAATGCATAGGTGTGAACCAGGCCTTAATGTAATGATGCAGAAAGCGGCACTGTTCTTTCCATTATTGAGGACTGCCCACCGCTGGAGAACGAGGTGAGGAAGAAAACCCTGCTTGTCATGTGACCAGCCTAAAGACATATGGAAAAGGTAAGTATATAAAAAAAAAAGAAAAAAAATTACAGCTGTGGGTCATCTCCATGAAAATTTGGTGGGGAATCCCAGAGTTGGGTTTAAAGGAGTTGTAAAGGCCAAAGGTTTTTTTATCTTAATGCATTCTATGCATTAAGATTAAAAAAAACCTTTTGTGTGTAACAGCACCCCTAATTACTTACCTGAGCCCCATCTCTCTCCAGCGATGTCCACGAGTGTCTAAGCCATCCGGGACTCTCTTCCTGATTGGTTGAGACACAGCAGCGGCGCCTTTGCCTCCCGTGGCTGTCAATCAAAGTCAGTCAGCCAATCAGGAGAGAAAGGGGGCAGGGCCAGGTCGGGGCTCTGTGTCTGAATGGATACACAAATCTCTGACTCGACTCGGATGCCCCCATAGGAAGCCGCTGGCTGAGGGGGCACTCGATAGGAGGGAGGGGCCAGGGGCTGCAAAGAGGGACCCGAGACGAGGAGGATCCAGGCTGCTCTGTGAAAAACCAACTGCACAGAGGAGGTAAGTATAACATGTTTGTTATTTAAAATAAAAAATAAAAAAACGAGACTTTCCAATCACTTTAAAGCAATGATAAGATGGCCACAAGAGCATGTTAGTGAATTATTGTGGACAGCACTTGTGAGAGAACTGTAAGTACCCCAGCCTTGTCAAATGTGCCAGCAATAAACTGGGACCAGGCCAGGAAATTACTAGTTCAATGCTGGTAGAAAAGGAAGAAGAAGAAATGGAACTTTACATGAGGCATGCCATTGTAAATAATGATGAATGAAGAACATATAATCATGATTGAATTTGTCATAATGACATGTAATAATTCATAATATAATAAGACACAATGTACTATATCAATAATTAGCAATATATAATATAATCATAAAGAATTAATGTTTTAGACATAATAATAATAATGAAAAAATATTTATTAAATGTTCAACAGACATGATCGGTACAATACATACAGCAAAAATAATGCCAGACATAATGTGGACATGATTAACAGAGTATATCTACATAAACGCATACATCAATGATAAAAACATATCCATATACAGATTAAAAATTCATAGTTAAAGCAAGCTTTTCTTGGCACCCTATGTTGGAAACTAGATGCATACAGCCACTCATCAGAAGTTAGATGCATAGTTATACTACAAGGACAAATGGATAATAAATCTATTAATATTTGATACCCTCTAGGGGGGGAGAAACATCACATAAACAAGCCAATTCTCAATTACTCACTAAGCAGTAGGGATGAGCTTCGTGTTCGAGTCGAACCCATGTTCGACTCGAACATCGGCTGTTCGCCCGTTCGCCGAATTGTGAACGATATGGGCCGTTCGCGCCAAATTCGTGTGGCGCGTCACGGCCCATAATTCACTGCGGCATCGCAGTGCATTGCTTGCTGATGATTGGCCAAGCATGCACTATGACCCGCATGCTTGGCCAATCACAGCGCCGCCTGAACAGAGAGCCGTAATTGGCCAAAGCCAAGGAGGCTTTGGCCAATTATGGCTCAGGGGATTTAGTACACGCCCCACACTATATAAGGCCGCCTGCACAGCGGCCCTGTGTAGTGTGTGTTCCGGCGTTCATAGATAGAGAGAGACAGACAGTGTCATTTGATTTGAGTTAGATAGATTAGGCAGAACAGTCAGTCAGTTAGCTGCACTTACAGTGTATTGTGTATATATATGCATCCCAGGTGTTGCATATATATATATACACTGTATTCAGTTTAGCTAGATCCGTTCCTGTTATCTTCTAGACTATTTACATTTAGTGCAGTGCGTCCTGCTCACAGTGTTCAGCTAGATCCGTTCCTGTTATCTTCTAGACTATTTACATTTAGTGCAGTGCGTCCTGCTCACAGTGTTCAGCTAGATCCGTTCCTGTTATCTTCCTACTGACAGGCAGGCTTGTCTGGTTACAGTATATAAAGCTACCTGAAGAAAATTACTGGTGTTCTTTTGATCCTATTAGTACCACGGTCAGGCAGCTAGACTATTTACATTTAGTACAGTGCGTCCTGCTCACAGTGTTCAGCTAGATCCGTTCCTGTTATCTTCCTACTGACAGGCAGGCTTGTCTCGTTACAGTATATAAAGCTACCTGAAGAAAATTACTGGTGTTCTATTTGATCCTATTAGTACCACGGTCAGGCAGCTAGACTATTTACATTTAGTACAGTGCGTCCTGCTCACAGTGTTCAGCTAGATCCGTTCCTGTTAAATTCTAGACTATTTACATTTAGTGCAGTGCGTCCTGCTCACAGTGTTCAGCTAGATCCGTTCCTGTTATCTTCTAGACTATTTACATTTAGTGCCGTGCGTCCTGCTCACAGTGTTCAGCTAGATCCGTTCCTGTTATCTTCTAGACTATTTACATTTAGTGCAGTGCGTCCTGCTCACAGTGTTCAGCTAGATCCGTTCCTGTTATCTTCCTACTGACAGGCAGGCTTGTCTGGTTACAGTATATAAAGCTACCTGAAGAAAATTACTGGTGTTCTTTTGATCCTATTAGTACCACGGTCAGGCAGCTAGACTATTTACATTTAGTACAGTGCGTCCTGCTCACAGTGTTCAGCTAGATCCGTTCCTGTTATCTTCCTACTGACAGGCAGGCTTGTCTGGTTACAGTATATAAAACTACCTGAAGAAAATTACTGGAGTTCTATTTGATCCTATTAGTACCACGGTCAGGCAGCTAGACTATTTACATTTAGTACAGTGCGTCCTGCTCACAGTGTTCAGCTAGATCCGTTCCTGTTATCTTCCTACTGACAGGCAGGCTTGTCTGGTTACAGTATATAAAGCTACCTGAAGAAAATTACTGGTGTTCTTTTGATCCTATTAGTACCACGGTCAGGCAGCTAGACTATTTACAGTTAATGCAGTGCGTCCTGCTCACAGTGTTCAGCTAAACCTACAAGTTAGTGGGGTGCGTCCACCTCACAGTGTTCAGCTAAAGCTACCTGTAGAAGGTTGGTGGTGTTCTCATACTACAGGCAAGCAGTTGATTTTGCTAGCTGCAGTATCAGTACATATATATATATATATATATATAGATATATATATCCCAGCTTAGTGCAGCTACAGGCCATTAGTATGTCTGGAAGGCCAAGAAGGAGAGGCAGACAGTCACAAGCCAATAAGAGAGGGCAAGCAGGCTCTGTGTCTAGTGCTGGTCGTGGAGACGGTGCATCCTCATCAGCACGCTTGGCCTTTTTTTCGGCAGCTGGCCGTGTTGAGCCGCAACATGCGGAAGACTTGGTCGAGTGGATGACCAAGCCGTCCTCATCCTCCTCATCCTCTCTCACCCATGCCCAGGGTGCTTTGTCTGGCAAAGCAGCGGCCTCTTCCCTCAGCTCAATGTCATCAGTGACTCCTTCCCTAGCTCCACCATGTCCTCCTGAGGAGTCCCTCGAACTGTTTGACCACAGTGTTGGGTACATGCTCCAGGAGGATGCCCAGCGTTTGGAAGGCTCTGATGATGATACTGAGCTCGATGAAGGCAGTAACATGAGCACGGACAGAGGGGGTGCCCAAGAAGGACAGCAATCTGGCAGTCATTCTCCCCCTGCTGCAGCATACTGCCAGGTTTGCTCCAGTGATGAGGAGGGAGGGGATGATGAGGTCACTGACTCAACGTGGGTGCCTGATAGGAGAGAGGAGGAGGAGGAGGAGGCGGCACATCACCAACGAGGCAGGATGCCCTCCAGGGGCCAGCCTAAGGGCAGCACATTGACTGCATCACACCCCAAAGCTCCACATGTGCAGGGCGCTGCAGTCTCTGCGCGTTATTCAAAAAGTTCTTTGGTGTGGGCCTTTTTTGAGACGAGTGCATCAGATCGCACCGCTGCTATTTGCAACATATGTCTCAAGCGTATCTCACGTGGCCAAAACATCTCCCGCTTGGGTACCACATGCTTGACCAGACATATGTTGACCTGCCATGCAGTTCGTTGGCAAGCGTATCTAAAAGACCCACACCAAAGAACAAAGAGGATCTCTCCTTGCTCCTCATCAGCTGAGATTTCCAACCCCACTAGACCTCCAGTCCTCTCTGAGACCTGCAGTGAGACTAATGAAGGTGTAGAATTAGGTGTGTCACAGCCAAGTACTTGTGGGCAATCTGCTTTTGGTACACCGACGTCAGATTGTACCAGGCAAATTTCCCTGCCCCAGCTGCTGCACCACCGAAAAAAGTTTGCTCCCAGCCATCCACATGCCCAGCAGTTGAATGCTAGCTTGGCAAAATTGCTAGCACTTCAACTGCTGCCTTTTCAGTTGGTAGACTCTGACCCCTTCCGTGAGTTTGTGGAATGTGCGGTTCCTCAGTGGCAGGTACCCAAACGCCACTTTTTCTCACGGAAGGCGATTCCGGCTCTCTACCGGCATGTGGAAGGCAATGTCCATGCCTCGCTGGACAGGGCGGTCAGCGGTAAGGTGCATATTACCGCTGACTCATGGTCCAGCAGGCATGGACAGGGACGTTACCTAAGTTTCACGGCGCATTGGGTGACTCTGCTGGCAGCTGGGAAGGATGCAGGACAAGGTGCAGTAGTGTTGGAGGTTGTTCTGCCACCACGCCTCCAAAATGCTAATGATTGTGACACACCTCTCTCCTCCACCCCCTCCTCTTCTTCTTCCTCCATGGCCTCTTCCTCGGAACCAGCGGTGCTCCATAGTCGTTCAAGGGGCTACGCAAGTACGCAGGCCAAAAGATGCCATGCGGTGCTTGAGCTGGTGTGCTTGGGGGACAGGAGCCACACTGGGGCAGAGGTTCTGTCAGCTCTGCAGGGGCAGGTTCAGAGGTGGTTGACGCCATGCCAACTTAAGGCAGGAATGGTGGTTTGCGACAATGGCACCAACCTCCTCTCTGCCCTCCGACAGGGACAAATGACCCATGTGCCCTGTTTGGCTCACGTCCTTAACTTGGTGGTGCAGCGGTTCTTGGGCAGGTACCCGGGCTTACAGGATGTCCTGAGGCAGGCCAGGAAAGTCTGTGTGCATTTCCGCCGGTCATATAATGCCAGTGCTCGGCTGACGGACCTCCAAAAGGAGTTTAACCTGCCCAAGAACCTCCTAATCTGTGACATGCCCACCAGGTGGAACTCAACGTTGGCCATGCTGCAGCAGCTGCACACGCAGCAGAGGGCCATCAATGAGTACCTGTGCGACTATGGCACCAGGACAGGGTCAGGGGAGCTTGGTTTTTTTTCCCCACGCCAGTGGGCCATGATCAGGGATGCATGCACTGTCCTGTCACCATTCGAGGAGGCCACGAGGATGGTGAGCAGTGACAGTGCATGCATCAGTGACACTGTCCCCCTTGTCCACCTGTTGGAGCACACGCTGCGTGGAATAATGGACAGGGCACTTGAGGCAGAACAGAGGCAGGAAGAGGAGGACTTCCTTAGCTCTCAAGGCCCCCTTTATCCAGACAGTGTTCCTGCGTGCCCGCCTCACACACAGGAAGAGGACGAGGAGGAGGAGGAGGAAGATTGTGTCAGTATGGAGGTGGAGCCTGGCACTCAGCATCAGCAGCAGTCTTTAAGGGATCAGTCCCAAGAAACACATGGACTTGTACGTGGCTGGGAGGAGGTGGCTGCGGACGTTGTCGTCCTTAGTGACCCAGAGGACTCCGGACCGAATGCCTCAGCAAACCTACGCTGCATGGCCTCCCTGATCCTGCAAAGCCTGCGTAAGGATCCTCGTATTCGTGGTATCAAGGAGAAGGACCAATACTGGCTGGCAACCCTCCTTGATCCACGTTACAAGGGTAAGGTTGCGGACCTTATCTTGCCATCGCAGAGGGAGCAGAGGATGAAACATCTTCGGGAGGCCTTGCAGAAAGGTCTGTGCAACGCGTTCCCAGAGACTGGGAGGTTACAAACTCCTGTTTCTGGACAACGTGTTGCTGAGGCTTCGGTCAGTCAAAGAAGGAGCGGTGGAGAAGGTGGCCGTCTGATCGATGCGTTCAGACAATTTTTTGGTCCGCAGCCCCAAGGTATGATCGGTTCCAGCAACCATCGCCAGCGTCTGTTTTACATGGTGCAGGAATACCTAGGGGCAAGATCAGACTTGGACACCTTTCCCACTGAAAATCCTCTGGGTTACTGGGTCTTGAGGATGGATCACTGGCCAGAGCTTGCACAGTATGCAATTGAGCTACTGGCCTGTCCTGCATCCAGCATTCTTTCAGGACGCACATTCAGTGCTGCTGGAGGCGTGGTAACCGATCACAGGGTGCGTCTGTCCACCGACTCGGTCGATCGGCTGACCTTCATAAAAATGAATCAGTCTTGGATCACCACCAGCTACCAAGCACCTGATGCTGATGTAACCGAATAATTTTTTTTGAAATCTCAGATCCCTTCAAAGACTGCCTATGCTGATGCTGAGTGACTATCCCTGAGTAATTATCCTCTTCCTCCTCAATCATCACGCTGATAGCTTGTAAGAACATTTTTGGTTCTGGGCGCCACCACCAGTGCCTAAGGCACAATTTTTCAGCCCCTGTTTAACAGGGGCGTGTAATTACAATTTTTGATGTAATACTTTGCAGCAGGGCTCGTTCCTGCATTCCAACTAGAGTGTCTGTGAGGGGTTGCAGTGTTGTGGCACCAGCACCAGTGCCTAAGGCCCAATTTTTCTGCCCCTGTCTAACAGGGGCGTGTAATTACAATTTTTGATGCAATACTTTGCAGCAGGGCTCGTTCCTGCGTTCCAACTAGAGTGTCCGTGAGGGGTTGCAGTGTTGTGGCACCAGCACCAGTGCCTAAGGCCTAATTTTTCAGCTCCTGTTCAACGGGGGCATGTAATTACAATTCTTGATCTAATATTTCACAGCAGGGCCCTGTGAGGGCTTACAGTGTTGTGGCCACAGCAACACCTAAGGCCCAAATTTCTGCTGAGTATATAGGGCAGGACCCTACTTTCAAACATCTAACTTACAAACGACTCCTACTTGCAAACGGAAGGAGACAACAGGAAGGGGGATGAAATCTACCCCTAGGAAGGGAAATTCTCTCCTGTAAGAGTTAATATGTGAAAACAATTTCTCCTTTCCACTGATGCTTTCCAATCCTTGTTCCACAAAAAAACCCAAATTTTCAAAAAACATTTTTCATTGGGACAAAAAGTGAGGTGAAATCTTCTGAAGAGGAGGAAAGACAGCAAAACAAATGTCACAGGGGTGATAACCCTTCCCTATGTTTTCCAAAAAGCTTAAAAAAGATTTTTTTGGCTGGAGCTAAACACGTTAAAAATGTACCCGTTCAAAATTACAAAGAGATTCTACTTAACAACAAACCTACAGTCCCTGTCTTGTTTGCACCGCCTGTATACTGCTGTTCAGAGTATATAGGGCCTTTCCTTATTTTAATTTGGGTGCGGGGTTCCCCTTAATATCCATACAAGACCCAAAGGGCCTGGTAATGGACTGGGGGGTACCCATGCCGTTTGTCTCACTGATTTTCATCCATATTGCCATGACCCGACATGACATTAAACCCGCAAGCAGTTTTAAATGAGATTTTTTCCTTTAAAAATGACATTTGGTGCAGGGACTGTTCTAAACACGGGAAACACGCGTCACTTTACAGGCATACTATAGACACCCCCCAGGTACGATATTTAAAGGAATATTTCACTTTTTTTTTTTACTTTAAGCATCATTAAAATCACTGCTCCCGAAAAAACGGCCGTTTTTAAAAGTTTTTTTTGCATTGATACATGTCCCCTGGGGTAGGACCCGGGTCCCCAAACCCTTTTTAGGACAATACCATGCAAATTAGCCTTTAAAATGAGCACTTTTGATTTCGAACGTTCGAGTCCCATAGACGTCAATGGGGTTCTAACGTTCGTGCGAACTTTCGTCCGTTCGCAGGTTCTGGTGCGAACCGAACCGGGGGGTGTTCGGCTCATCCCTACTAAGCAGCTCTTAGGCTGAGACGAGCTCCGATGGGGGGAGTGAGCGGTGGTCCTGGATACTTAGGCTGTCTCAATGCTGTTGATGAGAATTGTAATTTTGTTAGCCAGTCTTTTGATTTAGGAACTGCAGGGTCTGACTCTGGAACAGAGATGGCCATTACTCCTTAATGTGCAACATACAGAGCAGTACTCTGGACAGGCCATGAATATAAGTCTACATCTACTCTCTGAAGTTCTATTGGTGAGTTTGAGGTGACTGAGAAATCCTCTTTCTTTTCTTTTTTTTTCCACCAAGTTACCCCTTTCTATATAAAAGTCTCAATTCACAAAGAAAGTGATTCTGAATTCAGAAGTTTTCTTATCTTAATACATTTTAAGATAAAAAAAACCTTCTGTGTGCAGCAGCCCCCCTCATACCTGAGCCCCATTTCGATCCAACAATGTTGCATGCTAAGTCA
The DNA here is from genome assembly GCA_037952835.1 of Lithobates septentrionalis. Taxonomy (NCBI): domain Eukaryota; kingdom Metazoa; phylum Chordata; class Amphibia; order Anura; family Ranidae; genus Lithobates; species Lithobates septentrionalis. The sequence continues at coordinate 5,250,336 of JBBDGP010000819.1, forward strand.
ATCAAAGTCAGTGAGCCAATGAGGAGAGAGCGGGGGCGGGGCCGAGCCGGGGCTCCGTGTCTGAATGGACACACAGAGCAGCAGCTCGGCTCGGGTGCCCCCATAGCAGACTGTTTGCTGGAGGGGCCAGGAGCGCTGGCGGTGGACCCAAGAAGAGGAAGATCAGGGCTGCTCTGTGCAAACCCATTACACAGAGCAGGTAAGTATGACATGTTTGTTATTTTTCTAAAAAAAAAAAAAATAAATAAAAAAAACAAGACTTTAATGTATCTCTTTAACACAAGAATAAGGATCTTTGTTTGCACCCATGTGACTGTCCATTTCAAATCCAATTGGATTTGAAGATTAAAATAACCCACTCTTCTGTTTAGAATAAGGATCCTTACCCTGGTGTTTTTTGGTTTGTGAATTTTATATGATTTATAATCCTTTTGTTTTATAAAATGTCCAGGTAAGCTAAGCTTTTCTTATTTTTGTTACTATGAGGAGCTTTGCTGTTAAAGGATAAGTCCACCCTAATGCCCTGTACACACAATAGGGTTTTCCGACAACAAATGTTGGATGTGAGCTTGTTGTCGGAAAGTCTGACCGTGTGTATGCTGCATAGAACATTTGTTGTCGGAATTTCCGCCAACAAATGTTTGAGAGCAAGTTCTCAAATTTTCCGACAACAAAACTTGTTGTCTGAAATTCCGAGCGTGTGTACATAAGTTCGACGCACAAAAGACCACGCATGCTCAGAAATAGGCAGAAGAGCCGCACTGGCTATTGAACCTTGACGTTCGGAATTTCCGACAACATTTGTGTGACTGTGTGTATGCAAGACAAGTTTGAGCCAACATCCTACGGGAAAAAATCCATGGTTTTGTTGTCGGAAAATCCTATCACATGTACAGGAAATAACACTAAAATCTCTACATCTTCAGACATCCACGATCTAACACTAACCTATCTAGCCCTGTAAAGAAGAAATCAGTATACATACCCTTTTTGAAGCCAATCCGACCCAATCCCATGCTGAGCTGTCAGCCACGGCTTTGGGTGCAGAGGACACAGCCGACAACGAAAGCCCCATAGTGAATCTATAGGTGACGTCACTTCACATTCATTTCACAACTATTGTCGGTCGTGTCCTCTGGAGAGCTTCCGCCACTGGAGACCAGATTGGATCGGCTTTGAAAAAAGGTATGTATAGCAATTTCTTCTTTACAGAGCTAGATAGGTTAGGCTTATATCGTGGATGTCTGTAGATGTAGCGATTTCAGTGTTGGGTGGACTTCCCCTTTAAAATGTATAAGACTGCATTCACACCTGAGCAGAGCGACTTTAAGGCGTTTTTATTGAAGAGTTTTTGAGAATTTTTATAAATGTGTTACAAGGGTATTTCTTGTTAAATTTGTTTATTGAGGGAAAAAAAAGGCATGGGGAATATAACAGACCATTTAGAGGAAGTTCAGATGCAACATCCATAATGCAAAGAACAGAACTATTACAAGCATTTTTTAGCTTCAGGGGTTTTTGTTTAGCCAATAGAAAGCACTAGGGTGAGGAGAAGGTGAACGAGATTAGGGGTGGGGAGCTGCTCTTTGAGCAGAAAACAGGCAACGAAACGTTCATAAAAAGCTCAAGTTGCACGTTTTCAGGCGTTCCCATTGAAGTCCAAGGGACCTAATCTGCCTCCAATCTGCCAAAAAAAGAAGTACTTTTTTGAGTGACAGGCGTTTTGCTTCAGGTAACAGAGCTCTTAAATGTGAACAGGGGCCATTGAAATAAATGGGATTTGGCTTGTTGAGCGTTTTAGAGCTCTTAGAGGTGTGAATGGGGCCTAAATCAGGAATTCTTAAAGCGGGGGTTCACCCACACCGCCAAAAAAAAAAAATATTAAAAGCCAGCAGCTACAAATACTGCAGCTGCTGACTTTTAATACATTGCCACTTACCTGTCCCGGGGTCCAGCGATGTCGGCAGGGGACACCGAGAACCCGCTCGGTTCTCGGCAGCTGCCGCCGCCATCCTAGGTGAGGGACTCAGGAAGTGAAGCGTTGCGGCTTCACTTCCCGGTTCCCTACTGCGCATGCGCGAGTCGCGCTGCGTGTCCCTAGTGGTCCCCGCTCTCTGCTGGGAGCTGTGTGTTCCCAGCAGACAGCGCGGTCGGGACGGGAAGAGGCATAGACTCCCATGGGAGTCTATGCCGGAAGTGGGTGCAAATACCTGTCGTTGACAGGTATCTGCACCCCCCTGAAAGGTGCCAAATGTGACACCGGAGGGGGGGAGGGTTCCGAAAAGCGGAAGTTCCATTTTTGTGTGGAACTCCGCTTTAACCTTTTTTCAATCACGAACGTATACAATATCTTGAGCTATATTAGTCTAAAATTTAAAAAAACAAAAGAAGACATGTGGTCCCCCAAAATCCACACTAGACCTCTTTTTTTTTAATGAGGACCTGGTATGGATTTTAAGGAGAAAAAAAACTGAGTGGGGGTTCCCTCCCAAAATCCATACCAAACCCTTATCCAAACATGACAACTGACTGGCCAGGAAAAGGGCCTGAATCATGCCAGGCCACATGCCCTCAACATGGGGGGGTACCTTGCTGGGTGGCAAAGCCCTGGAAAGGCACATTGCCACCCTGTCCTTAGCCTGGTGGATGTGGGGGTCTCTAAGAACAGCGAGGGAGGGGGATTATAGGAACCTGGAAGCCTTCCTTAAAATAAGGGGCCCCCTCGATATCTCACCTTCCTCCTACGTGAATTAGTACTGTAGAACCTCAGTTGGGAAAAGCTGGTGTATATTAGTATTTGATGGAGTAGGGAAGTGTTAAAACCAATGTCTAGTATTATTATTTTACATTTTTTGCTGTGTCTCCTTGGAGAGATTACCACCTTTCCTTGAAACACAATAGGAAGTGATAGGACATCTTTCCAAACTGAGAGAGGAAATCCCTTCCCAAACAGATGCCCTCATTGAAATGTTTCCCCTGACTTCCTATTCTTTTTACTACTGTAACATTTTGAATCTTTGTGGAAATTTGCGTCTTTGTTTGGTGAGAGATTCATCCTCGTCTTGGTTTTGATGACCATTGCCATGTGACCATTGTCATGTGATGGGAAATCAGGTGCCCTCATTGAAATATTTCCCCTTACCACCTATTCTTGTTACAACTGTAACATTTTGGATCTTTGTGGAGATTTGCAATCTCGTTTGGTGAGAGATTCATCCTCGTCTTGGTTTTGATGACCATTGCCATGTGACCATTTTAACCACTTCAGCCCCGGACCATTATGCTGCCTAAGGACCAGAGGACTTTTTACAATTTGGCACTGCGACGCTTTAACTGCTAATTGCGCGGTCATGCAATGCTGTACCCAAACAAAATTTGCGTCCTTTTCTTCCCACAAATTGAGCTTTCTTTTGATGATATTTGATCCATGGAATATTTTATATTTTGACACAAGTTGCAGGAAAGTGACAATTTTTTTTTTTTAATTTTTTTTTGCACAAAGTTGTCACTAAATGATATATTGCTCACACAGGCCATGGGCATATGTGGAATTGCACCCAAAAATACATTTAACTGCTTCTCCTGAGTATGGGGATACCACATGTGTGGGACTTTTTGGGAGACTAGCCGTGTACGGGGCCCCGAAAACCAACCTCTGCCTTCAGGATTTCTAAGGGTGTAAATTTTTGATTTCACTCTTCACTGCCTATCACAGTTTCAGAGGCCATGGAATGCCCAGGTGGAACAACCCCCCCAAATGACCCCATTTTGGAAAGTAGACACCCCAAGCTATTTGCTGAGAGGCATGGTGTGTATTTTGCAGCTCTCATTTGTTTTTGAAAATAAAGAAAGACAAGAAAAAACATTTTTTTCTTTTTTCAAAACTTTGTGACAAAAAGTGAGGTTTGCAAAATACTCACTATACCTCTCAGCAAATAGCTTGGGGTGTCTACTTTCCAAAATAGGGTCATTTGGGGAGGGGTTGTGCCACCTGGGCATTCCATTGCCTCCGAAACTGTGATAGGCAGTGAAGAGTGAAATCAAAAATTTACGCCCTTAGAAAGCCCGAAGGCGGTGCTTGGTTTTCGGGGTCCAGTACGTGGCTAGGCTCCCAAAAAGTCTCACACATGTGGTATCCCTGTACTCAGGAGAAGCAACAGAATGTATTTTGGGGTGTAATTTCACATATTCCCATGGCATGTGTCAGGGTGATAACCGTAGGACGGGTAATTCTGCCAGTATTCCTCATGGTGGCGCCCTTCTGCCTATTTAAGCCTGCTGCTGGTTCATGCTGGTTGCTGGATTATCATCAGCTTCCTGTTTTCCTTGTTCCTGTGTTCCTGGTTCCTGTTGTGATATCTGCTTCCTGTTACTACTCGGCTTGCCTGACTGCTCCAGTATTCCGCCTGCATTGACCCCGGCTTGTATCTGACTATTCTTCGGCTCCGCATTTGTACCTTGATCGTCCTCCTGTGTTTGACCCCCGGCTCGGCTACCTTCTCTGTTCCTGATTATCCTGCTGTACCTCACCTTGGACTGATTCCTGTGCTGAATGACCATTGGCCTGGCTCTGACTCCGCTCCTGGTTGCTCCACGGCTCCATACCTGGAATCCCTCCTTGCACGGTTGCCCTTCAACCTTACCAGCGCACCCTAGCAGCTCCCTGCTATCTGCTACTCAGCAACTGCGATCTGGCAACCCGTGCACCTTTGGGCACCGTACTCCCTGTCTCACTCCCAGGGTTACGCTGCACTTAGCCGCAAGGGGCGCCCCCTCTGCAATTCGGCCTCACATCCAGGACTCTGACAGTATAATCCAGCCATGACTGAGGCCGGCAGAGGTGCGTCCCCAATAGAGACTTTATGCCAACAGGCGGCTACCCTTACACGAGTGGTCCAAGTTCTTCAGGAAAGATACCTTCAATTAGAAGGAAAACTCCAACATTTTATGCTACCATCTGCCTTTTTGGATCCTGGTTCCTCCTCCACCAATCTCCCTGCTACGGCCTCTTCGGTACTGACTTTGCCCCCAGAACCGCGGGTACCTACCCCTGAACGTTTCTCTGGAGACCGGCAGAAATTCAGATCCTTCAAGAATGCCTGCCTGTTATATCTGGCTCTGCAACCCCGTACCTTTTCCACTGAGACTGTCAAAGTTGGCTTTCTTATCTCCCTGCTGACCAATGAACCCCAGGCATGGGCCCACAGGTTATGGGAACAGAAGGACCCAGCTACTAGTTCAGTGGAAACGTTCTTTACGGCCCTGTCGCAATTGTATGATGACCCCCAGCGTACAGCCACCGCTGAGGCCGCTCTGCATTCTCTTCAACAGAAACGGCGCCCGGTGGAAGACTATGCTGTGGACTTCCGCCGGTGGTCTGCCGATACAGACTGGAATGAGGCTGCGTTGAAATACCAGTTTCGCCTGGGGCTTTCTGAATCCCTTAAGGACGAGTTGGCCAGGGTCGGCATCCCTGCTACCCTCGAGGGGCTCATTCAACTATCCATCCAGTTGGATAGACGCCTTCGAGAGCGCCAGGCTGAACGTTCTCAGACTCCCAAGGTGCAGGGACCAGAGATTGGCGCTATGCCTGTTGGTTTGGTGCGATCCGCACTGACTCCCGAGGAAAAGCAGCGTCGGCGTCAAGCCAATCTCTGTCTCTATTGTGGCCGAAAAGGACATTTCCTGAGCAACTGCCCCATAAGGCCCAGCAAGGTACCCAAGAACTCTCCAGTGTACTTCCAGATGTCCGGAACTTCCACTTCTCACCTTATCCTTTCCATCACGCTACAGTTGGCCGACAAGGGGGTTCAGCTTCAGGCCATAGTCGACTCCGGGGCATGCAGTTGTTTCTTGGACTTGGACTTAGCACTAAAGCTCGGTCTGGCCCTTCTTCCCAAGAACCGTAGATTGGAAGTCCTCCTGGCTGATGGCACCCTGCCTAGTTCCGGTCCTGTGACACAAGAGACCACTCCTCTTTTGGTTACTACTCCTGATGGTCATCAGGAATTCATACGTTTCGACATTCTAAGCTCACCTATGTTCCCTGTCATCTTGGGTACCCCATGGCTCCAAGCCCACAACCCCCAGATCAACTGGATCAGGAAAGAAATTTCATTCACTTCACCTTATTGCCTACAGCACTGTCTTGCCCCTGAAACCAGTAATGTAGCCAGTTGCCTGTCAGTCCAACCTGTACCTGTCAACAACCAGAGTATTCCACCGGCCTACCAGGAGTTTGCAGATGTCTTTGACAAGAAAAAGGCTGATGTCCTGCCACCACACCGGTCATACGATTGTCCAATTGAATTACTCCCAGGAGCCGAAATCCCATTCGGTCGCATATTCCCCCTCTCGGAGGTGGAACTAGGAACATTGCGACAATACATTGATGAAAACCTGGAGAAAGGCTTCATCCGTTCCTCCTCTTCTCCTGCTGGAGCCGGAATCTTTTTTGTCGAAAAAAGGGACAAATCCCTAAGACCATGTGTGGATTACAGGGAGCTCAATAAAATCACTATAAAAAACCGTTACCCTCTTCCTCTAGTTCCGGAACTTTTCCAGAGACTCCGTACTGCCCGAATATTTACTAAGCTTGACCTTCGAGGAGCCTACAATCTCGTTCGCATCCGAGAGGGTGACGAATGGAAGACAGCATTTAGAACTCGCTTTGGACATTTCGAGTACTTAGTGATGCCATTTGGATTGTGCAACGCCCCGGCCACATTCCAACATTTTGTAAACGATATCTTTCGAGAATTTCTGGATTACTTCGTCATCATCTACCTGGATGATATCCTGATATTTTCAACCACCCTGGAGCTCCATCGTACACATGTAAGGACAGTTCTGCACACTCTACGTAAGCACAAACTCTATGTAAAAGCAGAGAAGTGTGATTTTGAAAAAGAGTCAATACAATTCCTGGGGCTAATTATCTCAACTGGTGGTGTTGCCATGGACCCGCAAAAGGTACAGGCAATCTTGGACTGGCCAACTCCATCGGATAAAAAGGGAGTACAAAGATTCGTGGGGTTTGCAAACTTTTATAGGAGGTTTATAAAGAACTTTTCCTCCATCATCTCACCAATCACCCAAGTTACCCGTTTACATACTCGGTTCCTGTGGTCTTCAGAAGCCCAATCAGCTTTTGATAAGCTCAAATCCCTCTTTACCTCCGCACCTATCCTGCAACATCCTGATCCGGCCCTCCCTTACATCTTAGAGGTTGACGCCTCTGAAGTTGCCACAGGAGCAGTCTTATCCCAACGTCAGGGTTCTAAGTCGTTACTCCATCCTGTGGCCTTCTCCTCGCGGAAGATGAGTCTGTCTGAAAGGAATTATGATGTGGGAGATCGAGAGCTCTTGGCTATTAAAACTGCCCTGGAGGAATGGCGGTACCTCCTTGAAGGTGCTCAGCATCCCATCATGATATTCACGGATCACAGAAACCTGGAGTATCTTCGCACGGCTAAACGATTGAGACCCCGACAAGCTCGATGGGCCTTGTTTTTTGCCAGATTCAATTTTCATATATCCTTCCGCCCGGGGTCTAAGAACGGGAAGGCCGATGCCTTGTCCCGGATGTTTCCTGACGCTCCCGAAGAAATTACTCCTAGCACTATATTATCTCCACAGAACTTTCTCATGATTCAGACCGACCTGAGTTCCTCACTGAAACAAGCTTCCTCCCAATGCTCTGAACCAGAAGCACTGTCTTTAAGAAACCAGGAAGGTTTTCTTTGGTATCAGAACAAAATTTTTGTTCCGCAACAAGCCAGAGCCCAGGTCCTAAAGACTTTACATGACCACCAACTTGCTGGTCACTTCGGGGTAAGAAAGACTTTGGAGCTTGTTCAACGATCTTTTTGGTGGCCCACTCTAAAGCCTGACTGCAGGGAATATGTCAGTTCCTGCACCATTTGTCAACGTAACAAGGGGTCTAACGTCAGATCTTGGGGTCTACTACGCCCATTGCCTGTGCCGGAGCAACCATGGAAAGAAATATCTATGGATTTCATAGTAGAGTTACCACCCTCGGAGAAATTTACAACCATCTTGGTAGTCGTTGACCGCCTGTCCAAGATGGCGCATTTCTTGCCCATGATGGGTACACCATCTGCTGCTGACACGGCGAAGATATTCATAAAGGAGATAGTCAGACTTCACGGCCTACCGAGCAACATTGTGTCCGACAGAGGGGTGCAATTCACCTCTAAGTTCTGGAAGGAGCTCTGCAAAACGCTTTCCATTAGAGTGTGCCTATCTTCAGCTTACCATCCTCAGAGCAACGGCCAAACCGAAAGAACTAATCAAACTTTAGAACAGTACTTACGTTGCTTCTGCTCCTTCTCCCAGGATGACTGGTCCTTGCTACTCCCGTGTGCGGAGTTTGCATACAACAACTCAATCCACGCTTCCACCAATCAGTCACCTTTCTGGGCCAACTACGGTTTCCATCCCTCATTCTTGCCTAATGTTATACCAGAGACCTCAGTCCCCGCAGTCCAGGACAGGATAAACGCCATTCAGGCTAATTTCCTAACTCTCCAGGCAACTATGCAGAAAGCCCAAGAGAATTATAAGAAACATTATGACAAGGGGAGGAGAGATCCCGTCTTTAAGGTTGGAGATAGAGTGTGGCTTTCCTCAACAAATCTTAAGCTGCCTTGCCCCTCCCGGAAGTTAGGACCAAGGTTTATCGGTCCATTCACAATTAAGAAGGAAATTAACCCAGTGGCATTTGAATTGTCTTTACCAAGTTCCTATAAAATTCACCCAGTGTTCCATGTTTCTTTATTAAAATCTGTTGTCTCCAGTCCTTTTCCAGGGAGAGAAGAAGCTCCGCCCCCTCCAATCTTGGTGGACAATGAAACAGAATACGAAGTAGAAGCCATTCTGGACTGCCGTCGGAGAGGTAGGACTGTTCAATTTCTTGTTAAATGGAAAGGTTACTCTGTAGAAGATAATTCTTGGGAACCAGCAGATAACATTCATGCCCCTAGACTGTTGCAGAGGTTTCAAGCCCGATACCCTGAAAAATGGGCCAGATTGGGCATCCGGAGGCTGCCCCTAGGGGGGGGGCACTGTCAGGGTGATAACCGTAGGACGGGTAATTCTGCCAGTATTCCTCATGGTGGCGCCCTTCTGCCTATTTAAGCCTGCTGCTGGTTCATGCTGGTTGCTGGATTATCATCAGCTTCCTGTTTTCCTTGTTCCTGTGTTCCTGGTTCCTGTTGTGATATCTGCTTCCTGTTACTACTCGGCTTGCCTGACTGCTCCAGTATTCCGCCTGCATTGACCCCGGCTTGTATCTGACTATTCTTCGGCTCCGCATTTGTACCTTGATCGTCCTCCTGTGTTTGACCCCCGGCTCGGCTACCTTCTCTGTTCCTGATTATCCTGCTGTACCTCACCTTGGACTGATTCCTGTGCTGAATGACCATTGGCCTGGCTCTGACTCCGCTCCTGGTTGCTCCACGGCTCCATACCTGGAATCCCTCCTTGCACGGTTGCCCTTCAACCTTACCAGCGCACCCTAGCAGCTCCCTGCTATCTGCTACTCAGCAACTGCGATCTGGCAACCCGTGCACCTTTGGGCACCGTACTCCCTGTCTCACTCCCAGGGTTACGCTGCACTTAGCCGCAAGGGGCGCCCCCTCTGCAATTCGGCCTCACATCCAGGACTCTGACAGCATGTTTGAGCAATATATCATTTAGTGACAACTTTATGCAAAAAAAAATAAATAAATTTGTCTCTTTCCCTCAACTTGTGTCACAATATAAAATATTCCATGGACTCGACATGCCTCTCAGCAAATAGCTTGGGGTGTCTACTTTCCAAAATGGGGTCATTTGGGGGGGGTTTGAACTGTCCTGGCATTTTATGCACAACATTTAGAAGCTTATGGTGGGTGTTTCATTTTTTTTTTTCACACAGTATTTGCGCAGCGATTTTTCAAATGCATTTTTTGGGGAAAAAACACACTTTTTTAAATTTTAATGCACTAAAACACACTATATTGCCCAAATGTTTGATGAAATAAAAAAGATGATCTTAGGCCGAGTACATGGATACCAAACATGACATGCTTTAAAATTGCACACAAACGTGCAGTGGAAACCAAATAAATACATTTTTAAAAGCCTTTACAGGTTACCACTTTAGATTTACAGAGGAGGTCTACTGCTAAAATTACTGCCCTCGATCTGACCTTCGTGGTGATACCTCACATGCATGGTGCAATTGCTGTTTACATTTGACGCCAAACCAACGCTTGCGTTCGCCTTAACACGAGAGCAGGGGGGGACAGGGGTGCTTTTTTTTTTTTTCTTTATTATTTTTTTACGTTTTTATCATATTTTTAAACTGTTCCTTTCATTTTTTTTTTTTTTTTTTAATCATTTTTATTGTTATCTCAGGGAATGTAAATATCCCCTATGATAGCAATAGGTAGTGACAGGTACTCTTTTTTGAAAAAATTGGGGTCTATTAGACCTTAGATCTCTCCCCTGGCCTCAAAGCATCTGACCACACCAAGATCGGTGTGATAAAATGCTTTCCCAATTTCCCAATGGCGCTGTTTACATCCGGTGAAATCTAAGTCATGAAATGCTTGTAGCTTCCAGTTTCTTAGGCCATAGAGATGTTTGGAGCCACTCTGGTCTCTGATCAGCTCTATGGTCAGCTGGCTGAATCACCGGCTGCATTCTCAGGTTCCCTGTTGAGACAGGAGAGCCAGAGAAAAACACAGAAGACGGTGGGGGGTCATTCCCTCCCACGGCTTGTAAAAGCAGTCTAGAGGCTAATTAGACACTAGGCTTGCTTTTACATGAAAGCCAACCGCTGGCTGAAAAGAATGATACCAAGATGATACCTAAACCTGCAGGCATCATTCTGGTATAACCACTCAAAGTCGTGAATGGCGTACCTGAAGGCATAAAAATGGTTAACAATAAAACACAGTAAACGGTAGAGTATAAAAAATTGCATACCTGAAAAGCAAACATGATAAAACATAATAACAATAAAACATTGCAGAATAGAATACAGTAAAAAAAGAGCAGAACAATAGAGAGGGAATAGAGAGAGAGAGAACAATAAAACGACAACTATTTTTTTATTTTATTTTATATATATATATTTTTTTTTACACTTTTTTTTGTAACTAACTTTTATAACTGTAACCGGTTCCAGGTTCGGGTCTCTCAAAATGCGATGGCATCTTGGGAGACCCTGTGAAAGTGTGCCTAGTCTGTGCAATGCTGTACGCTACGCTAATACTCAACTAGTGTATGGTAGCGTTCAAAACATTCACCAATGCAAAGACCAGGATTGTCAGGACAGGAGGGACAATAATAGCGGGTGTCATGCCTATATCCGCGCTTGCTGCAGACACAACATCTTTTTTGGGGGGTTTGTTGGGTAGGGGTACTCGGGAGGACATAAAGAAAATTCCTCTCATGCAGCCGACTGCATTTGGTTGGGGATGTGAATGGGGGAAGTACGGGCGCTGCAGAAGTGGTGGGTTCCCAATTAGGATTGGCGAATGCAGCAGGAAGGGCACTATGGGCACGACGGGCCTGTTTGTCTTCTTCTTGGTGGCAGCGGGACACTACTTGTGCTTGCCACCTCACCAGCTTGAACTGCACTTATGGGACTCGCCACGTCACCAAGTGTTACTGCAGTGCTGGTTTGACTACGACCGGGGTGTACTAGGCCGCTGGTGCTTGCCAGTTCACCAAAACGCTACCAAAAAAACTGTTAGCGATCGCAGGGATCAGGCCTGACTCTGCGAACGCTGCAGTTATGCATTTAGAGTTTTGTAAGTGACAGTGATCGATCGATACTGCACTTGGGTGGGCTGGGCTGGGCCGGGCGGAGGGGCAAAACGCAGGTGCTAGCAGGTATCTGGGCTGATCCCGCTAACACTGCGTTTTTGGGAACCCTAAACTGCTGGGGACGCTAGTATAGATCTGATCGGATCAGATATTGATCCGTTCAGATACTACACCACTAAGGGAGGTGTACGGTGCGTGCGTGGGTGTTAGCGGTACTGGCGCTAATCTGACGCTGCCTGGGGCTGGTGCTTGCCAGTTCACCAAAACGCTACCAAAAAAACTGTTATCGATCGCAGGGATCAGGCCTGACTCTGCGAACGCTGCAGTTATGCATTTAGTGTTTTGTAAGTGACAGTGATCGATCGATACTGCACTTGGGTGGACTGGGCCGGGCGGAGGGGCAAAACGCAGGTGCTAGCGGGTATCTGGGCTGATCCCGCTAACACTGCGTTTTTGGGAACCCTAAACTGCTGGGGACGCTAGTACAGATCTGATCGGATCAGATATTGATCCGTTCAGATACTATACCACTAAGGGAGGCGTATGCTGCGTGCGTTGGTGTTAGCGGTACTGGCACTAATCTGACGCTGCCTGGGGCGACGCATTTCACCACCGGGTGAACAGGGGGCTAAACCTTTATTTGGTAATAAATGGCGGGTGCCCTGACACTATAAAAAATAAACGAACTAACCAGCGTCACCCGTAACAGTTATACGGTGATCAGTGGTGAAAGGGTTAACTAGGAGGCAATCAAGGGGTTAAAACCTTTATTAGGAAGTATATGGGGGTCCCTGTCGCTATAAAACGCTGACGGCAAACCTAAATATTTACCTCCCTAACTAGCGTCACCAGCGACACTAATACAGCGATCAGAAAAATGATTGCTTAGCGACACTGGTGACGGGGGGTAATCAAGGGGTTAAGACTTTATTGGGGGGGTTTGGGGGGTATCCTAGACCTAAGGGGGGCTAACAGTAACTGTCCCACCACAGTAACTGTCACAAACTGACACCATGCAGTAATCAGAAAAAAAAAACCCTGCTTGGTGTCAGTGTGACAGGGGGGGGGGGGATCGGGGGGGGATCGGGGGGTAATCGGGGGGGATCGAGGGTGTTATGTATGCCTGCCGTGTTCTACTGTATGTGTGTGTGTGTTTGTGTAACTCACATTCCAGTCTTCTCTCCTCGGCGCCGGAACGGAAAATGCCGAGCCGAGGAGAGATGACATAATTTCCTCTGCCTCTATGTACAATACAGAGGCAGGGAAATTATCCCATTGGCCAGGAGCGATCGCGAGGGGGGGCCACGAATAGATGGCCTCCCCCTCACCACCGATCGCTGGGGAGGATTTGCCGACCGCCGCAGGCACCGGGGGGGGTCCGATCGGACCCCCCCACCCGCGGGCAGGCAAGGACGTACATGTAAGCCCTTTTGCCTGCCCGTGCCACTCTGCCGACGTATATCGTCGTGCGGCGGTCATCAAGTGGTTAATTTGATGGGAAATCAGGTGTTCTCATTGAAATATTTCCACTTACCTCCTAGTCTTGTTACAACTGTAATATTTTGGATCTTTGTGGAGATTTGTGCAATTTGGTGCGAGATTCATCCTCGTCTTGATCTTGGTGACCATTGCCATGTGACCATTGTCATGTGATGGGAAATCAGGTGCCCTCGTTGAAATATTTCCCCTTACCGCCTGTTCTTGTTACAACTGTAACATTTTTGATCTTTGTGGAGATTTGCATCCTGGTTTGGTGCAAGATTCATCCTCGGCTTGGTCTTGGTGACCATACATGAGATAGGTATTTCTATATACAAAGTGATGTCTTAAGGTACTGGAGGTATGAGCAGAATGATATATTCCAACAAATGTACTCGTTGTCAATTTTATGTTTTTATACAGGAGGCCCATGGTTCTCTGTCATATTTCACTTCAAAGTGTCTCCAGTGTAGTGTTCTCCTGTCCTCTCCGCTGGCACCTTGTGATGATTTATTTATCAGAGATGTGGAAATCATTGCTTTACCGGTCCCAGACCGGCCGCCGCAGTTGTACTGCGGCAGGTTGGCTCCCCTGGGCAAGCCGCCATAACTGTACATCCCTCCTTTAAGACGCCGCCGGAGGTGCACACGCACGCCTGCAGCGTTGCCCAGAGCCGATGCGGAGCCGCCGGGAACCCACGATCGTTCGTGACAGAGCGAGAACTGGGATTTGTGTGTGTAAACTAGGGATGGGCTTTATGTTTGGGTCGAACATGAGTTTACGCAAACAGGTGACTCCGCCTCCACTGACACCAGGGGGAAAGCCATAGAGAAGTCCCCGTGCGTCAGAGGGGGCAGGGTCACCTGGTGGCCCCATCCTCTGTTATATAAGAGCTGTCACTTGGACAGAAGCGTCACACAGCGGGAGACTCTCATTGAGGAGGATCATCCGGAGGATGAAACGGAGAAGAAGAAGCCGGAGGAAGATGCCGGACGAGAAGCGGAGGAAGATAGAGAAAGATTGAGGAAGAAGCAGGGGAAGAACAAGATGGAGGAAGAAGAACACCAAAGGAAGACCAGAAGAAGATGGAAGAAGAAGCAGGGAAAGAAGAAGACTTTAACAAAGGAATTGTCAAAAACCGTCTATTGTCTTTTTTAACATTTTTGACACTTTTTTGTGAAATGGTAGGGGTACATTTGTACCCTATTACTAATTCACACGGGGGGGGGCAGGATCTGGGGGTCTCCTTGTTAAAGGGGGCTTCCAGATTCCGAGTCCCTGCCCGCAGACCCCCACAACCACAAGGCAAGGGTTGTGGGGATGAGGCCCTTCTCCCCATTGACACGGGGACAAGGTGCTTTGGGGCTCTACCCCAAAGCACCCTCCCAATGTTGAGGGCATGTGGCCTGGTACGGTTCAGGAGGGGGGCGCACTCTCGTCCCCCCCTCTTTTCCTGCCGCCTGCCAGGTTGTGTGGTCGGATAAGGGTCTGGTATGGATTTTTGGGGGGACCCCACGCCATTTTTTTTTAAATTTTGGTTCGGGGTTCCCCTTAAAATCCATACCAGACCTGAAGGGTCTGGTATGGATTTTGAGGGGGACCCCCACGCCATTTTTTTTAAAATTTTGGCGCGGGGTTCCCCTTAATATCCATACCAGACTTGAAGGACCCCCACACATTTTTTTTTTTAATTTTGGTTCAGGGTTCCCCTGTGGGGGAATCCCATGCAGTTTTTATCAATGAACCTTTATGTGTATTGCCGGACCGACAACTCATTATAGCCGCAAGTAGTTTTAAATGACTTTTTTCCTTTAGAAATGTAATTTTGCTGTCAGACTGTTATAAACATGGGAAACATGCGCCACTTTAGAGGCATACTATAGACACCCCCAGGTACGAAATTTAAAGGAATATTACACTTTTAATGTTTCACTTTAAGCATTATTAAAATCACTGCTCCCGAAAAAAACGGCAATTTTTAAAACTTTTTTTGCATTTATACATGTCCCCTGGGGCAGGACCCGGGTACCCAAACACTTTTTAGGACAATACCATGCATATAAGCCTTTTAAATTAGCACTTTTGATTTTTCATGTTCGTGTCCCATAGACTTTAACGGTGTTCCCATGTTCAAACAAATTTTTTGCCTGTTCGCATGTTCTGGTGTGAACCGAATGGGGGGGTGTTCGGCCCATCCCTAGTGTAAACACACAAATCCAAGTTCTCTCAGGGGAGAGGAGACAGATCCTGTGTTCATACTAAGTATGAACATCGATCTCTCTCCTCCTCTAGTCCCATCCCCCTACAGTTAGAACACACACTAGGGAACCCAGTTAACCCCTTGATCGCCCACTAGTGTTAACTCCTTCCCTGCCAGTGACATTTATACAGTAATCAGTGCATTTTTATAGCACTGATCGCTGTAGAATTGTCAATGGTCTCAAAAATATGTCAAAAGTGTCCAATTTGTCTGCCGCAACATCGCAGTCCCGATAAAAATTGCAGATCACTGCCATTACTAATAAAAAAAATAATAATAATAAAAATGCCATAAATCTATCCCCTATTTTGTAGACGCTATAACTTTTGCACAAAGCAATCAATATACGCTTGTTGCGATTTTTTTACCAAAAATATGTAGAAGAATACATAAAACTAAACTAAACTGAGGAAAAAATTTGTTTGTTTTTTTAAAAATTGGCATATTTATTACAGCAAAAAGTAAAAGATAGTGTTTTTTTCAAAATTGTCGCTCTTCTTTTTTTTATAGCGCAAAAAGTAAAAACCGTAGAGGTGATAAAATACCACCAAAAGAAAGCTCTATATGTGGGGAAAAAAGGACGTCAATTTTGTTTGGGTACAACGTCGCACGGCCGTGCAATTGTCAAAAAAAGCGACGCAGTGCCTTATCACAAAAAATGGCCTGGTTATTGAGCAGCCAAATCTTCTGGGGTTGAAGTGGTTAATAAATGCTACCGCTGACAGATGCGATATGCCTTGCAGCCGTGCGCCATAGATTGGATGGCAATCTGTCTTATACTGCTCCTTTCCAGCAGATCCAAAGCTGCGATCCTTCTTCCTAATATAAAGTAGCGCTATATGGGGGGGTGGGTCCGTTTCTTTGCTCCTAGCTGCGACTTGTTTTTGGATCCACTTGAAAACCTAACATTAACCAAAACCTGTGCTCATTCACCAGGCAGGGGGGACAGCACTGGAGTAGTACCATATTATTTTTATTAAATACAAAAAAAAATTGCTTTAAATTTTTTGAGGGAACTCAGCTTTTGACCATTTACAGTCTGAAAGTACAACTAAAGGCAAAGTTTTTTTTTTTTTTACTATTTTGGATAGAGTGACGATGGGTTAGAACATCTGTCAGTTTTTTTATTGCTGTTGGTGCCCCGTTACGGAGATTCCCTCTATTTGTCCTGTTTACCATTATCATTGAAAGTAAAAGAAAATCCCAAATTTTGGGTGGTCTCCAGAAAAGTAATATAGGGGAAATCTTCCAATGGGGACACTAGTTTTGATGATCTGGGGGTCCTCATGGAATTTCCTGTTTGGCTATGGGACAGGAAGTGAAGGGGAATCGCCGCAATGGGATACAGATGGTGGGAAAAAAATCTGATGGGTTATAACCAGTGGCAGCCCATCCATAAGGGGCACCCGCGTGCCGCCCCCCCCCCCCAGGCAGTCACAAAAAAAAGAAAAAAAAGAAAAGAAAATGTTTTAAACATAAACATCTTTAAAAAAAAGTCAGTGCACTGTGTTCGGGTGCCGGACACAGTGCACTATGGGAAGCACCACGTCAATGCAATCACGAGATTTCAGACCCATCGCTTCATTCGTGGGGTTTGGAGCTGCTTTGCAGCGCGATCCTTGGCGCCTGGCAGCATCCGCTCAGCGTCCAGCCAGGTGCTTTGTTCTTAGTGTGAGCAAAAAATCACTTCCGGCACCCAGCGGGCTACAAAAAGATGGTCGCTGCCCAATCCCCTTGTGTTCAGTGGAGAGGGGAGGCCCCTCCCCTCTCCACTGAACACACGGCGAAAGACAGGAAGTAGCTGAAGAGAGAGACAGATGCGTTATGAAGGAGGACAGCGCTGGGGACACACATGTAAGGAGGACAGCACTGGGGACACACATTTAAGGAGGACAGCGCTGGGGACACACATGTAAGGTGGACAGCACTGGGGACACACATGTAAGGAGGACTGATGGGGACAGATGTAAGGAGGGGCTCCACTGTTGGGGACACAGATGTAAGGAGGGGCTCCACTGCTGGGGACACAGATGTAAGGAGGGGCTCCGCTGGGGACACAGATGTAAGGAGGGGCTCCGCTGGGGACACAGATGTAAGAAGGGGCTCCGCTGGGGACGCAGATGTTAGGAGGGGCTCCGCTGGGGACACATATGTAAGAAGGGGCTCCGCTGGGGACACAGATGTAAGTAGGTTCTCCGCTGGGGACACAGATGTAAGGAGGGGCTCCGCTGGGGGCGCAGATGTAAGGAGAAACTCCGCTGATGGGAGCACAGATGTAAGGAGGGACTCAGCTGGGGACACAAATGTAAGGAGGGGCTCCACTGGGGATGCAGATGTAAGGAGGAACTCCACTGATGGGGGCACAGATGTAAGGAGGAACTCCGCTGGGGACACAGATGTAAGGATGGGCTCCGCTGATGACACTGATGTGAGGAGGGACTCCGCTGATGGAGACACTGATGTAAGGAAGGGCTCTGCTGATGGGGAAACTGATGTAAGGAGGAACTCTGCTGATGGGGGCACAGATATAAGGAGGGGCTCCATCGGGGACACTGATGTAAGGAGGGACGCCGCTGGGGACACAGATGTAAGGATGGATTCCGCTGATGGGGGCACTGATGTAAGAAGAGACTCCGCTGGGGACACGGATGTAAGAAGGGACTCCGCTGATGGGGACACAGATGCAAGGAGGGACTCCCCTGGGGACACTGATGTAAAGAGGGACTCTGCTGGGGCACCTGATGTAAGGAGAGACTCTGCTGGGGGCACCTGATGTAAGGAGGGACTCCGCTGGGGGCACCTGATGTAAGGACGGATGTACGAGGAAGAGGTTAGCTAGGTCTGCCCCACCTCCTCCCCATGTCTCCCTGTGCCCATCCACAACCCCTTCGTGCAGCCAAACTGTGCCTGGGAATGGGGTGTGGGCGGGAGATATCTTCCAGCCTTCCATGTGCCATAATCTTCCTGCATTCCATGTACCGTAGTGATCCTTCTTTCCTGACTTCCATGTACCATAGTGCTTCTTCCTGCCTTCCATGTGCCATAGTGGTCCTTCCTTCCTGCCTTCCATGTGCCCTAGTCTTCCAGCCTTCCATGTGCCATAATCTTCCTGCCTTCGGGCATCTCCACATGTTGAGTGGGCGGCCCTGCAGAAGGAGGCTGCATCCGCGTGGAAGATGAACACTGAGGGCAGCTGGTAGCCCAGGAGAGAGAAGAGCTTTACAACCGCCTTGACACCCGAAGTGGTGCTCAGAAGTGTTGTAGAATCTTATATTAGCCAATGTATTTCATATTATTCATATTGATTTGCATATATTTTATTGATAATTATTATTATTATTATTATTATTATTCATATTATTATATAGTAGTGGTTTTATCAATATTATTATTCAATAAGTAAAGCAACAATTATTAATCTTTAATAATGTATACTGTGTTTTCCATTGATTTAGAAAGTCTTCATTTTTAAGTGTTGAACTTTAAATGACCTCTGCTTTATGACAAGTACTTGTACACAGGTGTTCTCAAAAATGTATTAAGATAGTCTACTGGGTGAAAGTTCATTAGAATAGATTCAAGTTATATAGAATTGTCTCAAGTCTTTGAAATGCTTATAAATCAGACAGATAAAGATAAGAAAACAGATGGTTTAGAAATAATTAAAGTTATGTACAGTACATTAAATTAAGTTTGACAGGGTCAAACAAAGGTCTGCTTGTGCCCTCATTAAAACTGTTAAAATACATACATATAGTGAAACATATAAAACATCTGGTGGGGTTATTGAAAGTTCATTTTCCCAAAAGTCATAAATCTGAAATTCTTGAACTTAGTTAAATCTTATCAAGATGAGAAAAGTTTGATAACACAGCTGGGTGCCAGACTGTCTCTACACAGGTGTTTTTAATTGGACAAAACCAGTTATAAATCACTTTAATGAACATATAGGAATTTTGGGAATAATTAAGTTTATCTGGTTGTAGAACAGGTGTCAGATTTATGGTTAGTTACATTGACGTAGATCTTAGCGACCAATCATATGTAAGAGAGATGGTTAAGATAAGACCTGTAAAGGGGTATATAAATGCAAGCTCTACAATTGTTAGACAGACAAGTCAGATAGGAGCTCATAAGGCTGAACTCTGTGTATGCTGCCCTATTGCAAGGATCATAGAGGTCAGAACCAATGGGCAAATATCTGTCCGTAACTTGTCTCCTCGTACGAGTCAGACTTCTTAACTTGTTCCAGAGTGTGGACTCAGGTGAATTTCCCTCACAAACTTGGTCGAGTTAGAACCCAGAACTTTGTGAGGGGACCAGACCACCGGTCGATCGCCTGGTCCCTATTAGGTGATGGGTTCCCAAGAATTGGCAGAAAAGACCCATTCTGGTTCAAGGTGAGAACAATTCATAATTCTTTCAATTTGGTTAGAGGATAAGAATACCTATATCTAATATGTTTGCATTGTAAGAAACTGTATAAATTAGACCTGTATCTTGTAATACTTTGAACATAAACCTGTATGTTATCAGTTGTTAATAAACCCGCATTGCTGAAGTTCTGCCTGGTTTGATACTTTACTATTCTACTTCATTTGGTGGCCCGTACGGGGACATAACCTCAACTCCGATCTTGCCTAACTCCATGCTGGTGAGGCACTGAGCTCAGCACAATATTGCGCAATATATCAGGTTAGCAGACACCTAATATTAGTTCTGCATTGTGTTGTGCCATGTTTTGCTAGCGCTAGGAGGGGCAGGTGGTTGTTGTTGGGGTATCGCTGTCCACCAGGCAGATCTTTGTGATGGCAGGTTCAGTTTTCTCAACTGTGGGTGCCTTAAAGTGCATTGTACAGGATGAGATACCCTGGGTAGAATTTTCTTTTAAATTTTTTTCCGAAGAGGTACCCCTGTAGAAGGCTAGCTACTCTCTGTGTGCACCTACCTTTAACATGCATGTTGGTATCCTAGAGTAAATCGGTCTAGAAGAGGTTTATTTTGATTGGTATCCTAGACCTACAAGAGGTCTGGACGAGGTTTTGGGGTAAATATTTTGACCCCTGGAGAACCTATACTTTTAACATGCTTGTTGGTATCCTAGACTGAGTAAATTGGTCTAGAAAAGGGTTTATCTTGGATTGGTATCCTAGACCTACAAGAGGTCTAGAACAATTGGTATCCTAGACTGGTAAGTCCAGTTTGGAAGAGGTTCTTGAGTTGCCTAAATTTACATGCATGTTGGGATCCTGGATTGGCAATCAATCTGGAGGAGGCTTTGGGGTTATCAGACCCCTGGAAAGCCTAAGTCAAAAACAAAAACAATACCGATATGTAGCTACTATTAGAAAAGGGTACCTTTGTTTGTATAATATTGAACATAAAAATTGTGGTGTAAAATAATACTCATGAGTTTCGAAATGTCAGAAGAGGTAAGTCCTAAAAGGTAAATCAGGTAAAGGTTTTGGAGCACCATTTGTTAACAAAGTTAAAAGGTATGTATCGTCTTTGTGCTATAAGTGTATATGCTTATATGTATCTGTTATGACGGTCTGTGTACTAAGTTAAGATCAGGTTGAGACATTCCTGATCGCCCTGGCAGGCAGGGTTTGGCGGTTTTTCATGTCCTGAGACAAGCCTTTTGGTAAGGTGACGTATGCGCGTACGGTGCCTATTGGCTTTACTCTGAGCACTGCTGTCCACAAGTAATTACTAACTAACCTGTCAGTTTTAATAGTTCTGTGAATATTTGTATATTTGTATATAGTCAGGAATTTGTGTTCATGTGTATGCTTACTTTGCTAGGTGGAGTGACTGTATATTGCTATATAGAAAACAGAAGATAATGACATTTTGTTAATGAATGTTCACAAATGTAAGTTCATTTCTTTGTAATCTTTGTAGACTATTAGGGAATATTGTATGTGAGGGAGACTGACCATCTCCCAAATGAGGTTAGAATAAGTCTGTAGTGGTTGTAAAGACATTGGTGTGAAAGGACCCTGTGTGTTAGTTTTATGAGTGAATTGTAAGAAGTATGCAACTGATGCTGAATTCTGCATAGTGTATGATGAATATGGAAATGGTATGTATCTGCCATACAAATATAATAGAACTTTCTGTGTCATATCTTTGATTTTGTGACACTAGTTATTAGTATTTGATAGGAGGATTTATATTTATATGAGTTAAATGTGTGTGTGTGTGCTTTGTGTATGAGGTGTAAAATGAATCCCTATGTGAATGATTGTATGTGTCTTTCGTGGAGAGGCTAGGGATTGATACATCTATGGTGACTGATTGACTTTAGCGTCAAAGTTCTAAATGTTATTGGCAGTGAGTGAGTGTGTGTGTGTGGAAGGTACGATTCATTAATCTTTTTTATATTTTTTTGAATATGTACCTCAGCTAGATAGCGCCATGAATGGGCTGAGGGAGTTAGAAATTATTTAAACTGTAGAAAAAAGAAAGTTGTATGTTTTACGTAAAGTTCACCCATATTTTTATTTTTTTGTATCTAACATACTGCTTCTGGAAGGAAAATATCTGTAGATAAATTCAACGCTGCTAATGCAATTAATGTCATGCTTAAAAAAAGATTTTTACAGTTGTAGGTTTTACATGTTAGACAAGATAATGTATTTCTTTCAGTATGAGTGTAGGAGAGCAGAAAAGTATAGTCACCATTTTAGAAATAGCTGTCTGCACGTATGTGCAACAACTACATTAAATTACTTTTGTGACAGGTCATCTCAATACTCTGTACTGAGATGAAAGGGGCACGTTTAGGGAGTGTGTCTGGTGATGTTCTTATCCTTAAACATTTGTTAATTTTTATTCTTTATGCTTCTAAAAAGGGAAATGTCTATCATAGGAATAGGTCTCTATTTATTAGAATATCAATTGTAGATTAACCACTTGCCGACCGCCTAACGCAGATATACTGCGGCAGAATGGCACGGGCAGGCAGAATCACGTTCCCATACGTGATCTGCCTCCCGCGGGCGGGGGGTCCGATCGGACCCCCCCCCCGGTGCCAGCGGCGGTCGGCATTTGACTGGAAGCGTCGGGAGGCGAGGGGGAGACCATCCGATCGTGGTCCCCCCCTCGCGATCGCTCCCAGCCAATGGGAATCCTCCTCTGCCTGTGTGTAGTTTCACACAGGCAGAGGATGTGATGTCATCTCTCCTCGGTCTGGCAGTTTCCGTCCCATCGCCGAGGAGAGAAGACAAGTAAGTGCACACAACACAAACACACACAGTAGAACATGCCAGGCATACTTTACACCCCCGATCCCCCCCCCGATCGCCCCCCGATCCCCCCCAATCACCCCCCCCTGTCACAAACTGACACCAGCAGTATTTTTTTTTTTTTTCTGATTACTGCATGGTGTCAGTTTGTGACAGTTACAGTGTTAGGGCAGTGAGTATTACCCCCCTTTAGGTCTAGGGTACCCCCCTAACCCCCCCTAATAAAGTTTTAACCCCTTGATCACCCCGTCACCAGTGTCACTAAGCGATCATTTTTCTGATCGCTGTATTAGTGTCGCTGGTGATGCTAGTTAGGGACGTAAATATTTAGGTTCGCCGTCAGCGTTTTATAGCGACAGGGACCCCCATATACTACCTAATAAATGTTTTAACCCCTTGCTTGCCCCCTAGTTAACCCTTTCAGCACTGATCACCGTATAACCGTTACGGGTGACGCTGGTTAGTTCGTTTATTTTTTATAGTGTCAGGGCACCGCCGTTTATTACCGAATAAAGGTTTAGCCCCCTGATCGCCCGGCGGTGAAATGCGTTGCCCCAGGCAGCGTCAGATTAGCGCCAGTACCGCTAACACTTACGCACGCAGCATACGCCTTCCTTAGTGGTATAGTATCTGTACGGATCAATATCTGATCCGATCAGATCTATACTAGCGTCCCCAGCAGTTTAGGGTTCCCGAAAACGCAGTGTTAGCGGGATCAGCCCAGATACCCGCTAGCACCTGCGTTTTGCCCCTCCGCCCGGCCCGGCCCAGCCCACCCAAGTGCAGTATCGATCGATCACTGTCACTTACAAAACACTAAATGCATAACTGCAGCGTTCGCAGAGTCAGGCCTGATCCCTGAGATCGCTAACAGTTTTCTTGGTAGCGTTTTGGTGAACTGGCAAGCACCAGCCCCAGGCAGCGTCAGGTTAGCGCCAGTACCGCTAACACCCACGCACGCACCGTACACCTCCCTTAGTGGTATAGTATCTGAACGGATCAATATCTGATCCGATCAGATCTATACTAGCGTCCCCAGCAGTTTAGGGTTCCCAAACACGCAGTGTTAGCGGGATCAGCCCAGATACCTGCTAGCACCTGCGTTTTTCCTCTCCGCCCGGCCCAGCCCAGCCCACCCAAGTGCAGTATCGATCGATCACTGACACTTACAAAACACTAAACGCATAACTGCAGTGTTCGCAGAGTCAGGCCTGATCCCTGCGATCGCTAACAGTTTTTTTTGTAGTGTTTTGGTGAACTGGCAAGCACCAGCGGCCTAGTACACCCCGGTCGTAGTCAAACCAGCACTGCAGTAACACGTGGTGACGTTGCGAGTCCCATAAGTGCAGTTCAAGCTGGTGAGGTGGCAAGCACAAGTAGTGTCCCGCTGCCACCAAAAAGACAAACACAGGCCCGTCGTGCCCATAGTGCCCTTCCTGCTGCATTCGCCAATCCTAATTGGGAACCCACCGCTTCTGCAGCGCCCGTACTTCCCCCATTCACATCCCCAACCAAATGCAGTCGGCTGCATGAGAGGCATTTTCTTTATGTCCTCCCGAGTACCCCTACCCAGCGAACCCCCCCAAAAAAGATGTCGTGTCTGCAGCAAGCGCGGATATAGGCGTGACACCCGCTATTATTGTCCCTCCTGTCCTGACAATCCTGGTCTTTGCATTGGTGAATGTTTTGAACGCTACCATTCACTAGTTGAGTATTAGCGTAGGGTACAGCATTCCACAGACTAGGCGCACTTTCACAGG
Source organism: Lithobates septentrionalis (assembly GCA_037952835.1). Taxonomy (NCBI): domain Eukaryota; kingdom Metazoa; phylum Chordata; class Amphibia; order Anura; family Ranidae; genus Lithobates; species Lithobates septentrionalis. Next base: position 5,274,926 of record JBBDGP010000819.1, read on the forward strand.
GTCTCCCAAGATGCCATCGCATTTTGAGAGACCCGAACCTGGAACCGGTTACAGTTATAAAAGTTAGTTACAAAAAAAAGTGTAAAAAAAAAAAAAAAAAAAACACATACAAAAATATAAAAACAAAAAAAAAATAGTTGTCGTTTTATTGTTCTCTCTCTCTCTATTCTCTCTCTATTGTTCTGCTCTTTTTTACTGTATTCTATTCTGCAATGTTTTATTGTTATTATGTTTTATCATGTTTGCTTTTCAGGTATGCAATTTTTTATACCTTACCGTTTACTGTGCTTTATTGTTAACCATTTTTTTGTCTTCAGGTATGCCATTCATGACTTTGAGTGGTTATACCAGAATGATGCCTGCAGGTTTAGGTATCATCTTGGTATCATTCTTTTCAGCCAGCGGTCGGCTTTCATGTAAAAGCAATCCTAGCGGCTAATTAGCCTCTAGACTGCTTTTACAAGCAGTGGGAGGGAATGCCCCCCCCAATGTCTTCCGTGTTTTTCTCTGGCTCTCCTGTCTCAACAGGGAACCTGAAAATGCAGCCGGTGATTCAGCCAGCTGACCATAGAGCTGATCAGAGACCAGAGTGGCTCCAAACATCTCTATGGCCTAAGAAACCAGAAGCTACGAGCATTTTATGACTTAGATTTCGCCGGATGTAAACAGCGCCATTGGGAAATTGGGAAAGCATTTTATCACACCGATCTTGGTGTGGTCAGATGCTTTGAGGGCAGAGGAGAAATCTAGGGTCTAATAGACCCCAATTTTTGCAAAAAAGAGTACCTGTCACTACCTATTGCTATCATAGGGGATATTTACATTTGAAAGAAAGGACATTGTTTGGGACTTTAAATGAGATGTGTGTAAGCGAAGAAACAATAGTATACATGAGCAAATGACAGGTTTATTTCGTGGATTCGTTCCACTTCTTCAGAAGCAATTGCAGAATTCATATCTAAAAGTAATATATATCCAAAATTATTCCAATGAATTAGACAAGGGTGTGGGGGATGGAAAAACCCAAACACCCCAATGGCTTACTTGACAGCCTTGTGAACAGTCCTACAGTGCTGAAGCCTCATGGTCAATGGAGGCCGGGATATATATTACTTTTAGATATGAATTCTGCAATTGCTTCTGAAGAAGTGGAACGAATCCACGAAACGCGTATTTTTTTTTTTTTTTAAGCTTATTTATGCAGTTTTATATTTCATCATGTTTGTATACAATGTCCTTTGAATTTTAAAGCTTGTGTAATATGTATGTTGTTTATATGTATTACATGTGTATCAGCTCGTCATACTGGCAATGCATCGGGTCCAATGCAATTTCTTAAATAAACCTGTCATTTGCTCATGTATACTATTGTTTCTTCGCTTACACACATCTCATTTAAAGTCCCAAACAATGTCCTTTCTTTCAAATGATTACTAGGGATGGAAGTGTAGTGCTCGCTTATGACCACACACTTCATTTAAAGTCCCAACCTTTTTTCGTTTTTTAGAATTCAAATTTGGGGATGGAGATGTGTGATGTGAGTGGAAACCAACTGCCTACACGTGTTTGCTGTTGACCGTCAACCATTTATTTCCATGTTTGACAGCTGACCCTATTTGTTGTGGTCCGCATCTCTATTATGTCTACAGCAAATTTTCACGTTGGCATAATTTTTCCACTCACTTTATTAGATTACCAATTTATGGTTTGTTACTTGTCTTGGACATGCAGTCTCATGGCTTTGGTTGGCTGGATTGTTCCAGGTCCGGGAGCTGCGATGCGCACTGGTGCCTCCCCTCCCCTCCCTGCTGATTTGCTGGGAGGGGTGGTGGGTGTCTCACTGTGCATCGGCGCCACGCCCCGCGTCGCTATGTGTGAGGACACTTCATTGTGTCTCATTGGCGGCGGCGAGTTGTCCAGCGTAGTGTGTGGTGGGCGTTCCCGCCGACGCTGGCGGCCACGTGTCAGCTGTTTGGCGGGAAGGCCACATACAAACACACCCAGCGTGACGCTGGCGGCGTTCGGTGTGGCTGCCCGGGCGGGTATACCTTTCAATCCTGGGAGATGCAATCTTCTTTCCCTTTACACAAAACGTTCCTTGGACCTTACATGGAGGTCATGGCACTCACACACAGATTACTAGGTAAAACTATCTTCTTTCCTCCCCCCCCCCCAGGACTCCTCTTCCTTGTCGGTTTCTCTTGTTTCTCTCTTTTCTACCTCTTTGGGGGTCCTTGAATTCTTGGACAGGATAGGTCTGTCGTTATTCCAGGACTATGCACTTTACCACCTCCTACTCCTGCTTTTCTGGTTGTTTTTTTGCCTATGGTTTGCTGTGTTTCTTGGTTCACCTCTTCATGGATACCTCATCCAATTTTCTCTGCTTTGTCTATTTTGTTTCTCCTTTTGTCCTGAATCTCTGGGCAGTATTGGTCTGTTGTGATTCTAGGATGCCTTATCATTTCTTCCTTTTTTCTATAGGTTTTTGGTTCTTTATTGGTCTTTTTCTCCTGGTCAGCTACAATTCATGTGCCTGGCCAGTCTGTTCTTTTGAGTTTTGTTTTTTTCACCTCACACAGATGGGAGCTACTCACAGGCATCTTCCTGCAGCTCATGTTTTTTCGCTCCCCTGGGGTATGGTGTTCTCCGCCTTGGCTGTCTGCATTGTGATGCCCCCTCAGCTCCCGGTGGGAATGTGTCCCGGCCTCCATTGACCATGAGGCTTCAGCACTGTAGGACTGTTCACAAGGCTGTCAAGTAAGCCATTGGGGTGTTTGGGTTTTTCCTTCCCCCACACCCTTGTCTAATTCATTGGAATAATTTTGGATATATATTACTTTTAGATATGAATTCTGCAATTGCTTCTGAAGAAGTGGAACGAATCCACGAAACGCGTATTTTTTTTTTTTTTTTTTTTTAAGCTTATTTATGCAGTTTTATATTTCATCATGTTTGTATACAATGTCCTTTGAATTTTAAAGCTTGTGTAATATGTATGTTGTTTATATGTATTACATGTGTATCAGCTCGTCATACTGGCAATGCATCGGGTCCAATGCAATTTCTTAAATAAACCTGTCATTTGCTCATGTATACTATTGTTTCTTCGCTTACACACATCTCATTTAAAGTCCCAAACAATGTCCTTTCTTTCAAATGACTACTAGGGATGGAAGTGTAGTGCTCGCTTATGACCACACACTTCATTTAAAGTCCCAACCTTTTTTCGTTTTTTAGAATTCAAATTTGGGGATGGAGATGTGTGATGTGAGTGGAAACCAACTGCCTACACGTGTTTGCTGTTGACCGTCAACCATTTATTTCCATGTTTGACAGCTGACCCTATTTGTTGTGGTCCGCATCTCTATTATGTCTACAGCAAATTTTCACGTTGGCATAATTTTTCCACTCACTTTATTAGATTACCAATTTATGGTTTGTTACTTGTCTTGGACATGCAGTCTCATGGCTTTGGTTGGCTGGATTGTTCCAGGTCCGGGAGCTGCGATGCGCACTGGTGCCTCCCCTCCCCTCCCTGCTGATTTGCTGGGAGGGGTGGTGGGTGTCTCACTGTGCATCGGCGCCACGCCCCGCGTCGCTATGTGTGAGGACACTTCATTGTGTCTCATTGGCGGCGGCGAGTTGTCCAGCGTAGTGTGTGGTGGGCGTTCCCGCCGACGCTGGCGGCCACGTGTCAGCTGTTTGGCGGGAAGGCCACATACAAACACACCCAGCGTGACGCTGGCGGCGTTCGGTGTGGCTGCCCGGGCGGGTATACCTTTCAATCCTGGGAGATGCAATCTTCTTTCCCTTTACACAAAACGTTCCTTGGACCTTACATGGAGGTCATGGCACTCACACACAGATTACTAGGTAAAACTATCTTCTTTCCTCCCCCCCCCCCCCAGGACTCCTCTTCCTTGTCGGTTTCTCTTGTTTCTCTCTTTTCTACCTCTTTGGGGGTCCTTGAATTCTTGGACAGGATAGGTCTGTCGTTATTCCAGGACTATGCACTTTACCACTTCCTACTCCTGCTTTTCTGGTTGTTTTTTGCCTATGGTTTGCTGTGTTTCTTGGTTCACCTTTTCATGGATACCTCATCCAATTTTCTCTGCTTTGTCTATTTTGTTTCTCCTTTTGTCCTGAATCTCTGGGCAGTATTGGTCTGTTGTGATTCTAGGATGCCTTATCATTTCTTCCTTTTTTCTATAGGTTTTTGGTTCTTTATTGGTCTTTTTCTCCTGGTCAGCTACAATTCATGTGCCTGGCCAGTCTGTTCTTTTGAGTTTTGTTTTTTTCACCTCACACAGATGGGAGCTACTCACAGGCATCTTCCTGCAGCTCATGTTTTTTCGCTCCCCTGGGGTATGGTGTTCTCCGCCTTGGCTGTCTGCATTGTGATGCCCCCTCAGCTCCCGGTGGGAATGTGTCCCGGCCTCCATTGACCATGAGGCTTCAGCACTGTAGGACTGTTCACAAGGCTGTCAAGTAAGCCATTGGGGTGTTTGGGTTTTTCCTTCCCCCACACCCTTGTCTAATTCATTGGAATAATTTTGGATATATATTACTTTTAGATATGAATTCTGCAATTGCTTCTGAAGAAGTGGAACGAATCCACGAAACGCATATTTTTTTTTTTTTAAGCTTATTTATGCAGTTTTATATTTCATCATGTTTGTATACAATGTCCTTTGAATTTTAAAGCTTGTGTAATATGTATGTTGTTTATATGTATTACATGTGTATCAGCTCGTCATACTGGCAATGCATCGGGTCCAATGCAATTTCTTAAATAAACCTGTCATTTGCTCATGTATACTATTGTTTCTTCGCTTATACACATCTCATTTAAAGTCCCAAACAATGTCCTTTCTTTCAAATGATTACTAGGGATGGAAGTGTAGTGCTCGCTTATGACCACACACTTCATTTAAAGTCCCAACCTTTTTTCGTTTTTTAGGGGATATTTACATTCCCTGAGATAAAAATAAAAATGATTTAAAAAAAAAATGAAAGGAACAGTTTAAAAATAAGATAAAAAAAATAATAATAATAATAAAGAAAAAAAAAAAAAAAAAAAAAAAAAAAAAAAGCACCCCTGTCCCCCCTGCTCTCGCGCTAAGGCGAACGCAAGCGTCGGTCTGGCGTCAAATGTAAACAGCAATTGCACCATGCATGTGAGGTATCACCGTGAACGTCAGATTGAGGGCAGTAATTTTAGCAGTAGACTTCCTCTGTAAATCTAAAGTGGTAACCTGTAAAGGCTTTTAAAGGCTTTTAAAAATGTATTTAGTTTGTCGCCACTGCACGTTTGTGCGCAATTTTAAAGCATGTCATGTTTGGTATCCATGTACTCGGCCTAAGATCGTCTTTTTTATTTCATCAAACATTTGGGCAATATAGTGTGTTTTAGTGCATTAAAATGTAAAAAAGTGTGTTTTTTCCCCAAAAAATGCGTTTGAAAAATCGCTGCGCAAATACTGTGTGAAAAAAAAAAATGAAACACCCACCATTTTAATCTGTAGGGCATTTGCTTTAAAAAAAAATATATAATGTTTGGGGGTTCAAAGTAATTTTCTTGCAAAAAAAAAATTATTTTTTTATGTAAACAATAAGTGTCAGAAAGTGGTTAGAAGAGTGGGTGATGTGTGACATAAGCTTCTAGATGTTGTGCATAAAATGCCAGGACAGTTCAAAACCCCCCCAAATGACCCCATTTTGGAAAGTAGACACCCCAAGCTATTTGCTGAGAGTCATGTTGAGTCCATGGAATATTTTATATTGTGACACAAGTTGCGGGAAAGAGACAATTTTTTATTTATTTTTTTTTTTTTTTGCGCAAAGTTGTCACTAAATGATATATTGCTCAAAAATGCCATGGGAATATGTGAAATTACACCCCAAAATACATTCTGTTGCTTCTCCTGAGTACGGGGATACCACATGTGTGAGACTTTTTGGGAGCCTAGCCGCGTACGGGACCCCGAAAACCAAGCACCGCCTTCAGGCTTTCTAAGGCCGTAAATTTTTGATTTCACTCTTCACTGCCTATCACAGTTTCGGAGGCCATGGAATGCCCAGGTGGCAAAAAACCCCCCCAAATGACCCCATTTTGGAAAGTAGACACCCCAAGCTATTTGATGAGAGGTATAGTGAGTATTTTTCAGACCTCACTTTTTGTCACAAAATTTTGAAAATTAAAAAAAGAAAAAAAAAAATGTTTTTTTCTCGTCTTTCTTTATTTTCAAAAACAAATGAGAGCTGCAAAATACTCACCATGCCTCTCAGCAAATAGCTTGGGGTGTCTACTTTCCAAAATGGGGTCATTTGGGGGGGGGGGGTTGTGCCACCTGGGCATTCCATGGCCTCCGAAACTGTGATAGGCAGTGAGGAGTAAAATCAAAAAATGTACGCCCTTAGAAATCCTGAAGGCAGTGATTGGTTTTCGGGGCCCCGTACGCGGCTAGGCTCACAAAAAGTCCCACACATGTGGTATCCCCATACTCAGGAGAAGCAGCTAAATGTATTTTGGGGTGCAATTCCACATATGCCCATGGCCTGTGTGAGCAATATATCATTTAGTGACAACTTTTTGTAATTTTTTTTTTTTTTTGTCGTTATTCAATCACTTGGGACAAAAAAAATGAATATTCAATGGGCTCAACATGCCTCTCAGCAAATTCCTTGGGGTGTCTACTTTCCAAAATGGGGTCATTTGTGGGGGTTTTGTACTGCCCTGCCATTTTAGCACCTCAAGAAACGACATAGGCAGTCATAAATTAAAGGCTGTGTAAATTCCAGAAAATGTACCCTAGTTTGTAGGCGCTATAACTTTTGCGCAAACCAATAAATATACACTTATTGACATTTTTTTTACCAAAGACATGTGGCTGAATACATTTTGGCCTAAATGTATGACTAAAATTGAGTTTATTGGATTTTTTTTAGAACAAAAAGTAGAAAATATCATTTTTTTTCAAAATTTTCGGTCTTTTTCCGTGTATAGCGCAAAAAATAAAAATGGCAGAGGTGATCAAATACCATCAAAAGAAAGCTCTATTTGTGGGAAGAAAAGGACGCAAATTTCGTTTGGGTACAGCATTGCATGACCGCGCAATTAGCAGTTAAAGCGACGCAGTGCCGAATTGTAAAAAGTGCTCTGGTCAGGAAGGGGGGTAAAACCTTCCGGGGCTGAAGTGGTTAAAATAGGTATTCTTTTATATTATGGATTGCAGTAGTGAAAGGTGCATTTTATTTTTAGTGTATCACTCTTGTAAGTAGGCTGCTTATTCTCCCTTGTAGCTTTTGTTATTTATTTTGTCAGGTCCCTATCTTATTGTACAGTATTATGTATACGGTCTTCTTTTTATATTTGCCTACTTAGCAGTATTCACAAAGATAGCGATGGGATTTATTTATTTGGTAAAAGGGAATTCCACATTTATATTTGTTTCTTATTTTCTAAAAAGAATAGTGAAGAGTGATGCATGGTTACAACAGTGCTACCATCTTATTATATATGCTATATGTAGCACATACAGGGGGGTGAGTTAGATAATTAGAGTCTTCATTTTTAATATTAGCTTGTAAGCTCTGGTGAACAAGGTCCCTTATTAGTATTGGCTATAACTTATTTTGTCCTACCTGATTACAATATTTAGTAATCATCAGGCTAATTATTAGTTTCCCTAAAGTAATCATTTGTTTCTTTATTCCAGGAGCAGCCAGCACGTTTTCATATGTAAAGTTATACTTTGTGAAATTTCACTACTTTTGATTTTTTATTATTCAAGTTCCTAGTTATGCTACTGCAGGTGGCAAAGTCGGTTTTTGGATTAGGGTCACTCTGCATTAATATGATCTAATTAACAATAAAATGTATATAATTATTCTTAAGGAAACTCTAGTTAACTATTAACATTTTGAAAGATCTGGAAACTATGGGTGCAATATACATGAGACATATTTTAGGAGGGGCTCTCCTGAATATCATTATGTATTAAAATTGGGATTTTTGGGGATCACACAGTAATAGCATGCAATGTAAATCTGCAACCAATCAATTAAGTATAATACTTTATTGTACAAGGCGTGTGTGTGTGTGTGTGTGGTATTTGTTGCTAGTGATGGCATACTCAAATATTTAGATATCTTAAGTTTGTAGGATGTTGATCTAGGCATTGTTTCATCATTGATAATAACTTGATTAATGTTTTCAGGTTTTATTTTCTTCTTTCAGATAAGTAGGGACATAGTAATGCACATTTTCTTCACCTCTTTAGATTTAACAGACTGTGCAAGTGACCGTGTAATTTTATTTTGATACCTTTTTAATTATGAACAATCACAATGTAGTTTCACAAAATGTAGTTCTACAAAGTCTGTTTTGTGTGCCTGCATATAGACTTTATTGCAATAAAAGAACAAAGCTGTAGATATACTGTAGATATACTTTAATAATGGTCTGCTCCTTTTTAAAGTAAATCAGTTTTTCATATGGTCATGCAAATGTACGAGACAACAGCTAAGTGTCTGATGTGGGACGTTTTTCCCAGGATTGGGGTGTATACAGCACTGATATCAGATAATTGTACCCATTTTTATGAAAAATCTGTTCCATTCTGCTCTATGCTTGGCATAGACAATAGAACCTTGTGTCCACACTCATATTCATTGGTGGATAGGTTGTATGGGCTGTTGTAGACCAAATTAAATACAATTTACTGGGCTATATGAAACTTTGGATAGATTTGTCACTAAATTTAGGAGTTCTAGAGGCAGATCATAGTTGCTTAGACTTAATGCTGTACAGTGGGAGATAAAATGTTCATTTGTTCAAAAGAATTAACTAAATTGGTGTAGCTTTGTTTCTAAACAGATCCTTGTTTTAGATGTGATCTCTTGTTCCAATCAAAGCCACTAAAGGAATGTATGTCAGTCTTGATGATTGCAAGTACATTAAAGCTCATAAAAGGAAGTCGAAGAATTCGCAATTCAAGTGTCCATTTGAATCCACATTTGTGACAGTGACATTTTCAGTTTCTATAGTAGTCAAAGTCTGAATGAGATTAGCAGGAGTGTTATTCACATAAGTGCAAGTGGAATGCATACAAGAGACTGTTGCAAAAAAAGACAAAAGTATTTCAGTAATGGACAATTCTAAATAATTGTATGTGATACTCTGTATGTAGAGAATTACCATTGTTTTGATTGTTATATATGTTATAAGTATTATTATTGTGAACACCTTAAAGTGGAACTTTGGTCAGAAAATTAATTCCTGCTGGATCACTTGAGGCTGACCCCTTTTGCAGGTGTGGCTATGAAACACAGTAACAAAAATAAGTGCCTATACTGTTTAAAATCCACTGTTCCTCCCTGCTCTACACGGGCTCAGTTGTGCTCTATTTTTTTTGCACTGATTCAAATCTAGAGGTCAGTCTGCTGACAGCCTGAAATTCTACTGCTGCTCAAAGGTTCTGGGCTTCAGTAGAATGGTAGCATAATAGTTAATGTGGAATGTATTTTTCTTGCTAATGACCCTTATTTTATCACATTTTTGTGAGTAGAGTTCCACTTTGAGTAAATGTTCAATCATTATAAACAAATAGTTTTATAATTTTTTGAAAAAAAAAAAAAGTGAGGAGGTGTAATGTAATAAGTATGACATTTTCGCTAAAGACTGTATGATATTGATGCTTTATAAGATACGTTATGATATTTATCTTGATATTGTTTTATAATTCATGTTTTAAGACATAGGAGAGGTAGGCTACTGACTTAGAGAGTATAGCAGTGACTGACAGAAGAGACCCATGCTGACTGTTATTGTATAATATTCTGCAGTATAGTATGTGCAGGGATGGACAAAAAGTGAATGGTTTTGGGTTTAGCAAACTTTGTGGGAAGACTGCAGAATTAAAACTAATGAAATATCTGGACTTGATATATTGACCTATGACATGACCAGGGTAATAGTGACTGGTGTGGAGTCAAGGTTAAGAAATTATAAGAATTTTAAATTTATTGTATGGGAAATAGTATAGGTTGGGAAATAAAATGTAAAAGAATAATCTATATAAAATACTTCATACTGAAAACATGTACTTCAAGGGATTTATACAGATAATTATTATTAATATTCTAAGAGTATTGTATTATGATAAAACTATATAGATACATGTATATTTCTTTAGTGGATGTTGTAGAAGTAAAAGAAACACACTAAATTAAGTTATTAGATAAAATGAGAGTGCAGGAGCCATTGCTTTGTAGGTTGCCCTGAAATGTTTGCCAGAGACCTATTGTATCCTGACACTGACTATTTTTTATTTTTTACAACTATAATTCTGAAGTGTATTTTATATCCAGACAAATATCGGGTGATCGCAGAAGACATGATGCAACTTGTTACAAATGTTAATTGCCACAAAGGAAGGATTTCATGCATAAAAGGAGGAACTGGAAAATCTGAGACTTGTATCTTTGCAGAACAGGTATGCACTGAACTTGTGTCTTACAGCATCCATAGCAGCTTGTGCTATAATACTGGACCAGCAAATGAAGAAGGATATCTCTCCAGACACATCAAGCACGTGGCTAAGCTGAAAAGACCTATGCAGGAAAAGGCAGAGCCTTATGGGACTGAGTTTGGCTTTCATTCACTAGCTAAACTGATTGTTCTTCTTCCCTGTTATCCTTGATGTGATGTTGCTGAGTAACTGTTGCCTGTTGCAAGAAGTTTGTGGCAAGAATGATCACGATGCCACTGAGACTGACAACTATGTTTTCCGTGCCACATATGGAGAAGGACTTTGCAGCTACAGAAGATGATGCAGTGTGTTTTTGATTGGACTGATTTATTTTTATTTTTTGTTTATGTGATAAGTGTCGGGTTCATTGGGGTCTCTGAAGGGCATGGTGGGTGATCCGTATTATAATTGCTGTGAGGCTTATGCCTCAACAGGGGGAAAATGTTGTAGAATCTCATATTAGCCAATGTATTTCATATTATTCATATTGATTTGCATATATTTTATTAATAATAATAATTATAATTATTATTATTAATATTATTATATAGTAGTGGTTTTATCAATATTATCATTCAATAAGTAAAGCAACAATTATTAATCTTTAATAATGTATACTGTGTTTTCCATTGATTTAGAAAGTCTTCATTTTCAAGTGTTGAACTTTAAATGACCTCTGCTTTATGACAAGTACTTGTACACAGGTGTTCTCGAAAATGTATTAAGATAGTCTACTGGGTGAAAGTTCATTAGAATAGATTCAAGTTATATAGAATTGTCTCAAGTCTTTGAAATGCATATAAATCAGACAGATAAAGATAAGAAAACAGGTGGTTTAGAAATAATTAAAGTTATGTACAGTACATTAAATTAAGTTTGACACGGTCAAACAAAGGTCTGCTTGTGTCCTCATTAAAACTGTTAAAATACATGCATATAGTGAAACATATAAAACATCTGGTGGGGTTATTGAAAGTTCATTTTCCCAAAAGTCATAAATCTGTAATTCTTGAACTTAGTTAAATCTTATTAAGATGAGGAAAGTTTGATAACACAGCTGGGTGCCAGACTGTCTCTACACAGGTGTTTTTAATTGGACAAAACCAGTTATAAATCACTTTAATGAACATATAGGAATTTTGGGAATAATTAAGTTTATCTGGTTGTAGAACAGGTGTCAGATTTATGGTTAGTTACATTGACGTAGATCTTAGCGACCAATTATATGTAAGAGAGATGGTTAAGATAAGACTTGTAAAAGGGTATATAAATGCAAGCTCTACAATTGTTAGACAGACAAGTCAGATAGGAGCTCATAAGGCTGAATTCTGTGTATGCTGCCCTATTGCAAGGGTCATAGAGGTCAGAACCAGTGGGCAAATTTCTGTCCGTAACTTGTCTCCTCGTACGAGCCAGAGAAGACTTCTTAACTTGTTCCAGAGTGTGGTCTCAGGTTAATTTCCCTCACGAACTTGGTCGAGTTGGAACCCAGAACTCTGTGAGGGGACCAGACCACCAGTCGATCGACTGGTTTCTATTAGGTGACGGGTTCCCAAGAATTGGCAGAAAAGACCCATCCTGGTTCGAGGTGAGAACAATTCACAATTCTTTCAATTTGGTTAGAGGATAAGAATGCCTATATCCAATATGTTTGCATTGTAAGAAACTGTATAAATTAGACCTGTATCTTGTAATACTTTGAACATAAACCTGTATGTTATCAGCTGTTAATAAACCTGCATCCTCGGCGGAAAGCAGTGGCTCTCCTCCTCGGCGGGAAGCGGCAGCGCTCCCCTCCTCGGGGGAAGCAGCGGCTCTTGTGTCCGCTTGGCTCCTCAGGCTTTCTCCGCTATAACGCAGTGCTCTGCGCCCCAGCACTGTGTCTGTCTACAGCAGTGCTGGACTCTCTCCTCACAGGCTCAGAGACAGCAGCAGGACCCATTGGCTTTGAATAAGAGACAAGATGACACCTATACCTGTAGTGAGACATTTTGTGGCATGTACTTTAGTGTCCCAACTAAAATAGATCATGTGTTTTTAAAAACTGGAGGTGAGGAGGTCTTGAACTGTTCAGATACTCTGTACCTGCAGAGTTTAAACTGAGACCTAGACATTTATTTCTGTAAACCATTTTGTAAATATATGCAAAGACAATGCAAGACATTTTGCCATCTCTCCTAGACGTTTTTCCTCCTGGCAGCAGCATTTTGATAGAAAAAATGCTTCATGCTCATAAACACATGTAAAGCATTTAGGCGCATCAAGTTGTTTGGCGGTAATTCATTTAATTGTCTAGAAGCATAATTTATGCTGGCCATTGAAATGAATAAACCTTCAAGCGCTAAACGCTCCTAGTTTTAACACGTTTAGATACATTGACAGGCATTAGGTGTTTTTTCTGCCAAAATGCTGCTGCTCCTGGATGCGTTCAACAAGTCTAGTGTGCATGAGGCATATAGATTTGTAATTTTTTTTATGCTTGGTATTCTTATACCTGGTAATTATGATTTTTTTCTATTTGCACGAATAGGCTTGCTAAATTGTTACTTGATGTGTTTAGTTCCTGAAGAAGCACTGGTTGCATTCTGTGGAAATACTTTGTGAAATTCAGCAACTTTCTTTGAATAAAAACCTTTGAGCGCTGGTACCCTTGGACATGTTCTCTATACTTGAGCTTGATTGGGGAAGCCTTGTTGCATGAAAAGCACTCCACCTAGCCAAGGTGTGATTTACCTTTACAGCTAAAATAAATCTACCGATTTATAATTATTATTATTATTATTATTATTTTGAATTGTTTTTTTATTATAGGTAGCAGATTCCAACAGTGAATATTTCTTTAAATCATCTAAACTGTTTGAAAGTCCTGTGCACATGGAGGAAGCAGAAGATGTTCTCTGCATTTTACAGGCAGGTATGTTACTGAAAGGTTTAACAGTAGTATGGGTATGCAAAACCCATTTTTTTGCCATTGCATTTTTTAGATATTTCCCTTTGGCATGTTGGGATGAACACCAGACAAACTGTTTAATGCACAGGTGAAATCCATACACAAGTATTATACTCCCTAGAGGCTTTGTAATTCTGTTCTGCTAGTCTGATTTCAACACCTCTGCTACACTGCATGGCCAAGAAGCTGAATCCACTATTTGACAGTTCAGCTCTACAGCTTCAAGTGACCTCTGCTTAACCGCCTGCTGTACAATCACAGACATGTACCTCATTGTGTTCAAGTGGTTTAGACCTGGGCCATGGCTGCAGCTGTCAGCTATAACCCCGGTATTACAATTTTAAGCCGGCGATTCCCTAACTTGTAAAAGTGATCCAAGTGGCTGATTTTTGCACCACACATGTGAGGTATCGCTGTGAACATTAGAACAATAATTGTAGCTCTAGACCTCCTTTGTACCTCTGAACTGGTAACCTGTAAAAAAAATTAAATTGTCACCTATGGAGATTTTTAGGTATCGTAGTTTGTCACCATTTCACGAGCGCACACAATTTTAAAGCGTGACATGTTAGGTATCTATTTACTCGGTGTAACATCATCTTTTATATTTTACAGAAAAAATGAGTTTGATATTGTGTTTTTTGCATTAAAAATGATTAAAAATGTATTTTTTTTAAAAAAAAATTTGCATTTGAAAAATCACAGCGCAAATACTGCGTGACATAAAAAAATTGCAACAACCACCATTTTATTCTCTAGGGCCTCTGCTAAAAAATATGTAGAGTGTTTGGGGGTTCTAAGTAATTTTCTAGCAAAAAATACCGATTGTTACATATAAACAAAGTGTCAGAAAATTGAATAAAATATAATGACTGCGCTTAGGGCAATGTGTAGGTATGCAGCCCCCCTAAGGAAGCTCCCCAGAGGTGCTTCAGAAATGAATATGTATGTGAATGGGGTGGTGGCGCTCCCTAGACTTGATTGGGCAGATAAGTGGTAGAAAATGACAGACGTAATAGAGACCAATATACTGGCTCCTCGGCGGATGACCCCACCGGAGCAGGTTGTGTAAATAGATACCAGACAACAGTGAGGTGACAGCACTCTCTATAGGGGATATACAGCATAGGTAAGTATGCAAAATAAAATAAAAATATAAAATAATGAGAAATAATATAGTAATGAAAATTATATCAAACCTCCTCACCATAAGTGATAGTGTTGGTAGGTGTACCTACCCTGATTATACATACATCACATGTGAGTGAAACCTTATATAGTATAAGCTTTCACATGAGTGCACACACTTTGATAGTATGTAATACTACACCTGTGACTAAAATACAAGTGGTGATAACCTCAAAATAACAAAGGTAGTGGTAAGCCTATAAGTGACCATATGATTGAGCACCTAGATATATATTAGGCATCTACCAAATTATGAATTCATAAATATAATCAGCGAACAAGAATAATTTAAACCTTAATTAGTTTTAAATCTTAATCAATTTTTAAAGTGTTTGTAAACAATCCACAATTAATAGGCAGTCCGTAATTATGAAGAAGTCTTCAA
The DNA here is from genome assembly GCA_037952835.1 of Lithobates septentrionalis. Taxonomy (NCBI): domain Eukaryota; kingdom Metazoa; phylum Chordata; class Amphibia; order Anura; family Ranidae; genus Lithobates; species Lithobates septentrionalis. The sequence continues at coordinate 5,289,981 of JBBDGP010000819.1, forward strand.
CACGGTGAGAAATAAAAAAACTCAAAAACGTGACTTGAGTGCATTCAACGTCCTTGGTGACTTAGTGCTCCCCCTCAAGGGTCCCCACTCACCAGATCCATTCACCCCAAAGGGTGTAGAGGTTACATATATATATATGCGAATTGTGTGCGCTCGTGAAATGGTGACAAACTACGATACCTAAAAATCTCCATAGGTGCAATAATTTTCATTACTATATTATTTCTCATTATTTTATATTTTTATTTTATTTTGCATACTTACCTATGCTGTATATCCCCTATAGGGAGTGCTGTCACCTCACTGTTGTCTGGTATCCATTTACACAACCTGCTCCGGTGGGGTCATCCGCCGTGGAGCCAGTATATTGGTCTCTATTACGACTGTCATTTTCTACCACTTATCTGCCCAATCAAGTCTAGGGAGCGCCACCACCCCATTCACATACATATTCAAAGTGTCAGAAAAGGCCTGGTCTTCAAGTGGTTAGAGATTGGATAATGAATCAACATTATGATCAGTGGCGGCTGGTGCTCAAAATTTTTTGGGGGGTGCAAAACAAACAGAAAAATTCAGAAAAAACTCCCATCAATTGCAGCCTCACTGTGCCATCAAATGCAGCCACTGTGCCCATCAATTGCCACCACTCTGCCATCAAACGCAGCCACTGCGCCATATCAAATGCTCCCACTGTGCCCCATCAAATGCTCCCACTGTGCCCCATCAAATGCTCCCACTGTGCCATATCAAATGCTCCCACTGTGCCATATCAAATGCTGCCAGTGTGCCATATCAAATGCTGCCAGTGTGCCCCCCCGCCCACCGTCTGCACTTACCCTGTCTCGGTGGAACAGCTCTTTGATGTCTTCTCCCGTCCTTTCTTCCTGTCCTCTGCTATGATTAGATGCCTGATAGGCATCCAATCACAGCGCCTGTCGTTTCAGCCAATCAGGTGATGATTAAGAGATCAGAGCACCTGATTGGCAAAGAGGCAGTTTAGTGTTAGGAAAGCGAATATCCATTCGCTTTTCAAACACAGCTGAGTGACCTGTGAGCGCCCAGCATGGCGCTCGCAGGTCACCTTTTTTTACGCCTATTAGAGCCTATGGCTCTAATCAGGTGCTTCAAAAACACCCCCCGCCGCTGTAATTCAGGCGCCTGGTGCCCGAAAAGGGGCTGGGCGCCTGAATAGTGGGTGGTAGCGGTGGCCATAGATAGATTCATGCAATGCATCTATTGGTGATAGAGGGGGTGGCAGGAGAGAAAGGGCGGCGTCTGTGTGCCCTTATGGATGCACCGCCACTGATGAGGATTTCAATTCTTGGATCCATGAGCAGTTTGGAGGCAGAGAGGTGATTTGGACTGTATCAGGCAATAGGGATGCCGCCTGCTTGCTTTTGTTTGTAATACTGACTGCATAGAAAAACAAACCCTTTTGTAGCTAAAATTGTACATATGCATACTGGACTTCTGTTTTGAAAACTCGCATATAAAAGTACCAATGGACATACTTATTTTAAAGCCAACACATGTTATAAATGGAAAACCAGCAAATGTAACTCTTTTTTGCAGCTGTGTTTATGAATTATTGCACAAATGGGGTGTTAAAGGTTAAAGGGATTGTAAACCTACATATTTTTTCACCTTAATGCATCCTATAGATACCTCACATGTCACGCTTTAAAATTGCGCACACTTGTGAAATGGCGCCAAACTTTGGTACCTAAAAATCTCCATAGGCAACACTTTAAAAATGTTTACAGGTTACCTGTTTAGAGTTACAGAGGAGGTCTAGTGCTAGAACTATTGCTCTCGCTCGAACATTCGCGGCAATATCTCACGTGTTTGGTTTGAACGCCGTTTACATATGTGGGCGCAACTTTTTTCTTATTATTGTTTATTTGAATTCATTTATTTTTACACTTTCCCTTTAAAAAAAATATTTTGATCACTTTTATTCCCATTACAAGGAATGTAAACATCCCTTGTAAGACCCCACATATCTCCTCTAGGCAGGAAAGACAGAGATCAAAAGAAAAAAAAAAAATGATCTTGGCCTTTCCAGCCGAGTCCCCGACAATGTTTACTTCCATCGGGCCGGACGTGACGTCATAGCTGGGCCTCCGAAGGTCATAGAGATTTCCAGGGAACATCTGGTCACTGCAAATCTCTATGCTCAACTTCCGGCGCTGATCGATTCCCTCTCTATTTTGCCAAACGCACAGGCGAGCCGGTAGAAGCACCGGAGGGTGTAAGAACGATCAAGCTGCTGAACTGCCGCTATGATTGTTCTGACAGTGCAGGGAATCGCCGGCCGAAAAAGATATCTGAATGATGGGTGCAGCTGCAGGCATCACTCAGATATCCCCACTCACAGTCCAGGACGTCATATGATGGCCTTGGGCGGGAAGTGGTATTTCTTCAAAAAAAATTGTGTTTGAAAGACTGCTGCGCAAATACAGTGTAACATAAAATAGTGCAACAACCGCCATTTTATTCTCTCAGATATCTGCTAAAAAAAAAAAAAAACACACACCCCGGAAAAAAATACCGGCCTCCAACTTCCCTTCATAGCCAGACCAACACATTCCTGAAAAAAAAATACTGGCCTCCTACCTCCCCTTATAGCCGGTCCAAGGCACGACTGAAAAAGAAAATACCGGCCTCCAACCTCCCCTCATAGCCGGTCCAACACATGCCTGAAAAAAAAATACCAGCCTCCAACCTCCCCTCATAGCCGGTCCAACTCACTCCTGAAAAAAAAAAAATACCAGCCTCCAACCTCCCCTTATAGCCGGTCCAACTCACGCCTGAAAAAAAATACCAGCCTCCAACCTCCCCTTATTGCCGTTCCCAATCATGCCTGAAAAAAAATACCGGCCTCCAACCTCCCCTTATTGCCGGTCCCACTCACGCCTGAAAAAAAAAATACCGGCCTCCAACCTCCCCTTATAGCCGGTCCAATCCACGCCTAAAAAATAACAACCGGACTCCAATCTCCCCTAATAGCCGGTCCAACACATGCCTGAAAAAGAAAATGCCGGCCTCCAACCTCCCCTCATAGCCGGTCCAACAGACTCCTGAAAAAAAAATACCGGCTTCCAACCTCCACTTATAGCTGGTCCAAAACACGCCTAAAAAGTAAAAACCAGCCTCCAATCTCCCCTCATAGCCGATCCAACGCACACCTGAAAAAAAATACCGGCCTCCAACCTCCCCTCATAGCCAGTCCAACTCACGCCTGAAAAAAAAAATACCGGCCTCCAACCTCCCCTAGTGATCCCTGTCCTAGTGATTGTAACCAAGGATTCTCAAATAGGCAGGTTGAGAGGCTCCAGGAGGATTATTTAATTTGGAGGAAACTGTTTTATAAGTTTCCTCCGTGGTTGGTAAAAATCCAATTGGGGACCTGGAGCCTGGAGATTTCATAGCGATCTGGGTGGGATGGAATCTCCAATCCTGGGACCAGGTTTTGGGAACAGCCAGGAGTCTGGCTTGTTGATTGTGCAGGTGGGTTCTGGGCTTATAGCAGAGCCAGGACCAGGGTTCTGGGCTCTACCCTCCCGAGGAGTCCAAGCGTGCAAGAGAGAAGTGTGCCTGTTGGCCCAGGACAGTCTGACAGAGCAGTCGGAGGGCCCAAGCCGGTCGGCTGTAGCAGCCAGGAAGCTGTAAGAGGAAGTGTCATCAGAGGTACAGAGTGGGTACCAAACAGGGACAGAGTTACAGGGACAAGAGGACCGAGATCAATGCCTGAACAGCAGGACTGACCAGAGAGCCAGGTGGCTCTGTATTTTCCATTCGTTATTTTATTATTGTTTTGAAGTTGAAACACCTGCGTGGGAATACTGGATGGACTGTTTTTTTTTCTTTTACCTTAATAAACATGGGCCAAAAAGCCCTTAAACTGCATATCTGGCGTAGACTCAGCTCACTGGATAGATTATATATATATATATATATATATATATATATATATATATATATATATATATCTCCACTTGCCTACTGGTCACTTAAACCCCCCTCCTGCCCAGACCAATTTTCAGCTTTCTGTGCTCTCACACTTTGAATGACAATTACTCAGTCATGTAATACTGTACCCAAATGAATTTTTTGTCCTTTTTTTCATACAAATAGAGCTTTCATTTGGTGGTATTTGATCACCTCTGGGTTTTTTATTTTTTGCGCTATAAATAAAAAAAGACCGAAAATTTTGAAAAAAAACGCATTTTTCTTAGTTTCTGTGATAAAATTTTGCAAATTATTAATTTTTCTTCATAAATTTTGGCCACAATTTATACTGCTACATATCTTTGGTAAAAAATAACCCAAATTAGTGAATATTATTTGGTCTTTGTGAAAGTTAGAGAGTCTACAAGCTGTGGTGCAAATCATAAAAAATTGATCACACCTGAAGTACTGATGGACTATCTCATTTCTTGCGACCCGAACAAGCCAGGAAAGTACAAATACCCCCCAAATGACCCCTTTTTTGAAAGTAGACATTCCAAGGTATTTAGTAAGATGCATGGTGAGATTTTTGATGTTGTCATTTTTTCCCACAATTCTTTGCAAAATGAAGATTTGTTTGTTTTTTGTTTTTTTCCCCCACAAAATTGTCATTGTAATAGGTTATTTCTCTCACATGGCATGTGTATACCACAAATAACGCCCCAAAATACATTCTGCTACTCCTCCTGAGTATGGGGATACCACGTGTGTGGGACTTTTTCACAGCCTAGCCACATACAGAGACCCAACATGCAGGGAGCACCATCAGGTGTTCTAGGAGCATAAATTACACATATAACTTGTTGACTACCTATTACACTTTTGAAGGCCCTGGAGCACCAGGACAATGACATGTGACACTGATGACAGATGGCACTGATACGTGGCACTGATGACACTGACGTGGCACTGATGACAGATGGCACTGATACGTGGCACTGATGACTAGGGATGAGCCGAACACCCCCCGGTTCGGTTCGCACCAGAGCCTGCGAACGGACCGAAAATTCGCACGAACGTTAGAACCCCATTGACGTCTATGGGACTCGAACGTTCGAAATCAAAAGTGCTCATTTTAAAGGCTAACTTGCATGGTATTGTCCTAAAAAGGGTTTGGGGACCCGGGTCCTACCCCAGGGGACATGTATCAATGCAAAAAAAACTTTTAAAAACGGCCGTTTTTTCGGGAGCAGTGATTTTAATGATGCTTAAAGTAAATTAAAAAAAGTGAAATATTCCTTTAAATATCGTACCTGGGGGGGGTGTCTATAGTATGCCTGTAAAGTGGCGCGTGTTTCGAACAGTCCCTGCACCAAATGTCATTTTTAAAGGAAAAAATCTCATTTAAAACTGCTTGCGGGTTTAATGTCATGTCGGGTCATGGCAATATGGATGAAAATCAGTGAGACAAACGGCATGGGTACCCCCCAGTCCATTACCAGGCCCTTTGGGTCTTGTATGGATATTAAGGGGAACCCCGCACCCAAATTAAAATAAGGAAAGGTGTGGGGCCACCAGGCCCTATATACTCTGAACAGCAGTATACAGGCGGTGCAAACAAGACAGGGACTGTAGGTTTGTTGTTAAGTAGAATCTGTTTGTAATTTTGAACATTTTTAACGTGTTTAGCTCCAGCCAAAAAATCTTTTTTAAGCTTTTTGGAAAACATAGGGAAGGGTTATCACCCCTGTGACATTTGTCTTTCCTCCTCTTCAGAAGATTTCACCTCACTTTTTGTCCCAATGACAAATGTTTTTTGAAAATTTGGGGTTTTTTGTGGAACAAGGATTGGAAATCATCAGTGGAAAGGAGAAATGTTTTTTCCCATATTAACTCTTACAGGAGAGAATTTCCCTTCCTAGGGGTAGATTTCATCTCACTTCCTGTTGTCTCCTTCCGTTTGCAAGTAGGAGTCGTTTGTAAGTTAGATGTTTGAAAGTAGGGGCCTGCCCTATATACTCAGCAGAAATTTGGGGCTTAGGTGTTGTTGTGGCCACAACACTGTAAGCCCTCACCGGGCCCTGCTGTGAAATATTAGATCAAGAATTGTAATTACATGCCCCTGTTGAACAGGGGCAGAAAAACTGGGCCTTTGGTGGTGGTGGTGCTGGTGCCACAACACTGTAAGTCCTCACTCGCTCTTGGTGAGTGCAGAAATGGGCCCTGCTGTGAAATATTAGATCAAGAATTGTAATTACATGCCCCTGTTGAACAGGGGCAGAAAAATTGGGCCTTTGGTGGTGGTGGTGGTGGTGGTGGTGCTGGTGCCACAACACTGTAAGTCCTCACTCGCTCTTGGTGGGTGCAGAAATGGGCCCTGCTGTGAAATATTAGATAAAGAATTGTAATTACATACCCCTGTTGAACAGGAGCTGTAAAATTAGGCCTTAGGCACTGGTGCTGGTGCCACAACACTGCAACCCCTCACAGACACTCTAGTTGGAACGCAGGAACGAGCCCTGCTGCAAAGTATTGCATCAAAAATTGTAATTACACGCCCCTGTTAAACAGGGGCAGAAAAATTGGACCTTAGGCACTGCTGGTGGCGCCCAGAACCAAAAATGTTCTTACAAGCTATCAGCGTGATCATTGAGGAGGAAGAGGATAATTACTCAGGGATAGTCACTCAGCATCAGCATAGGCAGTCTTTGAAGGGATCTGAGATTTCAAAAAAAATTATTCGGTTACATCAGCATCAGGTGTTTGGTAGCTGGTGGTGATCGAAGACTGATTCATTTTTATGAAGGTCAGTCGATCGACCGAGTCTGTGGACAGACGCACCCTGTGATCGGTTACCACGTCTCCAGCAGCACTGAATGTGTGTTCCGAAAGAACGCTGGATGCAGGACAGGCCAGTAGCTCAATTGCATACTGTGCAAGCTCTGGCCAGTGATCCATCCTCAAGACCCAGTAACCCAGAGGATTTTCGGTGGGAAAGGTGTCCGAATCTGATCTTGCCCCTAGGTATTCCTGCACCATATAAAATAGACGCTGGCGATGGTTGCTGGAACCGATCATACCTTGGGGCTGCGGACCAAAAAATTGTCTGAACGCATTAGTCAGACGGCCACCTTCTCCACCGCTCCTTCTTTGACTGACCGAAGCCTCAGCAACACGTTGTCCAGAAACAGGAGTTTGTAACCTCCCAGTCTCTGGGAACGCGTTGCACAGACCTTTCTGCAGAGGCCTCCCGAAGATGTTTCATCCTCTGCTCCCTCTGCAATGGCAATATAAGGTCCGCAACCTTACCCTTGTAACGTGGATCAAGGAGGGTTGCCAGCCAGTATTGGTCCTTCTCCTTGATACCACGAATACGAGGATCCTTACGCAGGCTTTGCAGGATCAGGGAGGCCATGCAGCGTAGGTTTGCTGAGGCATTCGGTCCGGAGTCCTCTGGGTCACTAAGGATGACATGGTCCGCAGCCACCTCCTCCCAGCCACGTACAAGTCCATGTGTTTCTTGGGACTGATCCCTTAAAGACTGCTGCTGATGCTGAGTGCCAGGCTCCACCTCCATACTGACACAATCTTCCTCCTCCTCCTCCTCTTCCTGTGTGATCGGCGGGCACGCAGGAACACTGTCTGGATAAAGGGGGCCTTGAGAGCTAAGGAAGTCCTCCTCTTCCTGCCTCTGTTCTGCCTCAAGTGCCCTGTCCATTATTCCACGCAGCGTGTGCTCCAACAGGTGGACAAGGGGGACAGTGTCACCGATGCATGCACTGTCACTGCTCACTATCCTTTCTGGCCTCCTCAAATGGTGTCAGGACAGTGCATGCATCCCTGATCATGGCCCACTGGCGTGGGGAAAAAAAACCAAGCTCCCCTGACCCTGTCCTGGTGCCATAGTCGCACAGGTACTCATTGATGGCCCTCTGCTGCGTGTGCAGCCGCTGCAGCATGGCCAACGTTGAGTTCCACCTTGTGGGCATGTCACAGATTAGGCGGTTCTTGGGCAGGTTAAACTCCTTTTGGAGGTCCGTCAGCCGAGCACTGGCATTATATGACCGGCGGAAATGCACACAGACTTTCCTGGCCTGCCTCAGGACATCCTGTAAGCCCGGGTACCTGCCCAAGAACCGCTGCACCACCAAGTTAAGGACGTGAGCCAAACAGGGCACATGGGTCATTTGTCCCTGTCGGAAGGCAGAGAGGAGGTTGGTGCCATTGTCGCAAACCACCATTCCTGCCTTAAGTTGGCGTGGCGCCAACCACCTCTGAACCTGCCCCTGCAGAGCTGACAGAACCTCTGCCCCAGTGTGGCTCCTGTCCCCCAAGAACACCAGCTCAAGCACCGCATGGCATCTTTTGGCCTGCGTACTTGCATAGCCCCTTGAACGACTACGGAGCACCGCTGGTTCCGAGGACAAAGCACAGGAAGAGGCCATGGAGGAAGAAGAAGAGGAGGGGGTGGAGGAGAGAGGTGTGTCACAATCATTAGCATTTTGGAGGCGTGGTGGCGGAACAACCTCCAACACTACTGCACCTTGTCCTGCATCCTTCCCAGCTGCCAGCAGAGTCACCCAATGCGTCCTGAAACTTACGTAATGTCCCTGTCCATGACTGCTGGACCATGAGTCAGCGGTAATATGCACCTTACCGCTGACCGCCCTGTCCAGCGAGGCATGGACATTGCCTTCCACATGCCGGTAGAGAGCCGGAATCGCCTTCCGTGAGAAAAAGTGGTGTTTGGGTACCTGCCACTGAGGAACCGCACATTCCACAAACTCACGGAAGGGGGCAGAGTCTACCAACTGAAAAGGCAGCAGTTGAAGTGCTAGCAATTTTGCCAAGCTAGCATTCAACCGCTGGGCATGTGCATGGCTGGGAGCAAACTTCTTTCGGCGGTGCAGCAGCTGGGGCAGGGAAATTTGCCTGGTACAATCTGACGTCGGTGTACCAAAAGCAGATTGCCCACAAGTACTTGGCTGTGACACACCTATTTCTACACCTTCATTCCTCTCAGTGCAGGTCTCAGAGAGGACTGAAGGTCTAGTGGGGTTGGAAATCTCAACTCATGAGGAGCAAGGAGAGGTCCTCTTTGTTCTTTGCTGTGGGTCTTTTAGATACGCTTGCCAACGAACTGCATGGCAGGTCAACATATGTCTGGTTAAGCATGTGGTACCCAAGCGGGAGATGTTTTGGCCACGCGAGATACGCTTGAGACATATGTTGCAAATAGCAGCGGTGCGATCTGATGCACTCGTCTCAAAAAAGGCCCACACCAAAGAACTTTTTGAATAACGCGCAGAGACTGCAACGCCCTGCACATGTGGAGCTTTGGGGTGTGATGCAGTCAATGTGCTGCCCTTAGGCTGGCCCCTGGAGGGCATCCTGCCTCGTTGGTGATGTGCCACCTCCTCCTCCTCTCTCCTATCAGGCACCCACGTTGAGTCAGTGACCTCATCATCCCCTCCCTCCTCATCACTGGAGCAAACTTGGCAGTAAGCTGCAGCAGGGGGAGCATGACTGCCAGATTGCTGTCCTTCTTGGGCACCCCCTCTGTCCGTGCTCATGTTACTGCCTTCATCGAGCTCAGTATCATCATCAGAGCCTTCCAAATGCTGGGCATCCTCCTGGAGCATGTACCCAACACTGTGGTCAAACAGTTCGAGGGACTCCTCAGGAGGATATGGTGGGGCTAGGGAAGGAGTCACTGATGACATTGAGCCGAGGGAAGAGGCCGCTGCTTTGCCAGACAAAGTACCCTGGGCATGGGTGAGAGAGGATGAGGAGGATGAGGACGGCTTGGTCATCCACTCGACCAAGTCTTCCGCATGTTGCGGCTCAACACGGCCAGCTGCCAAAAAAAGGCCTAGCGTGTCCCACGGCCACGTGCTGATGAGGATGCACCGTCTCCACGACCAGCACTAGACACAGAGCCTGCTTGCCCTCTCTTATTGGCTTGTGACGGTTTGCCTCTCCTTCTTGGCCTTCCAGACATACTAATGGCCTGTAGCTGCACTAAGCTGGGATAATATATATGTACTGATACTGCAGCTAGCAAAATCAACTGCCTGCCTGTAGCATGAGAACACCACCAACCTTCTAGAGGTAGCTTTAGCTGAACACTGTGAGGTGGACGCACCCCACTAACTTGTAGGTTTAGCTGAACACTGTGAGCAGGACGCACCCCACTAACTTGTAGGTTTAGCTGAACACTGTGAGCAGGACGCACTGCACTAACTGTAAATAGTCTAGCTGCCTGACTGTGGTACTAATAGGATCAAAAGAACACCAGTAATTTTCTTCAGGTAGCATATATATACTGTAACAAGACAAGCCTGCCTGTCAGTAAGAAGATAACAGGAACGGATCTAGCTGAACACTGTGAGCAGGACGCACTGCACTAACTGTAAATAGTCTAGCTGCCTGACTGTGGTACTAATAGGATCAAAAGAACACCAGTAATTTTCTTCAGGTAGCTGTATATACTGTAACAAGACAAGCCTGCCTGTCAGTAAGAAGTTAACAGGAACGGATCTAGCTGAACACTGTGAGCAGGACGCACTGCACTAACTGTAAATAGTCTAGCTGCCTGACTGTGGTACTAATAGGATCAAAAAAAACACCAGTAATTTTCTTCAGGTAGCTGTATATACTGTAACAAGACAAGCCTGCCTGTCAGTAAGAAGTTAACAGGAACGGATCTAGCTGAACACTGTGAGCAGGACGCACTACACTAACTGTAAATAGTCTAGCTGCCTGACTGTGGTACTAATAGGATCAAAAGAACACCAGTAATTTTCTTCAGGTAGCTGTATATACTGTAACAAGACAAGCCTGCCTGTCAGTAGGAAGATAACAGGAATGGATCTAGCTAAACTGAATACAGTGTGTGTGTATATATATATATATATATATATATATATATATATATATATATATATATATATATATATATATATATATATATATATATATATATATATATATATATACACACACACACACACACACACACACAACACCTGGGATGCATATATATATACACAATACACTGTAAGTGCAGCTAACTGACTGACTGTTCTGCCTAATCTATCTAACTCAAATCAAATGTCACTGTCTGTCTCTCTCTCTCTCTCTCTCTCTCTCTCAATGAACACCGGAACACACACTACACAGGGCGCCGTGCAGGCGGCCTTATATAGTGTGGGGAGTGTACTAAATCCCCTGAGCCATAATTGGCCAAAGCCTCCTTGGCTTTGGCAAATTACGGCTCTCTGTTCAGGCGGCGCTGTGATTGGCCAAGCATGCGGGTCATAGTGCATGCTTGGCCAATCATCAGCCAGCAATGCACTGCGATGCCGCAGTGAATTATGGGCCGTGACGCGCCACACGAATTTGGCGCGAACGCCCCATATAGTTCGCAATTCGGCGAACGACCGAACAGCCGATGTTCGAGTCGAACCTGGGTTCGACTCGAACACGAAGCTCATCCCTACTGATGACACTGACATGGCATTGATGACAGATGGCACTAATATGTGGCACTGATGACAGATGGCACTAATACGTGGCACTGATGACATTTGGCACTAATACGTGGCACTGATGACACGTAGCAATGATGACAGATGGCACTAATATGTGGCACTAATAACACGTGACACTGATGACAGATGGCACCAATATGTGGCACTAATGACATGTGGCAGTGATGACAGATGGCACTAATACGTGGCACTGATGACACGTGGCACTGATGACAGATGGCACTAATACGTGGCACTGATGACAGATGACGCGAATATGTGGCACTGATGACGGATGGCACTGGGGACAGATGGCACTGGGGACAGATGGCACTGGGGACAGATGGCAGTGGGGACGGATGGCAGTGGGGACGGATGGCAGTGGGGACGGATGGCAGTGGGGAAGGGATGGCAGTGGGGACGGATGGCACTGGGGACGGATGGCACTGGGGACGGATGGCACTGGGGACGGATGGCACTGGGGACGGATGGCACTGGGGAGGGATGGCACTAGCGACAGAGGACAGTGGGGAGAAATGACAGTGGGGACAGATGACAGTGGGGAGGGATCACAGATGACACTGACGACTTTTATTACTGTTTTTCTTTTTTTTTTTTTTACACTCACCGCTGCAGCGGTTCGCTCTCCCTCCTCACACGCTGTCTCTGTGTAAGGAGGGAGAGCCGGCAAAGGGAGATGATCTCATATGTTTACATATAAAATCCTCTCTCATTGGCACCGCCGATCGCACTGTAAACGGCCGCTGTCATTGGCCGTTTATGGCGATCTGTGACTGGCTGTGTCCGAGGGACACGGCCAGCACAGAACTTCCGCGATGCGCACCCGCGGGAGCGCGCATTGCGGAAGTAAACAGCTGGACGTCCAGGGACGTCCACCCAGCAGATAGCGTCTGCGCTGCAGCCGTCTTTCGGCTATAGCGCGGGCGCGAAGTGGATATATATATATATATATATATATATATATATATATATATATATATATATATATATACACACACACACACACATACACTATATATTTTTACTGTATATAAACCTCTAATGAACCAAATTATAAAACTGTGTGAAACACCAGCAATCAAAAACTCTGCTGTACATAATGACCCCAAAAAATATAAAATAATTGAAGTCTAAAATACCTCATATAGTACAGCTCCGCAATATATACTTAAAAAAAAAAGAAAGTTATCTTAATAATGTGCTATAGGCTGATAAATATTGTTACGCTAATGTAGCACCCCCATTAACCCCCAATGGATGTGGTACCAGTGATTGGGGGTTAAGGGGGGTGCCTGGCTGCCTCATGGTCTGAGGCACACAGACACCCCCAAATATGGATCTCACAGCCGAGCGCAGCAATCATTGTGCCTTGAGAAGCTCTGATCTCCCTGTCACAGCAGTTCACACTGTGCTGTGAACTGCAAACAGGGAAAAAAAATTCATTCTAAGTGTTCCCGTAAAGAGAATACTTTGAATTACAGTCATCTCAAGTCTCCCGCGAGGTGCGGGAGACTCCCGCATTTCTGCGGCGGCTCCCGCACGCCCGCAAGCGCCTCCCGATCTCCCGGGAATGATCGGTGTGGCGGGGAACAGCTGTGAAGACCGGCTCTGTCCCCGCAGACGTCTCTGCAAACAGCTTCCGCTCCTAGCGTCCTCATCAACACTAAAAATCTGTCCTTGTAATTAGAGCTCCGGCTGGCAGCCATTTTGTGGTGGACCAAATCGCATTGATTTTAATGGGAGAATTCTCAAACGTTAGAGAACAAACGTTCTTCTTGTGTTGAGTCTCCGGCTGGGCGCCACCGTTTTCCTAAGAAAAACACCTCCTTACAGCATAGGACAAAAAAAAAAATGTATATATATATATACACACACACACATACACACTAGTTGTTTATTTGTTATGTTTTTTACTTTATTTCAGAGCAGATATATAATCTGCTTTGAAGTAAAAAAAAATAACAAGTGTATATGCTGACACCTCACCAAAGCCCCCCCCCCCCCCAAAAAAAAAATTAAAAAAATTGTAAAAGAATTCTAAAAAATTAAAAAGTGTAAAAAAATAAAATAAAAAAACTACTGACACCACTCTCCCCTGCCCTACCAACACTGTCCACTGCCTCAACCCCCTCCCCCCAAAAAGCATTGTGAAAAAAAAATAAGAAACAAATTAAATTGTAAAAAAATCAATTATTACAAACAAAAAAAACCACTGACACTGTCCACTGCCACATACTACCCACCCCCTTCCCCAGAAGCATATTAAAAAGGTGATTTAAAAAATATTTTACCGCGGGGGGGGGGGGGGGCGTTGTTTACGCGAACCACCACCTCCCTGAAATGAGTTTACCACCTCCCTGAAATTAGTTTTTGCAGGTAGGGATGTCTGGGATTACAATACAATTACATTTTTCACAAAATTAACCCCTTCACTTCTGTCTGATCACTTCTTGCATGCAACAGTAGCTGGCTGCAGGTGTTCCGTCAGATATGGCGACCCGTCAAAATTTATAATGGAAGTGATGTTCCGTCTCCGCCATCTTGCTACACCCCGCAAACCTCCACAGTAACGATACACCGAGAAGGGGGCAAGAGGACATCTTGTTACACCCACCTGAGTTTTGCATTCCACAGTTATTTTTACAGGAAACGCAGCTTATAAGGTGAAATATAGTATATAGAAATCCAACGGACTGTTTAGATTTTGAATTTTAAAATCAGTGGTAAATCTGCTGATCTCACAGATTGCTAATGTTTGCTAATGTGACAGGACACCGCTGCTTTTATAATTCAACAGATAAACAGTCCGATGGATTTCCATATACTGTATTTCACCTTATATGCTCCGTTTCCTGTTAACAATAACTGTGAAATGCAAAACTCTGGTGGGTGTAACAAGATGTCCGCTTGCCCCCTTCTTGGTGTACTACCTGTTACTGTGGAGGAGTGTTGGGTGTAGCAAGATGGCGGCGACGGAACGTCACTTCTGTTACCAATTCTGATGGGTCGCCATATCTGACGGAACACAGGCCTGAGCTACTGAAGCTCCACTCTAGACAGGAAACATGTGACAGGAAATGCAGATGTGACAGGAAACATGTGACCTCCACTTACTCAAGTTGTGTCTATTGGTTGTTTGTTACATTAAAGTTAATTAAAAAAAGAAAAAAAACATAGAGTGGAAGCCACATGTTTCCTGTCGAGAGTGGAACTTCAGTCTGCAGCTTGATACCCTTGAAATGAGACGTAATCATCTACTGCACTTCATAAACAGACACTCAGAGGAGAGCAATCTCCTCTGAGAATGCCAGAGAACTCAGCAGTGGTAATTTACCACTAATTGATAAACGGACACCTAATCCAGGGTGTGGATATGTGATTTGGATGCTCTGGAGCAGCTTGGGATATATTTTTTTATATAATTGACCCTAATAACACATGGGGAGATTTACTAAAGCTGGTGCAGCTGTGCATGGTAGCCAATCAGCTTCTAACTTCAGCCTAAGTGCCCGTTCACACTACCGCGACTTGGGATCCGACTTGTCAGACCTCAAGTCGCCCCAAGTCGCTTGACATCTGAAAGTCCATGTAAGTGAATGAGAGCCGTCTATATGTACGCTACTGAAGTCGCTCCGACTTCAGAAAAGGTCCCTGTACTACTTCAAGGCGACTTGTAGGCGACTTGTACCCATTGATTTCAATGGAAGTCGCCTACAAGTCGGATCATGGTCTATAGTGAAGCGACTTCACAGGAAGAGAAGATGGTTTTTTCAAGCAAACCCCTCCCTCCCCCAGAGCTGATTGTTGTTTGATTGGCCACTGGAAAGTTGCCTGTACTGGAGGCGACTTGAAGTCGCCTTGTAAGTCGCCCCAAGTCGCCCCAAGTCGCGCTGTCGTGTCGCCCTCAGGTCGTGTCCAGGTCGCCTCGCAAAGTCGCAGCCAGAGTCGTGTTGCCCCTGTGTGAACCGGCGCTAAGGGTAAAACAAATCAAAGCAATTTTGACAACTACTTTGTGCTTCCAGGTGCATTATATCTTGTTTTTTTTCAGGACAGATTGGGGTTTCATTCGGTAGTAAATAGTTATGGATTTCTTCTTTTTTTTTTTTTAATTATTATTATCAAAGGAAAACTGGTCCAAAAAAAAAAAAATCTTTTTTTTTAAAATTTAGCTGTATATTTCTTGTTGCTACCATAACCTACCACTTAAGAACAACCCAAAATAAATTCCCCTGCTCCTGACAAATCACAGTGATATCACATATGTGTGTGTTATTTGTTGTTTGTACCCGTAGTACAGCCCAGAAACAATAGTGCACATTTTTTTTTTTTTTGTCCTACCTAAAACACTCCGACACTAAATGACACTGATGCTAATTAAATTTAAAAAAAATCCTGCCCAAAATATACTGACCCTGACCTTGACCATTGACCCTTACTTGATCTGACTTAGAACAAACCTTGGTCTAGGTATTTTTCTTTAATTTTTATTTTATTTTGTATCATTTATTTAAAACAATTTTACAAATGCTTTTTTTTTTTTCTTTCTTCAAAGAACGGGAAAGATACATTGTATCCTTCTTCTCCATTCACAGAAAGAAAAAAACACAGGGGCGGGCTTCACCGTCACTGATCACTGTGGAAGGCCAATCAGAGGCTACCACCGCGATCAGGTGACCCGGAATCAGGAGATCCAGGTCCCGATCACTAGTACGGGGCCCGGGGCTCTTGATGAGACCCCAGTCTTTGTTCTGGAAGCGTGCCGTGCAGTGCACGCCCAGCACAAAAGGAGAAACACATATGCAGCCCCATGTAAAAAAGACCAGTGCAGTGAGGCTGCATATATGTGTTACGTTTTCGTGAAGGAGTTACTTAAGCGCTTGCCGACCAGCCGCCGCAGTTTTACCACGGCAGAATGGCATGGCTGGGCGAAACAACGTTACCTTGCGTCGCTTCGCCTTTTGGCCACTAGGGGCGCATGCGTGCAGCGTGTGCCCAGAGCCAAAACGAGTGCCCGATGGGCGCGGTGACCGCCAGGCTCCCACGATCGCTCGTGACAGAGCGAGAACCGGGATCTGTGTGTGTAAACACACAGATCCCAATTCTCTCAGGCGAGAGGAGACAGATCGTGTGTTCATACTATGTATGAACATCGATCTCTCTCTCTCTCCTCCTAGACAGTCCCATCCCCCCCACAGTTAGAAACACACATAGGGAACACAGTTAACCCCTTGATCGCCCCCTAGTGTTAACCCCTTCCCTGCCAGTGACATTTACACAGTAATCAGTGCATTTTTATAGCACTGATCACTGTATAATTGTCAATGGTTTCAAAAATGTGTCAAAAGTGTCCGATGTGTCCGCCATAATGTCGCAGTCCCGATAAAAAATCACAGATCACTAGATCACTGCCATTACTAGTAAAAAAAATAAATAATAATAATAATAATAATAATAATAATAAAAATGCCATAAATCTATCCCATAGTTTGTAGACGCTATGACTTTTGCGCAAACCAATCAATATATGCTTATTGCTATTTTTTTTTACCAAAAATATGTAGAAGAATACATATCGGCCTAAACTGAGGAAAAAAATTAGTTTCTTTGATTAAAAAATGTGGGATATTTATTATAGCAAAAAGTAAAAGATATTGTGTTTTGCTCAAAATTGTAGCTCTTCTTTTGTTTATAGCGCAAAAAATAAAAAACACAGAGGTGATTGAATGCCACCAAAAGAAAGCTCTATTTGTGGGAAAAAAAGTATGTCAATTTTGTTTGAGTACAGCGTCGCACAACTGGGCAATTGTCAGTTAAAGCGACGCAGTGCGGAATCGCAAAAAAATGGCCCGGTCATTGAGAAGCCAAATTTTCCAGGGCTGAAGCAGTTAAGCTTTGACAATAGAACCTGGAAGCTAACTGGTTTCTATAAAGAGCTGCACCAGATTTTGCACTCTTCAGTTTTAGTAAATCAACCATATAGTGTCAATAAAAACATAAATGAAGATAAAATGACAATTGTGCTCTGTGCTTACATACAATAAACAATCCAATAATGATAGAAAGTATTCAATAAACAGATGTGAACAGAAACAAAGTGTCTAACATTTCATTGCTCTCTTCTGTGAACAAATATCATGCACATTGCAACAAAAAACTTTCCACTCTGTGATAATTGTCCTCCTGTGCACCGCCCCAGAACAATCCTTTTCACCACAATAATGAGATCCGCACTCACCAGACTAAAATGCTTTCCTTTTCTTTCTTACGCTATCACAAGGAATCCTCCTCTGTCAGCATGGATGGCTGCTCGAGACTCCAAACTGCAGTGTCACCCCTCCTCAATAGAGTGAAAGTAAACTAAGTGATTGTAAAGGCACAGGTTTTTTTTTTCTTTTTTTTAAATAACAAACATGTAATACTTACCTGCTCTGTGCAATGGTATAGCACAGAGCAACTCGATCCTCCTCTTCTCTACTCCCCCACCGGCCCTCCTGGCTCTTCCACCCTGCCGAGTGCCCCTCAAAGCAAGCCGTTTGCTATGGGGGGGAAATCCTGCGTGCATGCTGGCTTGCTCCCAAGTCAGGTCTTTGTGTCCATAAGACAGAGCTCGGCTCTGCACCCTGCGCTCTCTTCACTGGCTGTGATTGACAGCAGCAGGAGCCAATGGTTCCTGCTGCTGATATATCTGAGCCAATGAGGAAAGAAAGAGCCGAGAGAGCCTTTGCTCTTGTGCACATTGCAAGATTGAAATCAGGCTCAGATGAGTAAGTATAAGGGGGAGCTGGGGGGAGTGGGGCAAACTGCATTCAGAAGGTTTTTTTTTTACCTTCATGCAGAGAATGCATTGAGTTAAAAAAAAACTTTCTATCTTTACAACCACTTTAAGCTGTCTCTCAAGGAATTCTTATCTTCCTATGTGGATGGCTGTTCCAGACTCCAAAGGAGGATGATTCACCCAGAGAAAGAAAATTCTCACACAGTGTAGTGTATTAAATCTTAAAAAGTCATTTATTAACCACTTCAGCCCCGTAAGATTTTACCCCCTTCCTGACCAGAGCATTTTTTGTGATTCGGCACTGCGCCGCTTTAGCTGACAATTGCGCGGTCATGCGATGTTGTACCCAAACAAAATTGGTGTCCGTTTTCTTCCCACAAATAGAGATTTCTTTTGGTGCTATTTGATCACTTCTGTGGTTTTTATTTTATGCGCTATAAACAAAAAAAGAGCGACAATTTTGAAAAAAAGCAATATTTTTTACTTTTTGCTTTAATAAATATCCCCCAAAAATATATTAAAAAACAAATTTCTTTCTCAGTTTAGGCTGATATGTATTGTTCTACATATTTGTGGTAAAAAAAAAATCACAATAAGTGTATATTGATTGGTTTGCGCAAAAGTTATAGCGTATACAAAATAGGGGAGAGATTTATGGCATTTTTAATATTATTTTTTTTTTTTTTATTAGTAATGGCGGCGATCTGTAATTTTTATCATGACTGCGACATTATGGCAGACACATCGGACACTTTTTACACTATTTTGGGACCATTATTTATACACCAATCAGTGCTATAAAAATGCACTGATTACTGTGTAAATGACACTGGCAGGGAAGGGGTTAAACACTAGGGGGCGATCAAGGAGTTAAGTGTGTCTAACCGGGAGGTGTTCTAACTGTAGGGGGGATTGGCTACCACTAAGGATGAGCTCCGGCGTGTTCGCATGCTGAACGTGCCGAGCCCGCCAGGAAGTCGGCACGGCGCAGCGCTAATCACAGGTAGGGAGACATTTCCCGATCTCTGCAGCCGCACATCGGGAAATGTCTCACTGATTGTGATTAGCGCTTCGCTGTACCGGCTTCCTGGCGGGCTCGGCACGTTCAGCATGCGAACACGCCGGAGCTCATCCTTAGCTACCACTGACATGACAGCGATCACTGCTTCTGATGACAGGGAGCACTGGATCTCTGTCATGTCACAAGGTAGAACAGGGAAACGTCTTTTTTACAAAGGCATCTCCCCGTTCTGCCCCTCCACACCGCAATCACGGGCCGCTGGTGAACATCGGCGTGCGGTGGGCCCCCGATAGGCAACAAAATCAAAGGGACATTCATCTGTGTGCGGCGGTCGGCAATCGGTTAAAACAACTATTATACCACAAGTAACAAGTGAAAAAAGCAGGCATCAAGACATAAACCCGGTCTGGCCCCCAATAAACTAAAAATGTGTGTACTGGGACTCCTAGACACCGGCTTCCGCCTACGCTGTCACTCTGCCTCAATGCGTTTTATCGCTACGGCGACTTCATCAAGAGGATGGCCTGACAGTGTGTAATCGTGTCACATATACCCAAAACCACTCGGACCCTCAGAGCAAATACATCCTAATAGATCCAGGTGGTGTGTGCAGCACCGCAGGCTGCAAAAAAACCAGCTCTCATTAACCCTTATGATTCAGGTAAAAAAACTATTTTACAAATAATAAATATCAAAACATAAAACCAAATAAGAAAAAAAGAAACAAATATCCAGAAGACATTTACAGCACCAGAGACTATGAGTGTTAGTTCACATATATGGGAATTGTATGCATTTTGTACCGCATCCGATTCACATGACATGAAATAGCATTGGTTTCTATTGAAGCTGTTGACATACAGTTAAGGTCCATATATATTTGAACACAGGCACAATTTTAGTTTTTTCAGGTATTTACCAAAACATATTCAAGCTATAGTTATATAATGGATATTGGCTGAAAGTGCACACTCTCAGGTTTAATTTGTGGGTATGTACATCCAAATCTAGGGAAGGGTTTAGGAATTACAGCTCTTAAGAATAGCCATCCTGCCTTTTTCAAGGGACCAAAAGTAATTGGACAATTGAATCATAAGCCGTTTCATGGCCAGGTGTGAGCTACTCCTTCGTTAAGCAGGTAAAATGTCTAGAGTTGATTCTAATGCCGCGTACACACGATCGGAAATTCGGCCAGCAAAAGACCGATGAGAGCTTTTGGTCGGAAAATGCGACCGTGTGTATGCTCCATCTGACTTTTGCTGGCCGAATTCCAGACAGCAAAAGATTGAAAGCATGTTCTCAAGTTTTTGGTCGGAAAAAGTTCCTATCCGAAAATGCGATCGTCTGTAGCAATTCCGATGCGCAAAATTCCTACGCATGCTCGGAAACAATATGAAATGGGGAATACACTGAATGGTCAGGGGTGGAAAGTGGGGTCCCCCAGGGTTCTGTGCTGGGACCAATCCTATTTAATTTGTTCATAAACGACCTGGAGGATGGGATAAACAGTTCAATCTCTGTATTTGTGGGTAACACTAAGTTAAGCAGGGCAATAACTTCTCCGCAGGATATGTGGAAACCTTGCAAGAAGAACAAATGAACAAATTAATGGGGTGGGCAACTACATGGCAAATGAGGTTTAATGTAGAAAAATTTAACTCACTAGGGGGTGAACCTCTGGGGGAATCTAGGATGGAAAAGGACCTGGGGGTCCTAGTAGATGGGCTCAGCAATGGCATGCAATGCCAAGCTGCTGCTAACAAAGCAAACAGAATATTGGCATGCATTAAAAAGCGGATTAACGCCAGGGATAAAGTGATAATTCTCCCACTCCACAAGACTTTGGTCCGACCACACCTGGAGTATGCTGTCCAGTTCTGGGCACCAGTCCTCAGGAAGGATGTACTGGAAATGGAGCGAGTACAAAGAAGGGCAACAAAGCTAATAAAGGGTCTGGAGGATATTGGTTATGAGGAAAGGTTGCAAGCACTGAACTTATTCTCTCTGGAGAAGAGACGCTTGAGAGGGGATATGATAAATTAAATAAATTGCAGCTGAACTGCTGAACAGCTACTTTGGAAATTCACAGTAAAAACGAACCTGAAATTCGCACCGCACTTGTGTGACCCCAGTCTAAGGGAACAACTCTCATGATGCAAACAAACAAAAAAAAGCTCAAGCATCCCAACAGCACATGCTGCACGAGAGACTGTGGGGAAAAAGCTCACATGATGCAAATTGAACACCAATTTTACTTTACTTAAAGAGGAAGTAAACTCTCTCTTTTTTTTTTCTTCCCTGCAAAGTAATGGCATAATGTGCTAGTATGCATAGCATACTAGCACATTATGTGACACTTACCTGCAAACAAAGCCAGTGTCGTCCCCGCTGAAGGCCGCATCCATCTTCGCCCGTCTTCCTTCCGGGGCCGTGGACTTTGGCTCTGTGACTGGCCACATCATTGACGCAGTATACAGTAAATATCTCCTACACGGCGCACATTGCAGTATCTATAGGTAAGCCTTATTCTAGGCGTACCTAGAGGTACAAAGTATAAAGGAAAATTTACAACCTCTTTAACTTGACTTGGTTCGGTTTACATCTGTTTATTAAATATTTTGTGTTATATTGGTTTTTGTATGTAAACACAGGACCCCATTATAGTTGTAGCTTTATTTATGTTTTTATTGACATTGCTTCATCAGTTTTTTTATTGTGGAGGTACATATCACTGCGCAGTACTATATGAGGTATTATAGACTTAATTTATTTTATATTATGTGGAATAGCAAATGCACAGTTCAGAGTACAGAATAAGGCAGTGTGGAATACTGTTATGCATGCGCACAGAAGTTACATTACCACGGCACAGAGGGCTGCCGTAAATGTACACTGAACTGTGTGCGTTGTTTAGTGTACATTACTGCTGACAGGCAGGCTGAGAAGCTGTTATGACAGAAGATACTGAGGTCCCATTCCTATCTAGCACCACTGGAGCATCACTTTTTTTGGAGTGACACAATTCAATTGAATGCGCTGCCCTTCACTCCAAAAATGTGCCAAAATAGCCCCTGTACCCTTTTTTTGAGTTGACTTTGCAGTGCGATTTGGCGTGCTATTCACGTGTTTTGTTGCTTGACAAAATGCCCATTTTTATGGCACCTTTGGTGTTTAACCACTTGCTTACTTGGCACTTAAACCCGCCTCCTGTCAAGACCAATTTTCAGCTTTTAGCACTGATGCACTTTGAATGACAATTGCGCGGTCGTGCTACACTGTACCCAAATGAAATTTTTATCATTTTTTTTTCCCACAAATAGAGCTTTCTTTTGGTGGTATTTGATCACCTCTGCAGTTTTTATTTTTTGTTAAAAAAAATTTAAAAGACCAAATTTTTTTTTTTTTTTTAATATTTTGTTATAAAATTTTGCAAACAGGTAATTTTTCTCCTTCATTGATGTACGCTGATGAGGCGGCACTGATGGGCACCGATGATGGGTGGCAATAATGGACACTGATTGGTTACACTGGTAGGCAGCACTGCTTGGTGGCACTGATTGGCACCACTGGTGGGCATTGATAGGTGGCACTTGTGGGCATTGATAGGTGGCACTGGTGGGCACTGGGGGCACAGGCAGGTGGCAATGGCAGGTGGCACTGGCAGGGAGTACTGGTGGGCACAGATGAGGCATAATTGCCTCTTCCTCTTCGGGACCGATGTCCCTTGCAGATAAGCCGGTGATTGGCTTTTTTTTCTCCTCACGCTGTCAGCGTGAGGAGAAAAAAAAAAAGGTTACCGAGCTTTTGTTTACATCATGTGACCAGCTGTCATTGGCTGACAGCTGATCACATGGTAAGGGGCTGGGACCGACACCTTAGTCGGATCGGTGATCACCCGA
Organism: Lithobates septentrionalis; assembly: GCA_037952835.1. NCBI lineage: Eukaryota > Metazoa > Chordata > Amphibia > Anura > Ranidae > Lithobates > Lithobates septentrionalis. The sequence continues at coordinate 5,313,180 of JBBDGP010000819.1, forward strand.
GTCTCAGTGACTCGGTGATCACAGCGTGCGCCGCGCGCGCCCTGCAGGGGGCGTGCGGGGCGCGTGTACAGGGGAGGCCGTCAACTCGAGGAAAGGTTTAGCACTTTTTGAAAGATAAAAAGTGCATTTTATATACAACTATATAGATCAGACCAAAATGAGGGACAAACGAGGAGGAAAGAGGGACAGAGGGACTTTCCAAATTAGGGACAGTCCCTCAAAACCAGGGACAGTTGGGAGCTATGCACCAGTACCAATCGATGCCCATAAGTGCTGCCTCATCAGTGCCTATCGGTGCAGCCTATCAGTGCCCATCAGTGCAGCTTCATCAGTGCCCATCAGTGCAAACTCATCAGCGCATATCAGTGAAGAATAAAAATTAATTATTTGCAAAATTTTGTAACAGAAATTAAGAAAAAGTTTTTTTTTTTCAAAATTTTGGGGATTTTACATTTGTTTAGCAATAAAAAAAAAAAAAAAACTCAGTGGTGATTAAATAGCACCAAAAGAAAGGTCTATTTGTATGAAAAAAATGATAACGATTTAATATGTTTACAGTGTTCATGGCCGTTCAATTGTCATTCAAATTGTGACAATGCTGAAAGCTGAAAATTGGCCTGGGCAGGAAGATGGTTAAAGTGCCCAGTAGGCAAGTGGTTAAATATCGATTGTCTTAGAAGCTCTGTCATTTTTCAGGTTCCCAGTAACAAAATGTGCACTGTCAGTAAATTTCCCATGTTTTGCCAGTAAAAAATGCTGCAGGAGGTTGGCAACCCTGCTTCGTGTACTTTTTCTATCTTTGTTCCTTAGACCCATACACACTATACAAGTTTTGTTGTCTGATTTCCTTCAGATTAAGACCCCTTTCACATTGAGGCATTTTTCAAGCGCTTTTGGGCTAAAAATAGTGCCTGAAAAACACTTCCCCTGCAGTCCCAGTATGAGAGCCAAAATGCTTTCACACTGGGGCGGTGCGCTGGCAGGACGTTAAAAAATTTCCCGCAAGCAGCATCTTTGGGGCGGTAAAGGCGCGGTGTATAGACTGCTTCTGCTCATTGTAATGAATGGGTTGCGGCAGTGGCACTACACTGGCCCATTTAACCCTTTATTCGGCCACTAGTGGGGGTTAAAAGCGTCCCACTAGTGGCCGAATAGCACCCCTAAAATGACGGTAAAGCGCCACTAAAACTTGCGGCGTTTTACCGTCAACGCCCGCTCAGTGTGAAAGGGGTCTTACCAAAATCGTGTAGTGTAAGGGCTTGCCTGATTGCATACAAATTGAAACTCTAATGCCCTGTACACACGGTCAGATTTTCCGATGGAAAATGTGTGATAGGACCTTGTTGTTGTAAATTCCGACCGTGTGTGGGCTCCATCACACATTTTACATCGGATTTTCCGACACACAAAGTTTGAGAGCAGGCTATAAAATTTTCCGACAACAAAATCCGTTGTCGGAAATTCCGATCGTGTGTACACAAATCCGACGGACAAAGTGCCACGCATGCTCAGAATAAATAAAGAGATGAAAGCTATTGGCCACTGCCCCGTTTATAGTCCCGACGTACGGGGACCAGTTAGGAAGCGCAGCGCGACTCGCGCATGCGCAGTAGGGAACCGGGAAGTGAAGCCGCAGCGCTTCACTTCCTCATTCCCTTACAGAGAATGGTGGCGGCAGCACCTGAGGACCGAGGGACGATTCGGTCTCGGGTGCCGACATTGCTGGACCCTGGGACAGGTGAGTGTACTTATTTTAAAAGTCAGCAGCTACAATATTTGTAGCTGCTGACTTTTAATTTTTTTTTTTTCGCGGGACTCCCTCTTTAAGCTTTGACCTCATATTATATGGTTTTGGTAAATCTAAAGGAAAAAAGAAATCTAAAGAAAATTGCATAGTGTGTATCCAGCTTTCTGAGGTGAGCAGAGTTCAGTCCTCCACAGGTCATAGAGTGGAGCGGACAGAGCGGCGCGGTCTCTAGCTGACAGCTTCCTGTGTTGGGCTTTTCCCATAAGCCTGTGCGGCCCCTCCTCCTCCTTCCTTTCCTCCCCGAGAAGCCGCTGCTGCCAAAGCCGCCATCATGGTGAGAGACCGTATTGGAAGTGTATCCGCAGCCATCCGTCTTCCCTGTCTGTCCGGCCTCGGTCTTTGGGGCTCCGCTGGTGTCGGCGGAGTGTGAGGCTCCAGGTCAGGCCGGTATGGACGGGGAATAGGAAGGGAGAGGCCGGTGGAGATGTGTGTGAGAGGGGATGCTGTGTATGGGCGGCCTGCAGAGCTTTATGTAGTGAGGTAGTAGAGTGAGCGGAGGCCGGGCTCTGTCCTCCATGTATAGGAGCCTCGTCCTTCCCATCACACATCGGCTTCTCTCCTCTAGTTTGTATACTATTTAGTTGTAGGGCCGGTCACAGCACTCGCAGTGCGGACATTGGTGTTTCCTGTACTAGAAGGGAATACGCTGCTGTCTGCAGACACACATGGGGGGGGGCCATGATTGTTATTGGCACCCCCCACACATCTAGGAAAGGCACGTGTGTTTGTGGCCAGCAGCGCAGTTTGGTGAAATTTTAAAAATCGTGCCTGCCGTACTTTTTACATTGCTGCATATTTGGGAGCCCATTGAAATTAATAGACTGTCAAAAACTTTTGTAGGAACATACATTATGGTGTATACTGGCCCTGAGGCCCTCTTCACATCATTGCTGTGTTTGTGCAGACATGGCAGCCCATTCTTTGAAATGTAATAGGTGCAATGCACACGTTATTATTGTTCACCAATACAGAAAATCTGTAAAGGTGAACTTGCACTGGGCCCTCCTCCCCCTGTCACCCTGTACCGGAGTCCTGCGATCCCCCACTGTTAGGCATCGGGACGTCACCTTACCGGTCTGATGGCTGTAATGGGATGTCAGTCTTGCATATGCACAAAAGTTTAGTCATTCTGGCACACAGGATCTCTTCCAGAAAGTAAACTGAGCATGGCCAGCTCCATGTATATTCTACAGATAGAATGCGGCAAGTAGGGGAATTTAGTTATGTCTATTCTGCTATACCAAGCCTGCACACACTTTTTTTTTTTATTAGGGACTTTAATTCTGTTTTAGGGTGATAGGTGCACTCCCAGCTGAGACAGATACCATGTGTATATGGGCAGCGTGGTCGGGTCATTGTGCGTGTGGGATGTACATGTGCGGGTCGGGTCATTGTGCGTGTGGGATGTACATGTGCGGGTCGGGTCATTGTGCGTGGGATGTACATGTGCGGGTCGGGTCATTGTGCGTGTGGGATGTACATGTGCGGGTCGGGTCATTGTGCGTGGGATGTACATGTGCAGTGAGCGAGTGGTGGGCAAGGAATCGTGGGACATATTGTCCTAATTCATGTTGATATAGAAGACTTGGTAAAACGTGTTTTCTGGCTGGATCTTTCTCATTCTGTGTGAGCTCAGGCGTGTAGTGTGTGTGGTCCTTAGCGTTGTTTCAGCTCAGACAGAGAGAAGCATTTAATAGAAGAGACTTTTCTGTCATAAAAACCTTACCTGTGACCTTTTTTTTCTAGCAACAGAGTGTGAAGTAAGCATGTTCTATTTTCACTCCTCAAACAAACTTGGTGGACTTTGTATAATCTAAATCTCATGGTGGTTTTGTCTGCTTGTTTATTATTTGTTGCCTCATCTTTAATTGCCGCTACTTAAAGTTCCAAAAATGGAACTTCCGCTTATCCGGTCCCCCCCCCCCCCCCCCCTCGGGTGTCACATTTGGTACCTTTCAGGGGGGAGAGGAGCAGATGTCTGTCTAATACAGGTTTTTGCTCCCACTTCCGGCGATAGATCGCCACAGAATCTGCGGCGATATATGCCATGTCCGTCCCCTCCTCCGCCCCCCCCCCTGCTGTCTTCTGGGAGACTGGCAGGTACCAGTCAGGATGCGCAATGCGACTCGCGCATTCACAGTAGGGAACCAGGCTGTGAAGCCGCAAGGCTGCACTTCCTGATTTTCTTACATAAGATGCCGGCGCTTGCACCAAGGAGCCGAAGGACAGGTTGGCATCAGGTGAGGACATCGCGGGCACCCTGGACAGGTAAGTGTCCTTATTTTAAAAGTCAGCAACTGCAGTATTTGTAGCTGCTGAATTGTAATTTTTATTTTATTTTTTCCGACTGAACTCTGCTTTAAAGAGGAGTTCCACCCAAAAGAGGAAGTTGCACTCTCCACTTCTGGCACTTTTTGGAGGGGGGCTGATATGTGGCTTTGACAGGTGCCTGCACTTCTGGCTCAGATCGCTACTGCGAACTAGGCTGTAAGTCCCCCCCCCCCCCCCCCCCCCCCCCTCCTCCCCCGCAGTCTTCTGGGCCACATCACAGGTCCCAGAAGACTGCGGGACCATTCATAAGGCGCAGCGCAACTCCTACATGCACAGTAGGAAACAGGCTGTGAAGGCGCTAGGCTTCACTTCCCGTTTCCCTTACTAGAGATGCCAGTGCCTGCACCTGAAGCCGGTTGAAGAATCGGCTTGGGTGAGGACATTGTGGGATCCCTGGACAGGTAAGTGTCCTTATATTAAACATCAGCAGCTATAGTATTTGTAGCTGCTGATGTTTAATTTTTTTTCTGAATGAGTCTGGAGCTCCTCTTTTAAACTGCTTAGTGATCACTGGAGTGTTGATTTTGTTTGACGTGATTGAATCCATGTTTTTGGTTATGGAATAGTCATTGAGGATCTTGTTGTATCTCTAGCCAAATCATTTTAGTTTTGTATGGAGTTGGAAAAGGTTGGGCTCTCTGTCAAGTCTTTATTGCTGTATGTGTCTCTACTGGGGATAGACTTTTAGAGGTAGATCTTCCAATGGGGACACCTATGCCAGGGACACCTGTTTAAATAGCACATTCCCCTCACTTTGAGAAATTTCCAGTGGCTTCCTATTTGTGTTTCTGGGACAGGAATTGGAGGGAAATTTCCCCAATGGTACCAAGGCAGCAAACATATAAGCTCACAAGGCATTTAACCCTTTGCTTTTCAATCAAAAAAATTTGGCCATATATACTTTATTCCCCAAACCATTTTAATACTGCAGTGTGCCAGCAGCACAGAAGGGTAAAGGTTCATGCAGCCAAGAGTATAATTTTCAGCGCATAGATGTGATTTTATGCAAATCTGAATGCAGTAACACTTGTATTCTATGGGACCATTAAGGCTTCATGTACACGGGACGTTTTTACAACAACTCCTGAACGATTTAACTTGACAGATAGTAACCCATGTTTAAAACGTCTGATTTGGCATGTTTCCGTGCCACATTTATAATTTTTTTTTTAAATAGCCAAAAATTAAAAACGCCTGTTAACGAAACTTGGCTAAACGTGAGTTAGTGTTTAGAAGCGTTTGGCACTTGAAATGCCTCTAACTAAACTCAACTTCTGAAGCCATTTTTTTGCGTTACAAAAAAAGCCTCTAAACTTGACTGCCTAGAAATGACTATAAAAGACCCTGTGTACATATACTGATAAGCTAACTAGAGGAGAGTTTAGGAGCAGTTGTAAAAAATGCCCAACTGCTCCTAAACGCCTGTTTAGCAGCAGCAGTGTACATGAGGCCTTACACGGCTTTATTTTGGTCTGCTGTGTTTAACTGCGTAGACCAGTTTTAGATGAATCTGTTTGGAGTCCTGCATATGGACCATATTTTTCACTGTATGCTTGCAAGTGTTTGTGCGTCTGCACCATTGATTACATGTTGATGTTTACATGTCAGCCCTGAATGAATCATTCATGTGACGCATGTGCAGAATGACTGAAGGCCAATGGTGATTTGCCGTTGTGTGAATGACTTGTTCAAGGAAGTTGTAATCGTCAATGTGTAATTGGCAGTGGACATTAGGGTCCATTTACACTGCACGCACAAACATTACATGTGTACAGTGTATGGGCAACCTTTTATGTAAAATAAATACATCTATGTGCATGAGCCCTAAAGTGGCCCAACCTGTGTACCAGATAGTGATTATAGGGTCTCTGAATTCAGGCACCAACTGTATGTCAGGATAAGATGAATATTGAAATCTCTAGCTGTTCAGTCAATATGTTTGTAGTAGGGCTGGGGAAAAAATCGATTTGAATCGAGTTGAGAGGTCAAATCAATTTTTTTTTTCCTCACCGAGACTGGCGCTGACACCGCGCCGGTCCTGAGGAGCTGCAGGCAGGAGTTTTTAGCCAAGGTCGCGGCTTCGGCCTAGTCCGCGAGGCTGGACGTCGCGGACTAGGCCAAAGCCTCGCCTAAAAACTCCTGCCTGCAGCTCCCCAGGACCGGCATGGTTCAAAGAAGGAAAAAAAATTTGAATCGTGAATCGAGTTTTTTTTTTTTTTTTATTTATTTATTTATTTTTAATCAGTTTTTTTTTTTGAGAAAATCGCCCAGCTCTAGTTTGTAGTACTGTCAGGTAAAAGCATGTAAACCTGTTGGCACTAGAGAAGGCTCAGATTTAGTCCTGCCTTTCACTAAAGCTGGATACACACTATACAATTTTTTCTTTTGATTTTTTTTTTTTTTCTTTAGATTTACCAAAACCATATAATATGTGGTTAAACCTAAACACTTTCAGGCAGGCCCTTGCACTACAAAGTTTAAGGTAAATCTGAAGGAAATCAAACGAAAAAGTTGTATAGTGTGTATCCACCTTAAGCAGTAGCTAATTGTCTCCTGGAACTTCAGGGACTATATATTTTTGGGCCTATTAAACATGGCTACAACTGACAGTCATGGTCCTAAAGCAGAAGCATACTGACCCTCGGATCTTTTCAAATGGTTTAATGCTCTGTTGGCTAACAGACAGTACTATTCATATCAATCCTAATGATCTGCTGCATTGTTTGGACGGTTAGGAAACTGGGGGCAGGTTTACAGGTTCTATGCTGTATGAGGTTTACTGACTTTTAAGCACCTGGAACAGTGCCTTACTATAGTTTAGTTTATTACCGGATTTTGATCAATCAGCTACTTACTGGTATCCACTCTGGTTGTTGTGATTTAGATAATTTGAAAGAGTAAATTACAAAGGACTTGTGGGCTGTAGGAATATGTTAGGAACTGTTGCTTAATTTTGTGCATCTCTTTTGCAGGGAGTAGATATCCGTCACAACAAAGACCGCAAGGTGCGACGAAAAGAGCCCAAAAGTCAGGATATCTACCTGAGACTTCTGGTTAAGGTCAGTAATGTTTGTACTTGTGTATTGATGGCTAGCTCTTAATTTCAGTATCGATAACTATACGTATTTTTTTTCTGTTTCCAGTTATACCGTTTCTTAGCTCGTCGTACAAATGCCACCTTCAACAAAGTTGTTTTGAGACGTCTGTTCATGAGCCGTACCAACAGGCCACCCCTCTCTCTGTCCCGTTTGGTAAGAATTGAAAGTGCTGTATGAAATGGATTTGTTTGACTTTTCACTTGAATATTTGGTACATTTATTTTTAACAGTTAACACTAAGAACAGACCTAAACCCATAAAGTAATTTACTGCCACTTTAGCCTTCTTTCTCCTCCTAAAGAAAGCTAAAATAGAGCCCTTATATACATGCTTTTTAGGCAGAATGGGTTCCTTAAATTGAAATAACTGGTATGTGGGACTAGGAATGCCTCTCTCTGGCTCTAGTCTGTGACTGAGGGTTTCTGCGGGGAACTTTCAGGTCCTAATAATCTAGGGAGCTGTAAGGTTTAGGCACCTTTCACACTGGTGGAGTCCACCAGCTGGTCTGCAGGGGATCTCTCCGCTGATCCTTGCTGAGCAGGCGGATGACAGGTCAGTGTCTGCTAATGCGGACACGCATACAGCACGCTGTCCTCTAGGGGATGTTGAATGGAAACAGACCACCTGTCATCTGATGAACCAGACGAATGGGATCTGTCTCAGAAGTATATAAGCCAGATAGGTCTCCACCAGCAAATGACTGTTCTTTGACAGGGGCACATTAAGTTGACTTTTTTTCCCCCCAGAACTGATCTTTCCACTTAAAGCAGTTCTGCAGACCCCCCCCCCCTATATTTTTAAACCCCTGCATACCTTGTGGTGGGTACCGAATGTTTGATACTCGCCCATCCAGCGGTGTCTTGCAGAATTCTGTCCCTGCTTGGTTACGCATCACCATCTTGCAGTATGATGTCATCCTGAGGCCCACCGGCTCTTCTGGGTTTAGCCAACAGGCCTTGAGATGATGCATCACTAAGCCTCCTCCTTTCTCTGAAGCACTATGTCTTCTGGGATATGTGATGTGCATATCCCAGGAGCCCTAGCAGGCATAATGCCTGTAATTCGGCTAGGCGAACGACAGGCATTAGGGGGTGGGACGGAAATTTTTTTTTAAAGCAAATAAAGTGCATTTTAAATGGAGGGGAGGGAACTTCACAAAAGGGTTTGTTTGAGCCAAGCTGGCATACTATATGTAACCGGTCCTACTACTGTATGATACAGCACTGACAGCAGCTGCATCAATTCGTAAAGAAATTAATTTGGTTGGGCCAAGCAAACTATTTAAAGTGAAAGTAAATCTGCAGTTAGGCTTTAAGGTAGACAACAGTGACCCCAGGCGCCTACTTATTTTTCATGGGCACATACGTACCCTCAGAACTCCATCGGTACCATTGTATCCCACTCTACCTGCTAAATTCAGACCACCAGTAGTATTGCTGTAACGTCCTTTTCCCCACATGTGAGGAAAGAACATCTCACCAATAGGGACTTGGCTACAAAAATACTGTCAGGTTTTAACCCTTCTCCTTCACCTCTAGTTCATTGGGTTTTATTCCTCACTGCTGTCTTGGTGACACAACAGAAAATGAGGGAAAATCTATACAGAAAGGGCACAGACAGTAGTTCTGACTCCTTCCCATTCCAATAAAAAAAAAAAAAAAATTGAAGTAAAGGGATTGTAAACATGTCGTATTTTGTGCAATGGTTTTGCACAGAGTAGCCACCATCCTCCACTGGGGTCCCCCACTGGTGCTCCACCTCTTCAAGTGCCTGCATAGGAAGCAGCTTCTTGTAGGGGCACTTGTGCAGGCTCTATTGAGTCTATGGACACAGGCAGCACAGCTCGGTCTCTCCCTCCATTCCCTGGTCACAGGATTTTATTGACAGCAACAAGAGCGAGCCAATGGCTCCTGCTGCTATCAATCTTCTCTGTAAGACGGAAGAGCCGCTGCTCGAGCACAACGCTGGCTCGAGATTGGCTCAGGTAAGTATAAGAAGGGGCTATCCTGTGGGACAGAAGGTCTTTTAAGTTAATGCAAAGAATGCAATAAGGTAAACCTTAAAGGAGTTGTAAAGTCAGAAGTTTTTTTATCTTAATGCATTCTATGCATTAAGATAAAAAAAAAAACCTGTGTGTAGCAGCCTACCCAGCACCCCCTTATTACTTACCCGAGCCCCATCTCTCTCCAGCGATGTCCATGAGTGTCTTGGCTATCCAGGACTCTCCTCCTGATTGGCTGAGACACAGCAGCAGCGCCATTGGCTCCTGCGGCTGTGAGTTAGCCAATTGAGAGAGGGGGTGGGGCTCCCTGTGTGAATGGACACACGAAGCTGTGACTTGGCTCGGGCGCCCCCATAGCAAGGTGCCTGCTGTGGGGGCCCTCGACAGGAGGGACCCGAAAAGAGGAGGATCCGTGCTGCTCTGTGCAAAACCAACTGCACAGAGGAGGTAAGTATAACATGTTTGTTATTTTAAAAAAAGAGAGACTTTACAATCGCTTTATCCACGTAAGCCCCGGACCATTTGGCTGACCAGAGCACTTTTTGCGATTCGGCACTGCAGCACTTTAACTGACAATTCGCTGTCGTGCGACGTGGCTCCCAAACAAAATTGACGTAATGGCGATCTGCATTTTTTATCGGGACTGCAACATGGCGGACACATCGGACATTTTTTACACATTTTTTGGAACCATTGTCATTTATACAGCAATCAGTGCTATACAAATGCATTGATTCCTGTGTAAATGACACTGGCAGTGAAGGGGTTAACCACTAGGGGACAGTGAAGGGGTTAAGTATGTCCTAGGGAGTGATTCTAACTAGGAAGTAAACCCTGGTGGGTTTTTCTTCCTTTCTTCATCCCTGCAAAGTAAAGGCATAATGTGCTAGTATGCATTGAAAACTAGCACATTATGTGAGACTTGCCTGCAAACGAAGCCCGTGTCCTCACTGCAGGCCTCATCCATCTTTGCCCGTCTTCCTCCCGGGGCCGCAAACTCCGGTCACGGCGCACACTCGTGAAGAAACTGCACGGGCGGCTGTTCCTTCACAGCGCATGCGCTGATGACATCAACGGCACGGTAAATGTCTCTGGAGCGGCGCAAGTTTAGGAGATATTTACGGTACCTATAGGTAAGCCTAGAATCAGGCTTGCCTATAGGTACAACTTCCCCATGGAGGTTTACAACCTCTTAAGTTTTAGTGATCCAGGCTCTTGTGCGCAGTGTTTTTATATTTTGCTTTGCTCTATTGTACCTCGGTGCCTGTTCATGCAAACATTTGATAGGACTTTTACTAAGACTCGTACCATTTTTTCAAGCGGACTCTTGCTTTTTCTCTGTTTTTTGGTATTCACTATTGCAGATTCTTTTTTTTTTTATTGTAATACATGAGATCAAGCCTAGGTTCACATTGATGTGATTTGACATGTCAAATTCCCGGCTATTGTTGGCAATGGCACCGTCAATCGGTGCGACGCCACAACGATTCCCAAAAGTAGTTTCTGTACTACTTTTGGCCACTTCGGAGTGAGATTTCAATAGACATCTGTGCAGGAACCCGCACATATGTCTCTGAAATCGCCCCCAAAGTCAGACTGACACGCGGGTATAAAATTTTGTAAGTTCAACCGAACTCGCACGATTTTAATCCCACTGTCAGTGTGAAATTAGGCTTCAGGTAGTAAGAAAGAAGGCTTGTAACTGCTGCAACCAGAAACGCAGAAGACCTCTTGGGTCGCTGTCAAAAAGCCAACTAAAAAAGCAGTGGGGTTATGCAGGTTGCCCCCACTAAAGCATAAAATGTTTGGATGGCTTTTATGGATCCAAATTCACCTTGACAATATGTTAAATACTGGCTTATTTATTCTAAAAGATTCGCAAGATGAAGCTTCCTGGACGTGAAAGCAAAACTGCTGTGGTGGTTGGATGCATCACAGATGATGTGAGAATTCAAGATATCCCCAAACTCAAGGTAAGTGCCCTGTTTCTGAATTATTGCATTTGCCTATTGCTGTGTGTAAAATATTTTCTCATCTCTTTATTTTATCCAAAAGGTAGCTTGTGGTTAAGTGAAACTTTTAATAAGTTCAGGGACTGCTCATTTGAAAATGCCACTCGCCTGGCTTTCTTGGGAATCTCTGCTTTTAAAGGAGACTTACAGCCAAAGCTTCTCCTATGGATCACAAGAGTGCAGTTCGTTTTGCACTCCTGTAGCCCGTTTTCAGCAGAGAGCGTGCTGAAGTCCGCTCTCTGCTGACGTAACCAATGTCAGTCCAGGCACCGTGTCATCACAACAATGGAGTCTGGATCCGCCAGGTGCCTGGACTGACAACCGGCTCAGCCTCTCAGCGAGCCACTGAGAGGCAGAGCCGGCTGCCTCCTCTACAGCTCAGCACTCCAGTGAAGAGAGGGCAGAGAGATGTCACTGACAGTCTGCAGCTCTCTGCTCACGGAGCTCTGAAAACTGAGCGATTAGCATTGTTCGATCGCTCGGTGTTAGAGGCGCCGGGGGACAGATGTAGCATCAGACTGATGCTGTCTCCAGCTAGGTAAGTATGATACTGGGAAAAAAAACACCTTTTAAGTTACTGACCCATAATTAGAATGCATGATTGAAATTGGTATTCCCAGATCTGCATAAAGTTTAAGTTGGGGACTTGGGGTTTAGGTCATAGGATCAGCCTAACAGCCAGTAGAGCTGCACAATTAATCGTTAAAAAATCATCATCTCGGTTCAACTCCCCCTGACTATCTCTATTGCAGAGTTTGCCAATTCTTTCATATAACAAGTGGAGAGACTTATCTGCTCACTCAGCTGTCAAAAGAAAACATGTAACTAAGGCCCCTTTCACACTTATACGATTTCAAAGTCGCCCGATTTTACCGCGATTTGGGAGCAGTACTACTTTGTACGACTTTGCCACATTTTTGCCATTAACAAATGAAAACATACAGTAGTTGGTATGAATCATAAGGGGGAACTCCACGCCAAGTTTTAAATAAAAAAACTGGCGTGGGTTCCCCCCCCCCAGGGGCATACCAGGCCCTTAGGTTTGGTATGGATTGTAAGGGGAACCCCCTACGCCGAAAAATCGGCATGGAGGTCCCCCCAAAATCCATACCAGACCCTTATCCGAGCATGCAGCCCGGCCGGTCAGGAATGGGGGTGGGGATGAGCGAGCCCACCCCCCCCCCTCCTGGACCGTACCAGGCCGCATGCCCTCAACATGGGGGGTGGGTGCCTTGGGGCATTGGGGGGCGCCCTGCGGCCCCCCCCCACCCCAAAGCACCTTGTCCCCATGTTGAGGACATGGGCCTCTTCCCGACAACCCTGGCCGTTGGTTGTCGGGGTCTCCGGGTGGGGGGCTTATCGGAATCCGGGAGCCCCATTTAATAATGGGGCCCCCAGATCCCGGCCCCCCACCCTATGTGAATAAGTATGGGGTACATGGTACCCCTACCGATTCACCTAGGGAAAAAAGTGTCAATAAAAAACACAGTACACAGGTTTTAAAGTAATTTTATTAGGCAGCTCCGGGGTCTTCCGACTTCGGGGGTCTTCTTCCGACTTCAGGGGTCTCTCCGGTGTCTTCTCCCGGTGTCCGCATCTTCTGCCGCTCTTTTGCCAGCGGTGGCCCGGACTTCTGGATCGTCTTCTTCCCTCTTCTATTCCAGAGATGTTGACACAACGCTCTCTCCAGCTGCAATGGTCTATGAACGCTCCGCAATGGACTTATATAGGCGGTGACCACGCCCCCTTATGATGGCACAGTCCCAGCATGCCCCGGGACAGTGACCTCATAAGGGGGCGGGGTCACCGCCTATACAAGTCCATTGCGGAGCGTTCAGAGACCATTGCAGCTGGAGAGAGCGTCGTGTCAACATCTCTGGAAGAAAAGAAGGCAGAAGTCCGGGCCACCGCTAGCAATTGAGCTGCAGAAGATAGCGGAGGAGCTGGCAGAAGATCAGGACACCGGGAGGAGACGCCGGAGAGACCCCCGAAGTCGGAAGAAGACCCCGGAGCTGCCTAATGAATTACTTTTAAAACCTGTGTACTGTTTTTTATTGACACTTTTTTCCCTAGGTGAATGGGTAGGGGTACCATGTACCCCATACTCGTTCACATAGGGTGGGGGGCCGGGATCTGGGGGCCCCCTTATTAAAGGGGGCTCCCGGATTCCAATAAGCCCCCCGCCTGCAGACCCCGACAACCAACGGCCAGGGTTGTCGGGAAGAGGCCTTTGTCCTCATCAACATGGGGACAAGGTGCTTTGGGGTGGGGGGGCCAGCAGGGTGCCCCAAAGCACCCACCCCCCCCCCCATGTTGAGGGCATGCGGCCTGGTACGGTCCAGGAGGGGGGGGCGCTCGCTCGTCCCCACCCCCATTCCTGACCAGCCGGGCTGCGTGCTCGGATAAGGGTCTGGTATGGATTTTGGGGGGGGACCCCACGCCGATTTTTCGGCATAGGGGGTTCCCCTTAGATCCATACTAGACCTAAGGGCCTGGTATGCCCCTGGGGGGGGGGGACCCACGCCGGTTTTTTCATTTAAAACTTGGCGCGGCGTTCCCCCTCAGGATTAATACCAGACAGCTGTCAGCACTGCCTGTCGCTCATTGCGAAAGGAAAAAAAAGTTTTCCTTTCCCGATCAGCGAGCCAGGCTTGTGCTTACAAAGTCGTACTGAAATTGTGTCTATATTCAGGCACGATTTGCATGCTACTTCAGGGTTTAACATTGAGGTCTATGGAGTACAACTTGCATAGAAGTTGGACCAAAGTAGTGCAGGGACTACTTTCAAGTCGGCACGACTTAAAGTCGTGCCAATATGAATGGTAATCATTGAAAATCATGGAGAATGACTTGTCATACGATTTTGCAGTACAAAATCGTGGGACAAGTCGTATAAGTGTGAAAGGGGCCTAACTCTTCCTTCTTGGATCAAAGGGATAAACTTCTGTGTGAAAAAAAAAACAGGCAGTCTGACAAGTTTTTAAACAACTGTAAATGCAGGAAGTTTAACCACTTAAAGTCTAAATCTTTTTCTGACACTTGTTTCTTAACCACTTGCTTACTGGGCACTTAAACCCCTCTCCTGCCCAGAGCAATTTTCAGCTTTCAGCGCTGATAGACTTTGACAATTGCACGGTCATACAACACTGTACCCAAATAAAATTTTTATCATTTTTTCCTACAAATAGAGCTTTCTTTTGGTGATATTTGATAACCTCTGCGGTTTGTTTGTTTTTTGCTAAAAAAATTTAAAAAAAAAAAAAAAAATTGTTTTTTTTTTTTATATTTTGTTATAAAATTTTGCAAACAGGTCATTTTTTTTCCTTCATTGATGTACGCTGATGGGGCGGCACTGGTGGGCACTGAGAAGTGGCACTGATGGGTGGCAGTGATGGGCACTGGCACCACTGCTAGGTGGCATAGATAGGTGGCACTGGCAGGCAGTAATTGTGGGCACAGATGAGGCGGATGTGCCTCTTTCCTCTTCGGGACCGATGTCCCTTGCACATGAGCCGGCGAGCGGCTTTTTTTGACAGCGTGAGGAGAAAATAAAAGACTACAGAGCTTTTGTTTACATCACCTTATCAGCTGTCATTGCCTGACAGCTGATCACATGGTATGGGGCCGGGATCGGCCCCTTATTTAGATCTGTGATCACCCGAGTCTCAGTGACTCAGTGATCACAACGCGCTCTGCAAAGGGGGCGCGTGCAAAGGGGAGGACGTCATATGACGGCCTCCCGAGAAATTCAGGTCCGTGCTGTGGCCGTCATTTGGCTATAGCGCAGATGCCAAGTGGTTAAGTTAAAATCAGTATTTTTCGCTGGAAAATTACTTGGAACCCCCAAACATTTTATATATAATATATATATATTTAGCAGAGACCCTAGGGAATAAAATGTCAATTGCTGCATAATTTTATGTCACACTGTTTTTGCCCAGCGGTCTTTCAAATGCAATTTTTTGCGAAAAAATACACTTCAATGAATAAAAAAAAACCGAAACCGTACAGTTAGCCCAATTTTTTTTTGTTTTAATGTGAAAGATTGTTACGCCGCGAGAATTGTGATTCTCATTTTAGCTAGAATCGTGCAGCTCTAACAGCCAGGCAGTTGGCACATTCAGAGGGTGTGGTGAACATTTTTATAAATCCACCTGTGACATAATTGTGAACTGGTTATCATTGATAATCATATGAAGGGGGTGTAATTTGATCTTCACTGTAAGCAGGTGCAGCATCCAAAGTATCTGACATGGCTGGAAGTGTGTATCTTATTGGTGCTCAAAATGCAGTTGTGTAGAATATAGGAAAGAATGATAGAGCTAGGCAGATCTCTCATCTATTTTGTGTGTAGGTGTTTCCTGACCAACTTTGGTTTTCTAATGTAAGTCACAAAAATAAAGCTAAAAGGATTGCCCATGCATGTCATTGCAACTCTTCCCTTCAGTTTTTGTCAATGTATTTTATGTTTGCTGCTTTTTAAGATTTGTTTGTTTTTATAATTGTACAAAGTAACAAATTTGTGTTTTAAGTATCTTTTTTTTTTTTTCCTTTTCAGGTGTGCGCGCTTAAAGTATCTTCTGGAGCACGCAGAAGAATTCTTAAAACTGGTGGACAAATTTTGACATTTGACCAGTTGGCTCTCGCTGCCCCCAAAGGCCAGAACACTGTTCTGCTTTCAGGTAATGACCCTCCACCAGGCAGTATGTTTTCGCTACATTGCTGGCACAATAGTTTTGTAAGTGGTGTCATGTCTAAAGCCTCGTACACACGCTCAGAATTTCGGACAGCCGTTCGTCTGTCTTTTGTTGCATGCTAGTCTTGTGTCGAAAGTGAAGAGTTTACTTGCCATACGAAAATTCTCGTACGACAGAATTCAACTTCAGAAGTGACGTAATGTGTTGAATAGTTTTGTATGTGTTGTTCGTTTCTGAGCATGCATAGTTTTGCTCTTATGATTTTTTTCGGACGAAAAACGGATGTTGCGTTCACGTGCACCAAATATTTTATAGGCTGCACATTTAGCTTTTGTCGGACGAAAAATCTGAATCGGCTGTCAAAAGCACCATACTAATGATCCGAAAATCGGCAGATCGTTCGGACGAAATTTGACTTCTGATTATTCGTATCGTGTATATGGGCCTTAAGTCCTCATTCACACTAGTCTGTACTCTGATGTAGTTGCTGTTGTGCAGCACTGCATGACAATGGAAATTACATTATTCTCTATGGTGCTTGTTCACATCAATGAAGCGAGTTTTTTGAAAAGGTGCAAGTGGTTAATACCAGTTTTGAAAAGAGCAGGGAAAGCTAAACCTGTCTTCTCTTATTTTAGACCATTAGAGAGGATGTTTGACTAGAAAAGAAGTAAGGTCATGCTGCTTGGGTTTTTTTCTCTAGTAGGGGAAGGCTAGAACCCCTTTAAGCTGTCTGTGTCCCTGTTGCGGTCCCCCTCCTTCCTATCTTCTGAAACTGTTGTAAGTGGAACAGGATAAGCAGTAAAACCATACATCTGATCTAACCCTTTTCTTATATAATACAATGGCGGTCATTGAAACTTTTTATCTCGCACGGTATTTGCGCAGCAATTTTTTGAACGCGTTTTTTTTGGAAAAAAAAAAGTTTTGTGCTTTAAAAAAAAAAAACAGTAACGTTAGCCCAATGTTTTTGCATAATATGAAAGATGAAGTTACGCAGAGTAAATAGATACCCAACATGTCACCTTTCAAAATTGCACGCGCTTGTGGAATGGCGTCAAACGTCGCTACTCAAAAATCCCCATAGGCGACGCTTTAAAATTTTTTACTGGTTACATGTTTTGAGTTAGAGGAGGTCTAGGGCCAAAATTATTGCTCTCGCTCTACCGATCGCACCGATACCTCACATGTGTGGTTTGAGCACAGTTTTCATATGTGGGCGGGTCTTACGTATGCGTTCGCTTCTGCATGCGAGCACACAGGGGCGCTTTAAAATGTATTTTTTTTTTATTGTTCATTTTACTTTATTTATTTTAGTTTGATGCTTTTGTCAAAAAAAAATTTTTTTTGACCTCTTTTATTCCTATTACAAGGAATGTAAACACCCCATGTAATAGGAATATGGCATGACAGGTCCTCTTTACAGTGAGATATGGGGTCAATAAGACTCCACATCTCACCTCTAGGCTGGGAAGCCTGAAATAAAAAATAAAAAAAAAAGATCCTGGCTTCGATCGTAGCGGTGAGTCGGTAGAAGCACCGGAGGGCGGCGGGAGGGGGGACGTCCCCTCTCGCCTCCCGTAAGAATGATCAAGCAGTGGAACAGCCGCTATGATCATTCTTATGGTGTAGGGAATCGCCGGCTAAAAAAGCTGATATCTGAATGATGCCTGTAGCTGTACCCATCATTCAGATATCCCCGCACAAAGTCAAGAATGTCGTATGACAACCAGCGGGTGGGAAATGGTTAAAACACTTTTTTTTTTCTTTTTTTTTTTTTAACACAAAGTTGTCCATTTATACAATATTTCTAACACATAACCTGTACATACCAAAAATGACACCCCAAAATAGATTCTCCTACTCCTGAGTACGGCGATGCCACATGTGTGAGACTTCCACAGCCTGGCCACATACAGAGGCCGGGTATGGCTGAGCATGGCGGGGGTATGGCTGAGTATTGCACAGTGTTGTGGGGCATTGCAGAGCATTAGGGATGGCTGAGCATGGATGGATGGCTGGATTTCACTGGTTAGCGCTGTGGGCACTACAGATGCAGCCCACAGCGCTACTGCCATCCATCCATCCCCCTCTTCTCTCACAGTGTACAGATCGGTACACAGGAGGGGAGGAGAGGAACCGACGTCATGAGATGATGCCGGTTTGTTTACATGTGATCGCTCCGTCATTTGACGGAGCAATCACATGGTAAAAGGCCGCCATCAGTGGCCATTTACCGGGATCCATGATGCGCCGGTCCCGGATGTGTTCAGGTGCGCGCCCCAGGGGAACTCTGGGAAGACGTCATATGACGTGATCCCAGAGTTAAGCAACCGCCCTGCTGCCGTCATTCGGCTATGGGCCGGTTGTAAAGTGGTTAATGTACACACAGCACCCCCATATTAACAGAAACACAGAAGACATTTTTGCAGATTTATTAAAAAAGAAAAACTGAAATATCACATGGTCCTAAGTATTGCTCAGTATTTAGTAGAAGCACCCTTTTGATCTAATACAGCCATGAGTCTTTTTGGAAAAGATGCAACAAGTTTTTCACACCTGGAATTGGGGATCCTCTTCCATTCCTCTTTGCAGATCCTCTCCAGTTCTGTCAGGTTGGATGGTAAACGTTGGTGGACAGCCATTTTTAGGTCTCTCCACAGATGCTCAATTGGGTTTAAGTCAGGGCTCTAGCTAGGCCATTCAAGAACAGTCACTGAGTTGTTGTGAAGCCACTCCTTGGTTATTTTAGCTGTATGCTTAGGGTCATTGTCTTGTTGGAAGGGAAACCCTTGGCCCAGTCTGAGGTCCTGAGCCCTCTGGAGACTGTTTTTGTCCAAGATATCCCTGTACTTGGCCGCATTCATCTTTCCTTCGATTGCAACCAGTCGTCCTGTCCCTGCAGCTGAAAAACACCCCCACAGCATGATGCTGCCACCACCATGCTTCTATCTTGGTCTCATCAGACTAGAGAATTTTATTTCTCACCATCTTGGAGTCCTTCAGATTTTTTATTTTTTTTAGCAAACTCCATGCAGGCTTTCATGTGTCTTGCACTGAGGAGAGGCTTCCGTCGGGCCACTCTGCCATAAGGCCCAGACTGGTGGAGGGCTGCAGTGATGGTTGACTTTCTACAACTTTCTCCCATCTCCCGACTGAATCTCTGGCGCTCAGCCACAGTGATCTTTGGGTTCTTCTTTACCTCTCTCACCAAGGCTCTTCTCCCCCCGATAGCTCAGTTTGGCCAGGCGGCCAGCTCTAGGAAGGGTTCTGGTCGTCCCAAACGTCTTCCATTTAAGGATTATGGAGGCCACTGTGCTCTTAGGACCCTCAGGTGCAGCAGAATTTTTTTTGTAACATTGGCCAGATCTGTGCCTTGCCAAAATCCTGTCTCTGAGCTCTTCAGGCAGTTCCTTTGACCTCATGATTCTCATTTGCTCTGACATGCACTGTGAGCTGTAAGGTCTTGTATAGACAGGTGTGTGGCTTTCCTAATAAAGTCCAATCAGTATAATCAAACACAGCTGGACTCGAAGGTGTAGAACCATCTCAAGGATGATCAGAAGAAATGGACAGCACCTGAGTGCCACAGCAAAGGGTCTGAATGCTTGGGGCCATGTGATATTTCAGTTTTTGCTTTTTTTTAATCTGCAAAAATTTCAACAATTCTGTGTTTTTCTGTTAAATGTGTGTGTACATTGAGGGAAAAAAATAAACTTAACCACTTCAATACCAGGCACTTGGACACCTTCCTGCCCAGGCCAATTTTCACCTTTCAGTGCTGTCCCAATTTGAATGACAATTGCGCGGTCATGCTACACCATACCCAAACAAATTTTTTATCATTTTGTTCCCACAAATAGAGCTTTCTTTTGGTGGTATTTGATCACCTCTGCGGTTTTTATTTTTTGCGCAACAAATAAAAAAAAGACCGAAAATTTCGAAAAAAAACAAGTTTTTCTTTGTTTCTGTTAAAATTTTTTGTAAATAAGTAAGTTTTCTCCTTCAATGATGGGCACTGATATGGCTGCACTGATACGGGCACTGATACGGGCACCGATGAGGGGGCACCGATGGGCACTCGTAGGCGGCACCGATGGGCACTCGTAGGCGGCACCGATGGGCACTCGTAGGCGGCACCGATGGGCACTCGTAGGCGGCGCCGATTGGTACATATGGGTACTTATGGGTGGCACTAATGGGAAATGACAGGTGGCACCGATGGGCAATGACAGGTGGCACTGAAAAAAAATTGGGGGCATTGCTGGGCAGATCTGGGACATGGTGCCCATTTGTGGGCACTGATTGGCACAGATTGGGCACATGTGGATGTCCATGGGGTACATACCTGGCCATCCACATGTTGCCCCTTCCCTGGTGGTCCTAGTGGCATCCCTGGTGGTCCAGTGTGGTGATCTGAGGGGGGGGCTGCGCTGATAAACAATCAGCGCAGACCCCCCCGCCAGGAGAGCTGCCGATCGGCTCTCCTCTACTCGTGTCTGTCAGACGCGAGTGAGGAAGAGCTGATCAACGGCTCTTCCCATTGACAGCGTGATCAGCCGTGATTGGAGGCTCTTTACCAAGATCGGTGGAGCGGTGTGTCAGGATGACACACCGCTCCGATTGCCGCGATGCGCGCCCCGGGGGCGCGCTGCAGGATGTTATCCTGCTGGACGTCATATGACGCCCAGTCAGGATAACAGAAATACTTCCCAGACGTCAATCCGCTATAGGGCGGGCGGGAAGTGGTTAAATGATTTTAGCAAATGGCTGCAATATAACAAAGAATGAAAAATTTAAGGGGGTCTGAATACTTTCCATCCCCACTGTGTATATACACACACGGCTCAAAATTTCAAGTCCTGAGCCACTAGCCAGACCTTAAAAGTTACTCGCCACCTGTTATTCTAAGCAGGGGAATTGGCGCTGTCCAACTTTATGTGTATAGGTAAAATAGAAAGAAAAACTGCGCTCAGAAGCTAAAAAAAGGAATAAACACCAGCTGCGGTTACAAGTGTAGCCCACCGTACAAAATTCAAACAATAAAAAACCGCGCTAAAAAATGATAAAGGAGTCCATATTACAGTCCTATAATCATGAATGCATAGTCCCAATGTTGATCCGGGTCAAAATTTTCTCCACGCAAATTAGTGATGGATAAACACAATCAGCAAAAACACTCCAACTTCAGTTGTGCTTACCAGAAGTAAGTTTGTAAGGGCGAGTGGCTTAAACCCAGCCTGGGCCTTTAGATGTATACTCCAGATGGAACAGGAGGGGCGCCCTCATCCCGTGTGTTCACAGATATAGTGCAAAAAAATATAAAAATATATATAGTGTAATATTGTTTTAACATATACCACACCAAACAAAAAAGGGGTGACCACCCACAAAAACCTTAAATCACGTGTGATCATAAATCCTACGCTGAGTAGCTAGGACAGTGGGGTGAGTGTCATGCAATCATGCACATACAAGTGAAAGAAGAAAAATAATAGATAAAAACAAAATATCAAAAAATGAATAAAAAGAATGTGAAAGCATACAACGACTTCCAAATCTGCTTACCAGATATAGGATAAGTAGTCGGCATATAAAGATACTCCAGGTGAAAAAAAGTATAAATATATGGAAAATAGGAAAGCTTATATCCAGTGATAAACACAATAGTGATGCAAGCTGCTTACCAGAGGGCTAACCCTCATATGCAGATATGTGGAAACACGAGAACCGCCACCAGAGGATAAATAAGGCAAACCTTCAGGGTTGTCCCCTTACCAGACAGAAAAGGACACATAAGGCAGATGTAATATGTTCACAACATCACTTCCAACCGAAATGGTATGTCACGTCTTGTCCTCTCCGTCCAAGCTCGTGTAATAATGGATCATGTGTATTGTCCCGGCCAATCGCGTCCCCCGATGTCCATGTATTCATTCACCTTGCTTGTTCTGGGTCACAAAGCATCCAACCCATGCCTTGGCATTTCAGTTTTTGCACACCTCCCTACTTTTTTCAGCTCAAAAAAGTAGGGAGGTGTGCAAAAACTGAAATTCCAAGGCATGGGTTGGATGCTTTGTGACCCAGAACAAGCAAGGTGAATGAATACATGGACATCGGGGGACGCGATTGGCCGGGACAATACACATGATCCATTATTACACGAGCTTGGACGGAGAGGACAAGACGTGACATACCATTTCGGTTGGAAGTGATGTTGTGAACATATTACATCTGCCTTATGTGTCCTTTTCTGTCTGGTAAGGGGACAACCCTGAAGGTTTGCCTTATTTATCCTCTGGTGGCGGTTCTCGTGTTTCCACATATCTGCATATGAGGGTTAGCCCTCTGGTAAGCAGCTTGCATCACTATTGTGTTTATCACTGGATATAAGCTTTCCTATTTTCCATATATTTATACTTTTTTTCACCTGGAGTATCTTTATATGCCGACTACTTATCCTATATCTGGTAAGCAGATTTGGAAGTCGTTGTATGCTTTCACATTCTTTTTATTCATTTTTTGATATTTTGTTTTTATCTATTTTTCTTCTTTCACTTGTATGTGCATGATTGCATGACACTCACCCCACTGTCCTAGCTACTCAGCGTAGGATTTATGATCACACGTGATTTAAGGTTTTTGTGGGTGGTCACCCCTTTTTTGTTTGGTGTGGTATATGTTAAAACAATATTACACTATATATATTTTTATATTTTTTTGCACTATATCTGTGAACACACGGGATGAGGGCGCCCCTCCTGTTCCATCTGGAGTATACATCTAAAGGCCCAGGCTGGGTTTAAGCCACTCGCCCTTACAAACTTACTTCTGGTAAGCACAACTGAAGTTGGAGTGTTTTTGCTGATTGTGTTTATCCATCACTAATTTGCGTGGAGAAAATTTTGACCCGGATCAACATTGGGACTATGCATTCATGATTATAGGACTGTAATATGGACTCCTTTATCATTTTTTAGCGCGGTTTTTTATTAATATGTGTATAGGTGATGGTTCTTTCAAAATTAAAAAGTAATTTTATAAACATGTGTATCACAAATATTTGTATCAAGAAAATTATTATTGTGCATATAAAAACGCTGAGATTTCTCGAGTGTGAATGGTCCACCTATTGAGTGTAATAGGAAAAAAGTGCAGAGTGCTCCTAAAAAAACATGCAAAAATCCCATAATCAATAAATTAAATGTGTGGAGAATAATACCTATATCTTAAAGATGGCAGAGTCCAATATATAAACAATAATGATCGTCAACACAAACAATTATTTTTGGGAGAAAATGTGGAAAAATAAAAAGTGGAAACTGACAATAAAAAATATATGTAAAAAAACCCCAGCCTGTGTGTATAAAAAAATCACAATTAAGGCAATCAAAACAAGACAATTCATATGTGCATAAAAATCCAAACAGGAAGAAATTATTGGTTATTAATGTGTAAAAAATATTGAAAATGTCCACAAAAAGTCCTAAAGGTGTGTCCTTCTGGTGAAGGGGAAGCGTAGTTACAGCCTTCAACTGTTAATATCCCGTCCTTCCCTACACCCCCACTCGTGTTTGCACTCACCGGACTGCCTAACCCCTGCATCCCCTCGCTGATTGTTTACTTTTATGACTTGCCATATATGCCATGTAATGTTATCCTATGCTGCGGTTTTTTTCTGCTAAATGGAGGCGCCTTAATTGTGGTTTGGTTTTTTTGTTTTGTTTTTTTTTTTATACACACAGGCTGGGTTTTTTTTACATATATTTTTTGTCAGTTTCCACTTTTTATTTTTCAAAATTTTTTGGTTGTAGACAGATTCATCTGGTTCCAATTTTAGTTGGTAATCTGAGCAGTAGCTAATTACTTGTGGTAGGTTGTCTGCGTATGTGAATGTAAAATGCTTGGTTCATATCTGGGGCTATTAACATACTAAGGGTGATGGTCTGTTATGCCCAGATTATAGTATCTGCATAAATCTGGTTGCTGAATTTGTACCCGGAGAGATGTTTGGGTAAACTCTTCAAAGGAAACTTATGAAAGAAATGCTTAGCAGTTGCTGGCTGCCTTTTTGAAAATGCTAGTTGCCTGGATATCGGTTTACTTCACTGCCTGTAGACTTGTTCTAGTTCTATGATTCAGAGTGGTTTGGGAGCTCCTGATCAGTTTACTTGTTCAGGTCTGTATAGAAAGAATTTGGTCATGGTCGCATTCAGACATTTTCAGGAGCGCTTAGCAGTGGTAGCCTGTAAGGTTTTCTAAGTGGAAATTGGGGATTTATTTTTTTTCTTTAAGTTTCTTGTAAATACTAGAGAGCAAGCAAATCAACAGTATTTTAGGTCTGTTTTTACTGAGTTTATCTGAAGAAACACCTTTATGATTTGTAACTTTATTATGTCTAACCTCTGCATATCCAGAGACACAATGTTAAACTTATTCAGAACAGTTTTGCTAACCAATGTAATGTTTGTTTCAGGTCCTCGCAAGGGACGGGAGGTGTACAGACACTTTGGAAAGGCACCTGGTACTCCACACAGTCACACCAAGTGAGTTAACTAAGCTAATGTGTTTTAATAATTAGCCTGTTCAGAGAACAGTATAAGGTCTGGTGGATGGCTAGAAGTCTGCTCTTTGCCCCAGTTCCAAGAATAAACATTATGTTAAGGTATGGGGAAAGATGTCTTCCTCTCTTGCCTCCCACAATGTATCACTCAAGTCCTGATATGGGGGAGAGATAATGCACTTAAAGCGCTGACCCGGAACTTAAAGTATTAAATACTTTTCATGTACATTGAGGGGAAAAAAGTATTTGATCCCCTGCTAATTTTGTACGTTTGCCCACTGACAAAGGAATGATCAGTCTATAATTGTAATGGTTTGTAGCAAGAGATACAAATAAACCGCCCCTGAATCTCTTACTCCACTGCGCCAAAGAAAATTTTACACAATTTATATTAGCGCCACTATCTCTATCTGTACACGTGTGAGAGGTATAGTTTTGGGGTTTTGATCAGTCTATAATTGTAATGGTAGGCTTATTTTATGTTCAATAAGTTTTTTTATTATTTTGTTAATACATTATAAACATAAACACAAACTGGGCCAGACACCAAAGTGTGCTGGTTCAGTACATTTGAAATATGTTAACATATACATAATGCATTCCAATACATATGCATAATGATTAGGAAAGGCATACGTTATATGGCGATTTCACATAGAGTGCTGACAAACGGGAAATCGTCTGCTCTATCTGTCCGGACGCCCCTTTGGGAGCCTGTTGTTTTCGTAAACCTTGAAAGCAGGTATATCTAAAGTTGCTAATTTACAATTCAGAACTTAGGTCCAAAATGCCTATAAATGTCCTGACCATCTGTGGAAAATACAGAGGGTCTAGAACATATAATTAATTAATAGAAGAGAGAGAAAGAAAGAAGTATTAGGAGAGGAAGAGCAGAAGGGAAGAAATAGTATTGAGGAATGGAAGAGAAGAGAAAAGAAAAGAGGGGGGGGGGGGTTAGACAGCGGGCCTCACCCATTAATCAGTGAAACAATCGCATATAAATCTATGCAGATTTGGGGGAATTTCTATAGCTCAAGTGTTTTTATTAATGAAAGTCTACTCTTCAATTTGTCTGAAGTAGAGTAATGCCTCCAGATACTCCAGATGAAAGAGAACTTTGCTTCTTTTTCTATGGATTTAGCCTGCATCTCTTCCATCAGCATAATGCCGTTGATCTCTGCCACCCATTCTGTAAGGGATGGGGGGGAGGTAGTTTATGGTAGGCTTATTTTAACAGCAAAACAGAATAACAAAAATATCCAGAAAAACGCTTTTCAAAAAAGTTATAAATTGATTTGCATTTTAATGAGTGAAGTAAGTATTGATCCCCTTTCAATCAGCAAGATTTCTGGCTCCCAGGTGTCTTCTATACAGGTAACGAGCAGAGATTAGGAGCACTCCCTTAAAGGGAGTGCTCCTAATCTCAGTTAGTTACCTGTATAAAAGACATCTGTCCACAGAATCAGATTCCAATCTCCACAATGGCCAAGACCAAAGAGCTGTCCAAGGATGTCAGGGACAAGATTGTAGACTTACACAAGGCTGAAATGGGCTTCAAGACCATCGCCAAGTAGCTTCGTGATTGGGTGAAAACAGTTGGTGTGATTATTCGCACATGGAAGAAACACAAAATAACACTCAATCTCCTCAATTGCTAACACACTACGCCATGAAGGACTGAAATCCTGCAGTGCCCGCAAGGTCCCTCTGCTCAAAATAGTACATGTACAGGCCTGTCTGAAGTTTGCTAATGAACATCTGAATGATTCAGAGGAGAACAGGGTGATAGTGTTGTGGTCAGAGGATACCAAAATCAAGCTCTTTGGCATCAACTCAACTAGCCCTTTACAATCACTTTAAACACATGTTTTGGGGGCAACAACAAGGGAAAGTATATTTACTAGCCAGCAAATCTATTTTATATGCAACTGTTTTTCTTACAACTTTGTGCTTTTTCTTAAAAGAAAATTGTTGGCTGGCATTACGCTTTAATTTCCTACGTATGTATTTCAATGTAAAAGGGTGGCTGTAGCTACTATACTTACTATATGCGTTAGACAACCATGGCTGCCTTTTTAGGGTAGAAGTATGCATCTGTGTGATTCTCCTATAGTCCTCCCCAAGGTGGCACAAGTAGCTGTTAAAGATGACATTCCAGCAGATACCTACACTGATTACATTCAGATATTTGGGGAGAAAGTCTCCAAATAGTTGGTCAGTAAAGACACGCAAGTCTGGTTTGTATACCCCATTCGTTTCCAGTCAGACTTGTAATGTGCCAGATCTTCATAATTTACTAAGATGGGAGCAATTAGAATCTGGAGCAGTAGTGCATGGCAACCATTCAGATTCTATCTTTCATTTTCAAAGTTCAACTAGTTTGTTTGAAGCCTGAGTTTAGTTTAGAAAAAAAAATTCTACACGAGCAAGGGATGTCACTTACAATCAGTGGTATGCCCCTTGTGTTGCTATGAATGGAAGTGGTGGATTATCCATCTGTCTTCCATTCATAGATTGTTTAGTTTCATTTAAAGAAGTGATAGTATGGCTTCTATAAATGAAGGAGGTGGTGGGTATAATCTGCATTCTTGATGAGTGCCTGTCAGCTTCCTCCGCTCTATAAATTTAAGGGGGAAGATTTAGAGGAAGATTACTAAACCAGGAGACTGCAGCACAAAGGACACATCACACTGATAACGTCTGTTGTGCTGAATTTTTTTCATTTTTAAGGGCTTTAAAGCAGAAGTGTGGGAATTTAAAGAAAAAAAAAACATACATTTTATACTACCGTAGGCAGATGCAGCGACTGTCTTTTAAGACCAAGAACTGAGCGACCAAAGACTGCTGATCGCTTGGTTCTCTGTCTTCAGTGAGCAGAGAACCGGTGGCTGTCAGTCACCAGCTCTCTGCTTTTCCCCTCCAGTGCTTACTGGACTGCTGGGCCATGCAGGGGCGGGAGTGGCTGTCTCGGGCTTATTAGGATCCCTGCAATGCCCGGACTGGCAGAGTGATGCTAAAGTCTGCTGTTAGCTGAATACAGGCCACAGGAGAAGTAGGGCCAAAAGAGTTTTAGCCCTAGTTCTCCTTTTAAAATGACCGCATTATCTATAATTTTTGTTGAATGTGCCCAAACCAGAACTAATGGGTGCTTTAAATGCTTCAGTAAGTTGTTGGAATCTAGCTAAAAGCTTTGTAAATGTATTCTACATAAAAGCTTGCCACAACTCATACAGGCTATAGCCACTATGTACAAGGCCTTGCTGCTGCTACAGAGAAAACATGTGCTGCCCTCCACCATTTACAGAACTATTACTACTCTCTCATAATGCATCATGTTCTGTGAATGGACAGTGGAAATCTGTTAAACTGCTGCACCACCCATTACAGAATGTGATACATTATGGGAGTGCAATGTGAGTTCTGTGAATGACTGAGAAGGGACATGCCCTAAACGTTTTAGCTTTGCAGGTATATAAACCTATTGGTATTTCAGCTTCATGTTATAAATATACATTTTTTTTTTTTTTTTTTTTTTTCCCCTTTTTAGGCCCTACGTTCGTTCTAAGGGTAGAAAGTTTGAGCGCGCTAGAGGTCGCAGAGCAAGCAGAGGATACAAGAACTAAACACCATCTGTGCTTTGTACTCATTAAAGATGTTAAATCTTGATTCAGTCTTCATGGTTTTTATTATATAAACATTGCTGTTTTTTCTGAGTGGATGCAGAACCACTCTTAAAGGTAAAATGTACATCGTATCTTCATTTTTGTCTTCAGGGATGGAAATTCTACATTTACATGTATTATGGCTGCAGATGGTAGGTGGATTCTACAGAAATGGGTGAACTGGAGAAACTACAGATCAGATGAATGGCACTGTATGGTAGAGCTGCACGATTTTGGCTAAAATGAGAATCACAATTTTTTT
Source organism: Lithobates septentrionalis (assembly GCA_037952835.1). Classification (NCBI taxonomy): domain Eukaryota; kingdom Metazoa; phylum Chordata; class Amphibia; order Anura; family Ranidae; genus Lithobates; species Lithobates septentrionalis. The sequence goes on from JBBDGP010000819.1 coordinate 5,341,614, forward strand.
TGCTTAGATCGATCACGATTCTCGCGGCGTAACATCTTTCACATTAAAAAAAAAAAAAAAATTGGGCTTACTTTACTGTTTCTTTTTTTTTTTTTTTATTCATTGAAGTGTATTTTTTTCCCCAAAAAAATTGCCTTTGAAAGACTGCTGGGTAAATACAGTGTGACATAAAATATTGCAGCAATTGACATTTTATTCCCTAGGGTCTCTGCTAAAATATATATAATGTTTGGGGGTTCCAAGGAATTTACTAGCAAAAAATATTGATAACTTTAAACAAGTGTCAGAAAAAGATTTAGACTTTAAGTGGTTAAACTTCCTGCATTTACATGTTGTTAAAATTTCTTTACACACAAGTTTATCCCTTTGATCTAAGAAGATAGTTGGACCCCTTTCACACCGGGCCGCCTATAGCGTTGGCGGTAAAATGCCGCTATTTATAGCGGCTTTTTACCGTCGGATTTGCGGCGCATTTCGGGCGCTAGCGGGGCGCTTTTATTCCCGCTAGCGGCCAAGAAAGGGTTAAAACCGCCCGCAATGCGCCGCAATAGCAGTGTTTTGCCAGCGGTATCCCAGCGCTTCCCCATTGATTTCAATGAGGAGCAGCGGTGGAGGAGTGGTAAACACACCGCTCCAAAGAAGCTGCTGACAGGACTTTTTCTGACGTTCTGCCAGCGCAGCGCTCTGGTGTGAAACCCCTGGGGCTTTCACACTGGAGACAATGCTGCAGCTGTTTGAGGGCGGATTGCAGGCGCTATATTTAACGCTATAGCGCCTGCAAAACGCCCTCAGTGTGAAAGGGGTCTTAGTTACAATGTTTCATGTTAAAAACTTGGCAGACTGCCCGGATATTTTCTTTTGACAGCTGAGTGAGCAGATAAGTCTCTCCACTTGTTATATGAAAGAATCCGCAAACTCTGCAATAGAGATCGTCAGGGGGGTTGAATCAAGATCATGATTTCTTTTAACGATTAATTGTGCAGCTCTACTGTATGGCAAAAATAGTGCTTCCATATAGTGAGCTTTTGAGTAAAAAATTGTTTTAGCCAGCTCCTGATACCTACAGGATGCTGTATTTACGAATTTGATTCCTGTAGTCAGGTTTGTGTATATGTAGAAAAAAGTACAATTATACATCATTCCATTGAAGAAGAGATATTGGTGAATGGTTTTCTGGCCCTAAAACTGGGGAATATTAACTATTTTATAAATATGCTACAACAGTTTAGCTACTCTGGAAGCTCAGTTTGCAATTCTCCAATCAGTCACTGTGTTTTTGGTTCGAACACTCAAACTCTCTACAATTCAACAAGTGAACATCCATCTCAGTTTAGTAGTACTAAGTGTTTTTGTACAAATTGGTGACCTCCTAGCAGGAATGTTTTTTTCTTTAAAGAGTAAATGTGCTGAGCCGCCATTGCTTACTTCTGTTTAAAAATATTGGTAGGCCCCGCTGTCCTGGTTTCTGTGGTTGATCTGAAACAAGTGAAAAGATCAGGACTTTATTCTGTCCTCAATTGCGTTACTTCAGCCAGTGGCTCGCACTATAGAACACTGAAATGCACAACTGAAGCTCATGTACAGTGTGTTTACTGTTTTACCTTCCAGAATATTTGTAATTCTGTACTGCTACTTTTAACTACTTGCTGACCACCCGCCGCAGTTATACTGCGGCAAGGTGGCTTGGCTGCCCGAAACGTCATGCAGGTATGTAGTTTTGTGCACTAGCCTGTGTGGGCGCACGCGTGCCGGTGGGCCAGTGGCGGAGCAAATCAGTGGGTCAGGCAGACGCAGTGGCTGCCCCCGATCATTCCCCACAGAGACAGAACAGGGATCTGCTGCTGTAAACAAGGCAAATCTACGTTCTGACAGGGGATGACACGATCTCGTCTTCCTGCTATGCAGGAAGACGGACCTCTGTCTGTTGTCCCAGTCGACTGTCCTCCATACAGTTAGTAAACACACCCAGGGAACACAATTAACACCTTTATTGTCTGTTAACCCCTTCACCAGTGTCATTTATACAGTGATCAGTGAATATTTTTAGCACTGATCACCACAAAAGTGTCCAATCTGTCTGCCGCAATGTTAGTCCCGCTAAAAATTGCTGATCACCGCCATTACTAGTAAAACAAAATTAAATAAAAATGTCATAAATATATCCCCTATTTTGTACACACTATAACGTTAACAAAAATCAATAAATATACGCTCATTGGGATTTTTTTTTCAAAATATGTAGCAGAATACATATTGGCCTAAATTGATGAAGAAATTTGACTTTTTTTTTTTACCTTGGATATGTTTTATAGCAGAAAGTAATAAATATTTTTTTTATTTTTTTCAAAGTTGTTGGTTTTTTTTTTGTTTATAGCGCAAAAAATTAAAACTGCAGAGTGCTCAAATACCACCAAAAGAAAGCTCTATTTGTGGGGAAAAACATGACAATTGGTGTACAGCGTCGCACGAACGCGCAATTGTCAGTTAAAGTAAAGCAGTGCCGTATTGCAAAAAAACGGCCTGGTCATTAAAGGGGTAAATCCTTCCAGTCCTTAAGTGGTTAATGCACAGTTAAGTGATCCGCTGGTTTAGCAATGCAGCTTATGTTCCCTCTCTATCATTTTGCTTTTTTTTTTTTTTAATCATCCACATAATCACTACAGTTCAGTGGTTGGAGGCTGACTCAGTAATACTAAACCAGGAATCAGAGATGTGTGGCATAAATGGCCATTCAAAATTACAAATCCTTTATCGCATAAAGCAATGACCCTGTGTACCTGGAAATTTGAATTTCCTCCCTAAAGCTTTTTTTTTTTTTTTTTTCTAGGAATAATATGGTGTCTTGTAATTGCTGCCCTCCATATTTAAATTACTTGTTTGATTTACTAAGGTTGGGTTCACACGGTAACCTGCTGCGGATCGCACAGGAGTGCTGTGCGTCCCTGTTCCTCGTTTCAGCGCTGAATCTATGCCTGAATTCGGCCCTGAAACTGAGCCAAAGACTCACAGCATTTCTGTGCAGTGCGCTCCGCAGCTGCAACTGAGATATGTGAACTGGCTCCTTAGGGAGCCAGTCACATTCTCCTGCTATGTGAATTGGATGCGGAGAAAGCCGCATCTAATTCGCATAGGTGTGAACCCGACCTAAAGGAATAGAGGCTGTTCATTGAAATTAGTAAATTAACTGGTCATGTGCTAGCAAATTATAAAAAAAATAAATAAAAAAATCCTGGATTATAACTCCTGGACATATAACTAAACCCAAGAGCAAATACAGGCAGTCCCCGGGTTACAAACAAGGTGGGGTCAGTAGATTCTTAAGTTGAGTTTGTAAGTCGGAGCAGGTACTTTTTTTTTTTTTTTTTTTGTGTAGCTCCAGCCAAAAAAACTTAATTTTTTTTTTTTGGATGGCATAGGGAAGGGTTAATAACACCCTTATAACATTTATTTTACTGTCTCTGTTCAGATAAATCATATTTTCTTTCACATCATGTGTATGGCTGGGTGTGTGTTGCCTTGTGAGGAGTTTGAGTAATCTCCATTAGCAACTGGGAATATTTGTATATAATTATGTTTTAGGATAATAAACAAGGATTAGTGTGTATGAAATGTTGGTAAGGGGTTAACCTAGCTAGCTGTACACATATGACAGGCTTTAGATTGAGAACCTAATTAATTTAACAGTTCCTTTAGACTTGCAGGAATGTTAGGTGTGTATTATGGGAGATGCTCTGCTATTTTTCGTAAATTCAAATGCGAGGAAGAGATGCCATCTGAGTTAAATACTGTAGTGGACACTTGACAGGGCCGAATTCATTAGCTAAATAAAGGCCTTGTAGTCCCCTGTGTTAACCGACCCTTTATCCACTTGAAAAGGTGTTTGATATGCTGAGAATATTTCTTTGATCTGTTCAGGAATGGGCAATTTGCCCTGGCTATGACCATGCATACTTAAAGCGGGATTCCGTCCTAAAAAAAAAAAAAAAAAAATTTAAAGTCAGCAGCTACTAACACTGTAGCTGCTGACTTTAAATAAGTACTTACCTGTCCTGGGTGCCCGCGATGTCGGCCGACCCGTCCCTTGGCTCTCGGGTTCCGGCACCGCCATCCTAGGAAAGGGAAACAGGCAGTGGAGCCTTGCGGCTTCACTGCCAGTTTCCTACTGCGCATGCATGAGCGGCGCTCCGCTCTGTGAATGTCCCCGTGGTGTTCTGGGAACACACACAATTCCCAGAAGACAACGGGGCCGCTCACCGAGGAGAAGAACTCACCGAGGAATAGGAAGAGGCAGATTGGAAAGACTGCCTAGCAACAAGGTTTTAGGGGTTTTTTTTTAGGATTTTTGGTGATTTTTTTTTTTTTTTTTTTTTTTTTTTTTTTTTCTCCCAGGGTGGCCCTCCACTTTAAGTGCCCCATTCAAGAGAAGGCGATTGACCTTCTCTATTATTTCTCTTCTTTCTAATTCCCTCCCCAAGAGAGGAGTTGTTAGTGAGGGGCTGAGCTATGCTAAATTTATAGGGAAGGGGAAATTGTCCAATCTTGGAGGAGATGCGCCTGGAGGGAGGAGAGCGTTAACATCGTTCCACCAATCGGGGGTCCTGTCCAAGTCAATGAGAGATGGGTGTATATTAGTGTAAGGTACACACAGGGAAGAGAAGTCTGGCGTGGGCCCACACACATCACTACTGGTAAATATCAGGTCAGCTCCCAGCACTTAAGGTATACCTGCTTATTATATGTTTGTGTGCTGTTTTGTATTTTGATGTTTTGAGGAATATACTCTATTTTAACCTAAGATTTTCTTATCTATAGATGGTACTGTGTATTAGACTTTCAACTTGCCAATAAATGTTGTTTTTGTGTTAAAGCTTTCACTTGTGGTCAACAAACTCATTTAACCCACATCATATCTTTGAGATATTAAATCTTAAATATAATGAACGGGTAACAGTGTGTGTCAATTGCTTACCTGGGGAAGAGATGGAACCTAGATGCAGTATGGGAAGAGAGCAAGCTGACACAGGCAGCGTGATGCTTTGCGTCTTTCCATTTAGTGTGGATGTTACTTTGACACGTGCCACCTCCCTAAACCATTGTTTTGGACCAAGTACACCCCTTCATGGAAACTTTTTTTTTGCGGCAGTGGCCTCTTTCAGCAGGATAATGCTCCCTTTTCCCCACTGCAAAAATGGCTAAAGAATGGTCTGAAGAACACAATAAGTTTGAGGTGTTGATTCTGGATTGTGATTTGGAGTGGTGTGTGCTGGAAAAACAAGTCTTATCCATGGGGTTCCCACCTTGCCACTTAAAGGATCTGCTACGGCTGGCTTGGTACCAAGATAACAGCACACATTCAGATGTCTAGTGGTGTCCATGCCTCAATGGGTCAGCTATAGCATTTAAATGTACTGTCCACACTTGTTCGTTATTTATTTTTTTTGGTTTATCAATTTGTATTAGTGACTCTCGTGTATTTAATTGGTCACTCTAGAATATTGTTTACACTGTTGTATATGCTTGGCTTTATTCAGGCAGACATATTTCAGTAAGCATTGCAATGGATTATTGGTTTGGGAATCCGCATTTCTGCGCTTCACAACAAGACAATCTTTACTGGTACTTTAGTATTGTGTGTGTATATATTGACCACAGAGGGAACATATACAATAACAGCGCAGCACCATAATAGTTTGACCTCAATTACACATTAGCCACGAATAGCTAACAGGTGCTAGTAGCAGTTAACCACGTTTAATCACATGAGAAGTCGCACCCTATTTGCGCCTATGAAACAGTCTTGCACCAATTTTGAAAAGGTTCCTGCACTATTTCTGGCGATGTCATGTGCAACTTGCATAGACATCTGTGCATGAATTAGCAGAGGTGTTGGCAAGCTGCACAAGAAATCGCATTGACCAGTGGCGATTTCAAAGCCACATTCGGTGTGAACTGGGGCTTAGGCTAGGTTCTCACAAAGGTGGGTGCATGATTTGCACCTATTCTCACACCCAAAATGCACTGCACTTTAAAAACATGTGAGGCTGTTTTTAATTCTTAATAGCACCCCCACACATCTAAAAATTCCATTTGGGTGCGTGAATCACCGGGAAATTGCATGGTGCAGAAACCTTTTTTCTGCATAGAATGCAGGCACAGTAGCCCATTAAAATGAATGGCTGCCTGCAGAAATGAAGCACGCAGAGCTGCATTAGCGTGAACCAGGCCTTAAAGCTACAGCCATCTGCTCTGTGTATTCAATAGGCAACAGATTAACCACCGCAGTGGTAAAAGCTCTTAAGAAATATTACCAGTCAGACATTGGCAAAGTTAAATCACAGCCAGAATTGTGTGAAGGGTAGGACCCACCAATAAGAGCATAACTCTAACTAAAACCGCTTTTCAATTGGTTCCTTTGAGACAGGTGTCTTTTGTGGGGGGGTCCCCAACCACCGGGCTGTGGCCTCTCTGCAGCCGAGCCGCGAGTGAGCGGAGAGATAACATCATCTCTCACCGCCCACCCTACATCACCACAGTTCTGCCTTCGCTGTGCATCTGCGGTCAGCAGAGAGGTTACATCATCTCACTGCCCGCCCTCACTCTGGGAGCCATGTGCTGAAAAGCTGGGGAGAGACTGCAGATCTGCTGTCACTGTTGCCTGCCATCAAATTGCCTTTACATTTTAAAAAAAGTGACAAGCCGGGGGGGGCGTGGCCTTCTGCTGAGAGGATGGTGACAGGCTGTTAGAGCTCTGAGGTAATGGGCTCGCTGTAGCTTAAATAAAGCGACAAAAATATCTCCTGAGGGCACAATTAAAGCCTGAACGCGGCAAACGTCCTAGGAAGATGGGGAATCGAAAAAATAAAGAAGGACCCCGCAAATTAGGCAAATTCAGAACCCAGGCCAGGACACTACAGAAGATTAAAGATGGCGCTGGTCCCTCCTCAACTCACAGCAGCACAAAGCAGCAGGATCCCAGCGCTGAAGGAGACATGGAGACAGCCTGGCTCGCAGGGAAACAGTCTACAGCTCCAGGTTGACATTAACAGCCCCATAAAAAGGAGAAGAATTTCATCCTCTGAGGAAAATGTGAGTGAAACTCCAAATGAATATAATAGTACACTGGGAATTAACCCCTATGATGCAAAACTAAATGCAATACCTACCACAGGTCAACCCATATCAGATTCCACTATTAAAGACATTATAATGTCACTGAGGGGAGCTCTTCAGCTTGACATGATACATTTTATGAATCAGTCAAAGCAAGAAATTGATGAACTAGGTGACAGAGTGGAATATGTGGAAAACAAAATGAGTGACTTCGCAGAAGCTCATAATGAATTAGTTGACACATATTTTGATGTGGAAAATGAAATTAGAAATCTAAAAATGAAGGTCTCAGACTTGGAAGATAGGTCCAGAAGGAATAATAAAATTCTGCGGAATTCCTGTGACTATTAAACCTGCTGACCTGAAAAGATTTCTAAGAGAAATGATTTCTAAATTGCTCCCTGCAACTCTCCAACAAGAACTGATGATAGACCGTGCACATAGACTTCCTAAACCGTCACATATACCAGAAAGACTGCCTAGAGATGTCATAGCAAAAATTCATTTCTTCCAAGTAAAAGATCAACTGATGCAATTTGCGAGGCATAATTCACCGCTTCCAGATGTCTATGCAGGAATAATACTTTATTCGGATCTGTCACAGGCAACAATCCTGGTACGCAAAAACTTAAATTCAATCACCAAAATCCTCAGTGAGGATGTCCTACAAAAATAATGATAGACCGAGAAGGAACTTCATACAACATTACCAACATGGAAGACGGTATAGAAATTTTGAAAACCTGGGATTACCAAAAGATGAAGAAATCTCACTTAACAAAACCACTCCTGGGAAAATCCCACAGCAATGGGAAAGAAAGTCCTAGTTGATATGGTTCTCCTTTCTTAAGAGGTTTCCAAATTCCTCACAGCACACAGTGCTACTTGTTTACTAGCTTATTATATACAACAGCATACGATAGTAGATTGCCTCAGGTACTGTATTGCTCAGGGAGCCCCCAATCTGGGAAATTTTAAATATTTTTTTTTTCCACTCAGTAGCATACAAGGTACAATACTGCCATCTACTGAATGAAAAGGGAATCAACTCTGTAAGTACTAAAGTGGGGTTCCACCCAAAAAACAAAAATACCTGGAAAAAATCTAAAAAAAACAACAAAAAAACAGTTGGATATTTTTTTTTTTCACTTACCTCTAAATGCCTGTTGCTAGGTGGTCCCTCGTAGTCTGCCTGTTCCTTTGCCTGGGCTGGTGACATCACTTCCCCCCAGGCACAGGAAGGGCTCCGCTCTGCTCCCTCCCTCCTGTCAATCATCTGGGACCCATTACAGGTCCCAGGTGATTGAGCGGCCAATCACGGCGCGCGGCGCCGCTCGCGCATGCGCAGTGGGTGCCAGGCTGTGAAGCCACAGCCCGGCGCCCACAGTTGAAATGCCGGCGCCGACGAGCGGAGGGGGGGGACGAGCGGGGCCTCGATCCCCCGCATCGCTGGACCCAGGGACAGGTGAGTGTCCAATTAAAAGTCAGCAGCTGCAGTATTTGTAGCTGCTGACTTTTAATTTTTTTTTTTTTTGACGGCCCCCTGGGTGGAACTCCTCTTAATGTCTCTTTACCTCATGCAAAGAATCTACTAACGATATTCATTAACGATGCTTACAAACATTTCCATGGGTCTTAAACTAATGTCACTTAATGCAAAAGGGCTCAACAGCCCTTTTAAGCGGAAATCTCTCTGGAATGACATATTAAAATTCCAAAGTGACATTGTATGCATTTAAGAATCACATTTTGCTATAAACAAAGCACCAAAATTCTCCCACCACAAATTCCCTTATATATTTGTATCCAACAACACCAAGAAAACAAAAGGAGTAATATTGGCAACAAAAAATTCTGTTTCCCTCCAACCTCTAAATGTTAAGACTGATTCTCAAAGTCGGTACATTATTCTGGCAGCATCCATTGTCAATATTTATGCCCCAAACAAAAACCCTCATCAATTTATTAAGAAAATTATAAGGAAGGCACGTAAAATGCAAAAAGGTCAACTCATAATTTGCGGAGACTTCAACGCAGCGATGGATCCAGATATAGACACCTCCAATCAAAGACACACCAAAAGAACGGGACTAAATAAGATATTTTCTAATGAAGATTTGTATGATCCCTGGAGGTGTCTGCACTCCCCCTATACCTATACATTTTATTCCCATATCCACAAATCCTACTCAAGGATAGATTATTTTATCACAGACAAATTATTACTTCAGAACATATCTAAAGCTCAAATCCACAATATTTCTTGGTTTGATCATGTTCCAATAACAATAGAAATGAATACAGGATTTCCCTGCACCAACAACCAAGTATGGAGGAACAATCCCAAGAGAAACATTTGTTCGTGATCAAAGAAAATCTTAGAGAATTTTTTGTATTTAATGATACTGGTTTGATAACAAGTACCACACTATGGTGTGCTCATAAAGCATTTGTTAGGGGTCTTTTAATAAAAATAGCAGCTAGGGAAATAAAAGAAAATCCTTTGAATTAAATAAACTACTAAAAGACATTACCGAAACTGAACAACACAAAATATCCCCAAGGGATATGAAATTAACACAACTCAACAATCACAATGGGGGGCGTGACCGGATGTTGATGGTGGTGAGGGAATGCAGGGAGTGAGAGGAGCGATGTGAAGTTCTCTCCCCATCTTCCTAACCGTGGTATCCTGTACCTAGTACCCAGTAGCCTGTTCAAGGGAGTAGGAGAGGTGGCATCTGTGGAACCCCTAAAGGCTTGCTAGCATGTCTTCTGACTGACCTTTGCCTCTCTGACCCCCGTTTACCTGTCTCTTCGGCGAAGCAGTGGCCGGTGTCTTGTCAAATACAGTCCCCTATCATATAGTGTCCTCCCTGTACTGCGCAGGCGCAGTACGGAGGACAAACGAGACGCCGAAAGTCTCCGAAGTTTAACAGCTGATCATCAGCTGTACACGGCGCCTGCGCTGTTATTCTCACCCTATGTCCAGGATCATTCCCTACTATCCAAGTGGACATAGAGTGAGAATAAATAGTTGCCGAGCGCAGCGAGGCCGTGCCCGAAGCGTGGCGAGCGAAGCGAGCCCGCGAGGGGCCCTCTTACACAGCCATCGCTAAGAACTGCCGAAGCGCCGTGTACAGTTGATGGTCAGCTGATCAACTTCGGACATTTTCGGCATCTCCTTCTGCTCCGTACTGCGCCTGCGCAGTACGTAGCGGACACTATCCGATAGGAGGACACTATATGGCAGAACACCGGATTGCAGCTGCGCAAACTAGGAGCCGAAATACGCCGAGTCCTGACGGAAACAGCCGAATTGTGTAGATACAGAGCTCTCGAGCATTTGAGATCTCGTGAGAGCTCGGACTGACACCGCAAGAGTATAGCAACGGAGGCTTCTCTCGGATCCTGCAATAGACCGGAGGGTGGTTGGAGCGGTGTCCCGGGGGGTCTGGAATTGCCGAGCTGTGCTGAGCATCTCAGAGCGAGGCAGCATAGGAACCTGGTCGGGCGATACTTGAAACGTTGGAATGGCGAGGAACGGCAGGTGAGCTGTAAAGCGCTGTAAAACGTTGTGGGAGACACTGTGGGACCTTGGGAGTGAGCATTGTCATCAAGGTTGTGCTTCTTGGAAAGTATAAGAGAGTAATCCTGCAGTCCTGAATAAGGAAACACACCACAAATTTCAAAAAGCAAGAGGAATTAGGCTTTTCTATAACCTCCTCTCCCCTTCTTCCCCAGAAGGAAAAAATCCCAACATGTTAAAATGGGAAAAGGACCTTTCACAAACCTTTACATGGGAACAATGGCATAAAGCCAGATTGATCACTAGTACAGCATCCTCATGTATAGAACATTGGGATAATTCACAAAAAATTCTTAACAGATGGTACCTGACACCTTATATAGATTATCCAAAATATTCCCTTCCACCTCTCCCATGTGCTTGAGGTGTGAGGAATTAGTGGGAAACCTATACCATATTCTGTGGTCATGCAAGAATCTTTCAAGTTTTTGGAAATCAGTTTCCTCCTTTATTGCAGAACTTACAGGTAATTTACCAGAACTGACACCGGCAACAGCATTATTAGGATTAAATCTAGATATATACCCACGTTGCTATAGAACAATAGTATCACATATCCTGATAGCAGCGAGACTTACCATTGCCAATATGTGGAAATCCACAGAAGCTCCTAACTTGTCAAATGTCATTATAAGACTAAACACTTATGCCCCGTACACACGGTCGGACTTTGTTCGGACATTCCGACAACAAAATCCTAGGATTTTTTCCGACGGATGTTGGTTCAAACTTGTTTTGCGTACACACGGTCGCACAAAGTTGTCGGAATTTCTGATCGCCAAGAACGCGGTGACGTCAAGCACGTACGACAAGACTAGAAAAGGCCAGTTCAGAACCAGGCGCGGCACCCTTTGGGCTCCTTTTGCTAATCTCGTGTTAGTAAAAGTTTGGTGAGAGACGATTCGCGCTTTTTCAGACTCGTGGTTTTCAGATCGTTTTCTGCCGTTCAGTTTGTGCTTGTGGGTTTGTATCTGCTCTTCAGTGCATGCAAGTAAGTTCCGCGTGACTTAGTCTTTTTTTTCTTGTTCGTTCGTTACTGTTTTTCAGGTCGCTCTTCACAGGCCTTGCTGTTCTTCAGTGCGTTCTGTTACTTCATTCTGAGCAGCCGACCATTTTCTAGCCATGTTGCATATACGTACTCCTCGTAGAGTTCGTGCTGTGCGGGGGCTTGGTGTTGGGGTCCTGACCTTGACACAAGTCCAGTCCATGAACAGGGTGGGGAGGAGTTCATGGACTAAGAATTGGTTGCTTTAGTGTGACTCATATGCCTTTGCTCCGTGAGATCCGTGAGAATAATCCTGATGATTTCAGGAACTTTCTCAGGGTGATGGACCCCGTGTTTCACCGTCTGTTGGCTTCGCTGACCCCTTATATTAGCAGGCAGGATACCTGCATGAGGCAAGCCATCACTCCGGAGCAGAGGTTGGTCGCTACCCTGCGGTATTTGGCGACAGGGAGAAGTCTGCAGGACTTGAAGTTCTCGACAGGCATCTCCCCCCAGGCTCTGGGGATCATTATCCCAGAGACATGTTCTGCCATCATCCAGGTCCTGCAGAGGGAGTATATGAAGGTAAGATTTTTATCCTTTAATATCACATTTCATTGTATTTAATGTGTGCTAATATATTGTATTTCTTTCCTCATTCCCTAATTACCATGATTGGAATATGCTGTGAATGTCCCCTTTGTCCTCATGCATGCTGGATCTTTATGTAATTAATTTTTTAGGTCCTTCATACAGATTGTCCTTCACTAACCTCCCCAGCATCCTCTACGGGCCCTATATTCACCGCATGTAGTCACTTAACAATGTATTTTATCAGCTCCATAGTAGTGCTATACCCCAAACACCCCCTAAAATGTTTAGAAATGTTATTTTATTTTTAAATTCAGGCAGAGTGGCAGAGGCTAATTTTTTGTGGTGTCCCCAAATCATTTTTAGTAACCCTCCCTCCCCCAACTTCTAAGTCAGCTGATCCCAATTCTCTATCTATCCTCAATCATCTCTCTGCTGACTTTGCCAAACCCATACACACTATACCCATCTCTTTTGTGCTCTGATTTATGGATGAATTCCCCAAAGCATGTAGTGCAAGGGCCTGCCTGTATACTTTCAAATGGTACTGTTTGACTTTTTAAGATACTATTATTATCTTGAGTCAGGTAATAGCAGAATGTTCAAATGTCCTCAAATGTGTACAATGTGCATTTATATCTTTGTATTTGGACATTTCTTACCTGTCCAGTGGGGTGCCAATAGTGTAACTGAGGGGCTGTTCCAAGTAATACCCTGTATTTAGGCATTCATCTCTCAATGAAGTGAAGAGGGTTACCTGTCCAAGATTTCCACACCCACCCATAATGTTTGAAATAGCCCATGAGAGGGGGGAGGGGGAATATGATAGGTGTACCTTATACTTTGGTGTTGTTGAATTCCCCTTAATAAATGCTATCTGGAGGTTGCCCCAAAATGTTTGTACCTAATCTGCTTGCCATGTTTCTGAGCAAAAATAGTAATTGTTTTTTTTTTCCTCAACAGTTTCCTTCCACGCCACAGGAATGGCAGACTGTGGCCTCCCACTTTGCCCAGCGGTGGGACTTTCCTAACTGCGGAGGGGCAATTTATGGGAAACATGTCCACATCATCCCACCACCCAACTCGGGGTCATACTATTTCAACTATAAGGGGTTCAATAGTATTGTGATGTTGGCGGTGGTGTCGGCTAATTACGACTTCTTGTATGTGAACGTGGGGAAGAATGGCCGGATGTCCGATGGTGGAGTCATCGTCCAGACGGAGTTCTACAGGCGTCTCCAGAATGGTAGCTTGGACTTGCCAGCTCCAGAGGACAATGTGGAAGGACTCCCATTCGTGTTCGTTGCTGATGAAGCGTTTGCGCTGGGGGACCACCTGATGCAGCCATTCCCGATGAGGACCCTCACCCCGGAACAGAGGGTTTTTAATTACCGGCTGGTCAGAGCCCGAAGAGTGGTGGAGAACACATTTGGAATCCTGGCCAGCCGGTTCCGCCTATTTCTGACACCTATCCATATGGCGGAGTATAAACGGAACCATATTATACTGGCGTGCTGTATTCTCCATAACTTTTTAAGGAAACATTCGGCCAACTATGCTGGCTCAGTTGGGCCTGAGGCCGGAGTGATACCTGAAACACTGACGGCGCTTGAAAGCGGCCGTCCTGGCTTGCCCTCCCTGAGTGCCCGTGATGTCCGGTTACGATACCTGGAGTTCTTTGCGGGTAGAGGGGCCATCAATATGCCTTCAAATTTGTGAAGCCTTTTTCCAATAAAAAAAAAAAAAAAGAAATTCTTTGTGGACATTTACTGCTTGTGTTTGTTTTAGCTGACCCTAACAGCAATGTGTGGAGTCGTGAAAATGGCGCGATTGTGTAACCTTATACAAAGCACTATTGGCTGTTATTTACTAAAGGCGTATACACTTTTTATACTACAAGTGCTCTTGAAACTGCAATGAAAATGCTCTTGTAGTGCAAAGAGGATTTGCCCTTAGGAAATAACCCCCATTTTCTCTGAAAACAGCAATGACATTACCCCAAAAGTGTTGTAGCGTTGAGACAATAATCCACACATTCTTGATTAACAAACTGTTTTATACCTGCACAATCACATGTGCATTTACCAAAGGTTTTTCAAACTAACCAACATGTTTGTTGTCTACCCATTTTTGGGGTGGCATTATCAAAAATAGAAATGTCCATTTACGATAAAATAGGCCTGTGTAAAACCAACAAGAAAGAGAAAAAATTTGAACTTACAAAGTTCACATATGGTAAAACTTGAAGGCAATATCAGACATGAGTATTTAGGAACTGTGTTTGATATTGCGTTCAGATGGGGTCAAATCACCCCTTGAAAAGCCAAATTTGGAAGATGCACACCAATTTACGAATGTCAACATGTGCTAGCTGCCATCACGGGGGATCAAGGGACATGTTTTGTGGGAGCAACCCCTTCCTCACCGCTACTTTATTATTGAGGAAGGTGTGGCACCCCCAAAACGCGTCCATTGATCTCCCGTGATGGCAGATAGCACATGTTGGCACACTGTGTGCATCCTCCAAATTAGGCTTTTCGAAACATTGCTAAAAGATTATAAACAGTGATTTTGTGGGGTTTTAAATTCGCCCCAAAACATCAATGATGTTATTATTTTTTTTATCACATCATTTATTTTTTTCTGGATGTTTTCCAATTGTAAATTACACCCCATGATCTCCCCGATCAGGATCTGGGCACTTTCAGATGTGAAAGGATCTCGATCCCTAACGTCACGATCACCTAAAAAGAGAGAAACCAAACAAAAACAGGTATCAAAAATCTGCGGACATCCATCTCTTACCTGAGCCTGTGGTCGCAGAGACTCACCTGTTGTGGTGCCGATTTCCACCACATCTTCTTCCTCCTCCTGCTCCGCTTGTGTTTGGGGTATTTCACCTTCTTCCATAGGTGGGGGTCTCTGGTCTCCTCGGATGAGGGGTGTCCTCCGAGTCTTTTCTCCCCTATGTAAAACAAAAATGGTACAATTAGCACACAGATATTTGATGGCAGAACTATAAATAGGAAACATTGCTTGGAAGTGGGGTACAATTGTCAATTTTAGCAGAGTTCCAAGATGTCGTTTTTTTATTGGCCTTTGTCAAGCTGCAATACTTTACCTGTTTAGTACAAGCTTCACAGATGGAGACCCCCCTATAGTATACACTGGAGCACCTGTGTGCCCCCCCTAATAAAAATGGTGTTCTGGTGTCCCACACTAGTGCTCCAGTGTCCAGATGTGAAAACAGCTACTCAGTGCCCTCTCCTTACACAGAATCTAGTTTGCATTTCATTCTAGTAACAAACCCATCTACACAACCAAATATTTTGCATCCAAGTAGGCCTTAAAAAATGTAGGAAAATGCATATGGCCTAAACAATGGTGTTTTACAGGGGAAAAAAATGTTGGATACGAACGAATAATGGGCACATGAACATTAAAATTGACATTTGAAACTGTACAATTAAGAAAAGCATATGGAGCAGCACGAACGTAAGAAAGACAAAAAGAATAGGAACACACCACAACTACTTACTTTTTTGCAGCACTCTCCGGATCTTTCTGTACTGCTCTGGCTCTCGTAATTTGAGGTCCGACCACCGCTTCCTGAGCTGATCTTTTGATCGTCGTACCCCGAAATTCCTGTGCAGACTTTTGACCACTTTCGCCATGATCTTGGCCTTTCTGATATTGGGGTTGGGGTAAGGTCCATACTTTCCATCATAGTCGGCCCTCTTCAGGATGTCCACCATCTCCAACATCTCCCCAAAGGACATATTTGTGGCCTTAAATCTTCTCCTTCTGGATCGGGACGTTTCTGTCTCCGGGCTTTCCTCCGCCTCCTCCTCGTTGCTATAATTAGCACGCACCTGCTGTGACTCCGCCATGTGCTCTTCACCCACTGCGCCGAACAAAAAGGGGCGGGGAATAGACTAGAAAGAACGTCAGGGGCGGGCGGAGTTACACGCATGCACAGTGTATATAAAGCGTAACACACGTGCGTATTACGTACGATCTGTGAGCGGAGGAAGGAGCATTGGACGCGCCGATTGTAAGAACGAAGGTAAGAGACAAACTTGTGCCTATACTGCTTCTAGATTGAGGCCTATATTGTAACAAGATTAGGAGAGTTTTGTCTGACATTAGGCTTTGTCTTGTGTTGTGTTGTGTCTTGCAGTGAACATGGATATCTTAGTTAAAGATAATGACTTCATGTCACTATTCATTGATATGTTAAAGGAGCTGCCATGTCTGTGGGAGATTAACCACCCACATTACAAGAACCAAACAAAGAGGAAGGCACCACTGGATCAATTGTTTTAAATTGTGAAGCAGGTGATCCCCACGGCAGACATCACTTATTTGAAGATCTTAACTGGTGGCCTGAGGAGTACATATGTAAGGGAGCGCCAGAAAGTCCTGGATTCACAGAGATCCGGAGCAGCAGATGACATCTATGTCCCCAGGATGTGGTACTACGACAGGCTGCATTTTCTGGCAGGCCAGACTGAACCCAGGCCATCCTTCTCCAGTCTTCCTTCCACGCTTCCTTCCCCCCGGCTGAGGCTTCTGATGCCCAACCTGGGCCTTCCAGGCAACATGTGGAGGAACCCAGATTGAGCCAGGTATAGCATTCCTTTAAATATTTCTGCTTGTCCAATCAATGATGTTAACTAGGTGTTAGTTGGGAGTACTAATTTAGGATTGTGATTGATGAAGCAAAAACTAAAACCATGTCCCTTTTTCATACACAGGGAAGTCTCAGCCAGGAGGTGGCCGGGCCGAGCCGGCTGCCTGATATGCCGGTCCCTCCACTCCCCCTGGAAAGAGAAAGTGGCAGGAGGAGGAGTGCCCTAGAGGAGGCTGCCAGAGGACTCTTTTGGAGGCCTACAGAGGTCCTGGGAGCACCACACACCGTGGAGGAGGACTTTGCTGCTACCATTGCCTATAAAATGCAGACGATGGAGGAGGGACATAAGTCATGTGTGAGTCGCTCATATTGGAGGCTCTTAATAAAGGTATGAGGGGCCAAATTACAGCTCAGACACACCTTTGTGAACTCACAGATGGTCCTCCTCCTCCGGCAGGTCCTCCTCCTCCTTCTCCTCCAGGTCCTCCCAGTCCTCCTCCTCCTCCAGGTCCTACTTCTCCTGCCACATCTCCAACAGCACAGCCACAGCCCGGAAGGAAGCGTGGAAGGAAGACCAAAAAGTGGATCCAGTCTGGTCGGCCAAAAGATGCAGCCTCTTGTGGTACCACAGCCTGGGGACACAGATGTCATCTGCTGCTTTCCGGATCTCTGCAAATTCTGGACCAGACTGCCCTCCCTTACATATGAACTCCTCAGGCCACCAATTTTGATGTTCAAGAATTGATGTCTGCCATGGGGGTCCCAGGCTTCGCTAATTTCTCCTGTTGATCCAGTGTTGCCTCCCTCTTTGTTTGGTTCTGAGCCCTTAATAAAGGATTTTTGGTTTGAATTATACTTGCCTATGTGTGTTTTACTTCAAAAAGGATAGTTTGTTTGTGAGGATTCAGGTACATTTCAAAAATACAATGTAAAATTAAAAAGGGACACCAACAACAAACAATCTCCTTGAGATTAAACAATAAAAGATAGCAATGGTGTTGTGGTAACTTGACACACAAAACACACACAAAAATAGTCTGGAGTAAAACTAAAAACAACATTAAACAAAGATCAGCCTTGGAAAAAATACAAACATAAACTCGAAACCAAAAATGGCTTAAAATCCTAAAAAAATAAAAATAAAAAACATTCTGTCAGATGTGACAAATAACAATATATTCAGGGAATCCCAATAAAAAACAAAAAAAATAGTTTGTGAGAAGTGTGTGTGAATATGAGCAGCAAAACTACTTAATTCTTGTCACATTATAAAGAAGAAGAGAGTGCGCTGTATTAAACCATTTTTTACATTGCAGCGTGACGAAAGTGCTGTATCCATTGCGAACGCTAAGTTTACCAGACCGAGCTGTTCCGTGTCGGAATTTCTTCTGAGCATGCGTGGCACTTTGTGCGTCGGAACAGGTCACACACGGTCGGAATTGACGCGATCGGATTTTGTTGTCGGAAAATTTTATCTCCTGCTCTCCAACTTTGTGTGTCGGAAAATCAGATGGAAAATGTCCGATGGAGCCCACACATGGTCGGAATTTCCGACAACACGCTCCGATCGGACATTTTCCATTGGAAAATCCGACCGTGTGTACGGGGCATTAGGCTCAATACGAATTGATGTAAGCATTCAAAAATTTCTCTACCACTATCTTCAAAATAAAATGGCAAGTTTGGATAAACAACCCGAGAGCCTCCAATTACTTAAAGAATAGCGATATATGATACATCAAGATATTGAATTTCTTATAGTCTCCTCTTCTTCTTTTCATTCCTAAAAATTTGAATATTTGGTGAGCAGCTCCCGCCTACAGTATGATCCCATTTGAGGTGGGCGGTAGCGGGATATCAAACTCCAGTTATTGTACCCTAAAGTTATTATTGCTTCTTGTTATTCATTCCCCAATTTTTGTTATTATCTGTTCTATGCAATATGATAAGCAATACCAATTATTTGCATTAATTTATATTGGAATGTATTTTGTCAAAAATAATAAAAATTTAACAGTTAAAAAAAAAAAAAAAGTGACAAGCTGCATCTCGTATTTTTTTGTGGCAGGCAACTGTGGGAAGCTTCAGCTGGTGGCAGGATAGTGACAATCCGCACCTGGTGGCAGGTGATGTGGCAAGTAACAAGCTGCATCTGGTGGCAGGCGACGTGACAAGCTGGATCTGGTGGCAGGTGAAGGGGCAAGCTGCATCTGGTGGCAGGAGACAAGCTGCATCTGAAGGCAAGTGACAAGATGCCTTGGCATAATTTTCTTCCATGCAGCCAGTGCCAAAAAGTTTGGACCGCTGTTCTACTGGATGTACAGTGCCTTGCAAAAGTATTCGGCCCCCTTGAACTTTTCAACCTTTTGCCACATTTCAGGCTTCAAACATAAAGATATAAAATTTTTATTTTTTGTGAAGAATCACCAACAAGTGGGACACAATTGTGAAGTGGAACGAAATCTATTGGATTGTTGAAACTTTTTTAACTAATAAAAAAATGAAAAGTGGGGCGTGCAAAATTATTCGGCCCCCTTGCGTTAATACTTTGTAGAGCCACCTTTTACTGCGATTACAGCTGCAAGTCACTTGGGGTATGTCTCTATCAGTTTTGCACATCGAGAGACTGAAATTCTTGCCCATTCTTCCTTGCAAAACAGCTCGAGCTCAGTGAGGTTGGATGGAGAGCGTTTGTGAACAGCAGTTTTCAGCTCTTTCCACAGATTCTCGATTGGATTCAGGTCTGGACTTTGACTTGGCCATTCTAACACCTGGATACGTTTATTTGTGAACCATTCCTTTGTGGATTTTGCTGTATGTTTGGGATCATTGTCTTGTTGGAAGATAAATCTCCGTCCCAGTTTCAGGTCTTTTGCAGACTCCAACAGGTTTTCATCCAGAATGGTCCTGTATTTGTCTCCATCCATCTTCCCCTCAATTTTAACCATCTTCCCTGTCCCTGCTGAAGAAAAGCAGGCCCAAACCATGATGCTGCCACCACCATGTTTGACAGTGGGGATGGTGTGTTGAGTGTGATGAGCTGTGTTGCTTTTATGCCAAACATATCGTTTTGCATTGTGGCCAAAAAGTTCGATTTTGGTTTCATCGGACCAGAGCACCTTCTTCCACATGTTTGGTGTGTCTCCCAGGTGGCTTGTGGCAAACTTTAGACGAGACTTTTTATGGATATCTTTGAGAAATGGCTTTCTTCTTGCCACTCTTCCATAAAGGCCAGATTTGTGCAGTGTACGACTGATTGTTGTCCTATGGACAGACTCTCCCACCTCAGCTGTAGTTCTCTGCAGTTCATCCAGAGTGATCATGGGCCTCTTGGCTGCATCTCTGATCAGTCTTCTCCTTGTCTGAGCTGAAAGTTTAGAGGGACAGCCAGGTCTTGGTAGATTTGCAGTGGTCTGATACTCCTTCCATTTCAAAATGATCGCTTGCACAGTGCTCCTTGGGATGTTTAAAGCTTGGGAAATCTTTTTGTATCCAAATCCGGCTTTAAACTTCTCCACAACAGTATTACGGACCTGCCTGGTGTGTTCCTTGGTGTTCATGATGCTCTCTGCGCTTTCAACAGAACCCTGAGACTATCACATAGCAGGTGCATTTATACAGAGACTTGATTACACACAGGTGGATTCTATTTATCACCATCAGTCATTTAGGACAACATTGGATCATTCAGAGATCCTCGCTGAACTTCTGGAGTGAGTTTGCTGCACTGAAAGTATAGGGGCCGAATAATTTTGCACGCACCACTTTTCAGTTTTTTATTTGCTAAAAAAGTTTAAAATATCCAATAGATTTCGTTCCACTTCACAATTGTGTCCCACTTGTTGGTGATTCTTCACAAAAAATTAAAATTTTATATCTTTATGTTTGAAGCCTGAAATGTGGCAAAAGGTTGAAAAGTTCAAGGGGGCCGAATACTTTTGCAAGGCACTGTAAGTTCCTACTGCTGCATCCACAGTGCGAATGAATCAATTCTATACAAATACAATACTCACCAAACAGGTACAAGGCTAGTGCAGGTGCAAACGGAAAAGTCTTTCCTTCCTAAAATAAAATAAAATAAATGCACATTTATTTTGCAGGTAAAAGGTTGTTTTTTTGGTTTTTTTTTTAATGCGGGTGTAACATCTTCATTTTTTAAATCAATAATAAATGCTGCTCTGTGTAATGGTATTTGTTAACCTCTTCTGTAGTCACCCACCTGTGCTCCTCACTCCTTCCAAATGCGCGCTAACAAGCTTTGTCACACCCCCTCTCCCTCCTCACAGGATTTGACTGGTAGCAGCAGGGGCCTATAGTTTTCACGAAACTAGAAGAGGGAGAAGCAGTGGATCAGTGAGAGGTGCCATGTAAGTGTTTAAAGTGGTTGTAAACCCTTACATATACCCAGTGAAGTGTCAGTTCTCAGGTGATACACAGACATTAAAGTGGATGTAAACCCACTCTCATCCTTTCTAAACTACTGCCATAGTGGTTATCTATAAGGATATACATGCCTCCTGCATGTATCCTTACCTGTTACCTGCCAAATGTCTCCCCTCTGTCTGTTATGAGACCCGAAAAACTGCAGAATGCCTCTAAACTTCCCTTGTCAATATGCATTTTCTCCTGTGTATTTCTTACACTGAACTGTTGCTATGATCACTAACTTCCAGTCAAAACCCAGAAAGGTCACCACATAACTTCAGCATGCCCAATCATGCTGAGGTGTGGAGCAGCCAATCCTGGGAGAGCTGGAGAAGAAAGGAGGAGGGGATCTGAAGTACAGAGAATGTCTCTCTCAGGCTGGTGCATGAGATATGTAAATCACCTGTAAATCACCTGTCACTCACAGCAAAAGGGGAGAAACTAACTCCTATTTCTCTGTCTGTCCATTACCTCACTGAAAAAAGATAAGAGGACTGCTCAGAGCTGGATTAACTCTTTGTGGCAAGACTGGGCACGGATGACATGAAATCCTATACTGTACAAGGTGCAAGCCTTAATTTAAAAAAATGTTTTTCGGGTTTACATCCACTTTAAACAAATCCTCTTACATGGGTTGTATCTGTTTATCTGCAGTCTTCTCTACAGCCATTCAAAGTCCAGAATTTATACAGCTTGTCTGAGCTTTCAGAAAGCAGGGGCAGGGATCTGACATTACACTCGACAGATCTCAGTGAAGAGAACTGATTGGAGGAAATGGACACACCCCACTTCACACAGGAACAGAGTTGAGGACAGGAGAGACTCCAGCAGCAAAGAGTAATGTGATTTTAGGATTCAGAAGTTGGCACCATGCTGCTGCATAGAACTCCACATCCATTAGAATGTGAGCCCCTGAAACAATTGCTTTCATGTCTAGAATCAGACATGTTGCGATACTGTGGCAGTAGGGCAGGGGAGAATTGGACAGCTGAAGGCGACCAAAGTCTTGCTTGACAAGCAGCAGGAACAGATCAAATTTCCACCTGGCTGCTTACAAGCAGCAACAGTAGAAATCTCTCCTGCGATCGAGTGTCTAGTTTCTCAGTGCGTGGTGCGACCAACTTTATACAATAATGCCTGCTGTCTTGCAGCCCTCCTCAGAATAATGGTTATTCATGAACTAAAGAAAAAAGAAAAGGAGGGTGCACCGACCTAGTGCATTAGCACTGGTAAAGCTTTATTAAAGCATAAAAACAGCAAAGTATATACTCACAAACGAGCATTTGTAAGAGGCATTGACAATTTAACAGGTTTGCTGTTCTGAACACCGACAAGCCAGGACCTGATGTTGAGTGGATCAAACCGATACCTCAAGATGGCTGACGCGTTTCAGGGGAGTACCCCTTTCTTCAGAGCCTAAGCGGGCAATGGCTCGTAGTCACCTCTATATATGTGTCTGCGTACCCCAATCCCTAGCGACGCCCACCCACATGTGTCACGCCCACCCACATGGACTGGCCCTCCCTGGCTCCACCCGATCAATTACATGCATCACCATATAGGGCTACATACCAAACAATTCCCCCATATACTTAACCAGATGGTATAATTTATAATATACAGTATTATGACCAAAGGAAAACCATACATGTTTAGACAGTATAACCCAGCCCATTAGCGGCCGGACGTAGTGGGTGGAGCGCAAACACACCCGCACTTCCGGGCCGCGTTTTCCGCGCACGCGGCCCAATCACTTGCGTGCGCGGAAACATAAGTGACGCCGTAGTTGGCCAGAAGTCGCGGGTGGAATGCAGGTACACCCCCACTTCCTGGTTATCCAAGCAGCGTGCGTTCCACCCACTGGAGGCAGCAGCTGGAGGTTCCATGGTGTCCAATATGTTTTATCTTAATCCCCTCATACCCCTTTACAGCATGGGACAAGTGTAAGGGTGGTGCAGGTAAGATGTGCCTGATCACTTCCCCCTGGGAGGTTATACTGTCTAATCATGTATAGTTTTTCTTTGGTCATAATACTGTATATTATAAATTTTACCACCTGGTTAAGTATATGGGGGCATTGTTTGGTATGTAGCCCTATATGGTGATGCATGTGATTGATCGGAGCCAGGGAGGGCCAGTCCATGTGGGTGGGCATGACTCATGTGGGTGGGCGTCGCTGGGGATTGGGGTGCACAGACACATATATAGAGGTGACTACGAGAGACTAGCCATTGCCCACTTAGGCTCTGAAAAAAGGGGCACTCTCCTGAAACGCGTCAGCCATCTTGAGGTATCGGTTTGATCCACTCGACATCAGGTCCTGGCTTGTCGGTGTTCAGAACAGCAAACCTGCTTAATTGTCAATGCCTCTTACAAAAGCTCATTTGTGAGTATATACTTTGCTGTTTTTATGCTTTAATAAAGCTTTACCAGTGCTAATGCACTAGGTCGGTGCACCCTCCTTCTTTTCTTCTCTTTTTTTTTTTTTTTCTTTTTGCTTACAAGCAGCAGCAGGGAGATGCTTCCTTGACAATGTGAGGCTGTGAAAGAGTGTGTGCATGGGACCCTCCACTCTGTGGATGACTTCAGCCTTCATTACCACAGTGTTAACCCCTTTACATGGCAAAGAACTGCAATATCGGAATATTGACACCAAGCAAGCTATATAAAAGAGGTAGCTCTGATCCTTGGCCCAACCTGCCTTCTTACTAGTCTTCAGAGACGAGGCAAGCACTGAGGCAATGCTAGGGACCCTGGCCCCGGAAAGTGTTTTGTAGCTAACTTTTTCCAGAACAGTGTGTGCAAAGCACCCAAAGGTCAACTCCAAACTATCCCCACAACTTCCAGTTCACTGGGGTCTGGACATAGTACTCCAAATGCCAGGCTGAGACAAGCTCTATCAGTGATGTAGAGAAGAGTCTTGATTGAAGGTAAAAAAGTGCTAATAAAAAAGTAAGGCCCGTTTCACACGGGCGCCCCGCTAAGCGGAATCCGCTTGCTCAGCGGGTGATCTCTCCGCTGAGCAGGCAGATTACAGGTCCGCTCCCCTATGCAGAGCGGGCACGGACACAGTCCCACTCTCCTCTATGGGGTAATCAGATCTAATCCCATCTGCTGGACAAATTGGGAATATGATACGATCGGAATTGGATGGCAGCGGGTGTCAGTCAGGGCCAGCACTCCCATTGCCCCAGGCTCCCGGCAGGGCAGCTGATAGAGGGTCCCAGACAACAAGGCGTTCCGTGCGGGTGGTAGCTTTGCAGAGCGGTGTGCAGCTTTCCCCCTCTCCCTCCCACCGGCTTTCACATGCTGGAGGGAGAGGGACAGACCAGTGTGACAGGCAGCCAATAGTGCTGCTCTTCTAAATGGGAGAGCATGACGGCTAAGTTGTTCCGCCTCCCACCACCTCCTTAGCCAATCAGATTACCCAGCTCGCTACATTTGATCAGAAGATGCTAGTGGCCAGAGCATGAAGAAGGTATGATCATGTCACACGCTCACTGGTAATGTTGGCTGCAGAAGTCTAATCATCGGTGTGTTCTCCTTTCCTGTGTGTAGAATATGCAGTGATCACACTGATCAAGGGATGACCTCACCTCTGTCTTCTCATCTCACACTGCTTCTTATCTGTGTTTTTATTTACACTGCACACAGGACAGGCAAATGATGATTAGACTTCTGGAAGATGCTTCAAACTTCAGCTGTTTCTATAGAGCTGTTTGTGCCAGAGTCCTGTGTCAGCCATCCTTTTTTTTTGGCACTTTGTTATATCTTGTAAAGTGCTGTTTACACATAGTGCAGTGATCAATGTTTTTCCACAATGGTCACTGCTAGGATACACTTGTACTATCTCCACAGTCTCTGACCATCTCCTGTAGTATGTCTGCAGTCTCTAACTCTCTCCAGTACCATGTCTGCAGTCTCTGACCCTCTCCTGTACCATGTCTGCGGTATCTGACCCTCTCCTGTACCATGTCTGCAGTCTCTGACCCTCTCCTGTACTATGTCTGCAGTCTCTGACCATGTCCTGTACAATGTCTGCCGTCTCTGACCATCTCCTGTACAATGTCTGCCGTCTCTGACTTTCTCCTCTACCATGTCTGCAGTCCCTGACCTTCTCCTGTACCATGTCTGCAGTCTCTGACCCTCTCCTGTACCATGTCTGCAGTCTCTGACCATCTCCTGTACAATGTCTGCAGTCCCTGACCTTCTCCTGTACCATGTCTGCAGTCCCTGACCTTCTCCTGTACCATGTCTGCAGTCTCTGACCCTCTCCAGTACCATGTCTGCAGTCTCTGACCCTCTCCTGTACAATGTTTGCTGTCTCTGACCATCTCCTGTACAATGTCTGCCGTCGCTGACCTTCTCCTGGACCATGTCTGCCGTCCCTGACCTTCTTCTGTACCATGTCTTCGGTATCTGACCCTCTCCTGTACCATGTCTGCAGTCTCTGACCCTCTCCTGTACTATGTCTGCAGTCTCTGACCATCTCCTGTACAATGTCTGCCGTCTCTGACCATCTCCTGTACAATGTCTGCCGTCTCTGACTTTCTCCTGTACCATGTCTGCAGTCTCTGACCATCTCCTGTACAATGTCTGCAGTCCCTGACCTTCTCCTGTACCATGTCTGCAGTCCCTGACCTTCTCCTGTACCATGTCTGCAGTCTCTGACCCTCTCCTGTACCATGTCTGCAGTCTCTGACCATCTCCTGTACAATGTTTGCTGTCTCTGACCATCTCCTGTACAATGTCTGCCGTCGCTGACCTTCTCCTGGACCATGTCTGCTGTCCCTGACCTTCTCCTGTACCATGTCTGCAGTCTCTGACCCTCTCCTGTACCATCTCTGCAGTCTCTGACCCTCTCCTGTACCATGTCTGCAGTCTCTGAACCTCTCCTGTACCATGTCTGCAGTCTCTGATCCTCTCTTGTACCATGTCTGCAGTCTCTGACCCTCTCCTGTACCATGTCTGCAGTCTCTGACCCTCTCCTGTACCATGTCTGCAGTCTCTGACCATCTCCTGTACAATGTCTGCCGTCGCTGACCTTCCCCTGTACCATGTCTGCAGCCCCTGACCTTCTCCTGTACCATGTCTGCAGTCCCTGACCTTCTCCTGTACCATGTCTGCAGTCTCTGACCCTCTCCTGTACCATGTCTGCAGTCTCTGACCCTCTCCTGTACCATGTCTGCAGTCTCTGACCCTCTCCTGTACCATGTCTGCAGTCTCGGATCTTCTCCTGTACCATGTCTGCAGTCTCTGACCCTCTCCTGTACAATGTCTGCAGTCTCTGAACCTCTCCTGTACCATGTCTGCAGTCTCTGATCCTCTCTTGTACCATGTCTGCAGTCTCTGACCCTCTCCTGTACCATGTCTGCAGTCTCTGACCCTCTCCTGTACCATGTCTGCAGTCTCTGACCCTCTCCTGTACCATGTCTGCAGTCTCGGATCTTCTCCTGTACCATGTCTGCAGTCTCTGACCCTCTCCTGTACAATGTCTGCAGTCTCTGAACCTCTCCTGTACCATGTCTGCAGTCTCTGATCCTCTCTTGTACCATGTCTGCAGTCTCTGACCCTCTCCTGTACCATGTCTGCAGTCTCTGGCCCTCTCCTGTACCATGTCTGCAGTCTCTGACCCTCTCCTGTACCATGTCTGCAGTCTCTGACCTTCCCCTGTACCATGTCTACAGTCTCTGACCTTCTCCTGTACCATGTCTGCGGTCTCTGACCTTCTCCTGTAGTATGTCTGCAATAAAGGGGGGCTACAGGCACGGTAGGTGGTGAGGGAAGGTGTACCTAGGCATGGTGGATAGTGAGGGATGGGGGGCCCAGGCATGTTTAGTGGTGAAGTAAGGGGTCCCAGGCGCAGTGGGTGGTAAGGCAAGGGAGGCTGCAGGCACAGTAGATAATGAGGAAAGGGGTCCCTGGTGCAGTGGGTGGTGATGGAAGGAGTGCCTAGGCACAAGTGGTGGTTAATAAAGGCAAGGCTGTAGAAAAAAATTTGAATGTAGAATACAGGGCAAGGGGCATCATAATCCAGGGCCCACCAAAGTCCTCAGCACCAGGCCCCTGATGCTCTTAATCCAGGCCAAACGACCAGGGTTGCAGAGGTCGCATTTGCAATCGGGCCCTGGTGCTCCGCCACTGTGGCCACTTCCACCACTAATATATTTTTTTTTTGTAATGGCACACAGTGAAATAATTAAAAATTGCCATTATAAAAAAAAAACACTGACAGATTTTCACACAATACACACTGGGATCTGTGACCCCAGTGTGTATTGTGCTATTATTTAATAACACTGCACAAAGCCATTTGTTTTTTTTGTTTTTTTTTGGGGGGGGCGCAAGTAGCTGGTCTTGCCTAGGGCGCAAAATAGTCTAGCACCGGCCCTGGTGTCAGTGGACATGTGTCCGCTGACATTCGCTGCTCGATAGAAGAGACGGGAGTGTCCAATCAGGTCTGCCTGAAAAACTGACAGGCGGACCTGATTGGACAGCCTATGTGAAAGGGGCCTTAGTCTTTTAACACAGTGAGGTTGAAGAAAAGGCACCCATACTCCTGGAATGCTAACAAAAAAACTGAGGCATGCTGGTAGTAGCAGGAGTTAGCCTGGACTGGTTTACAGCTTTTTGTTTGTCAATGTTTAATCCTCTTATTGGTGGCAGTATAGCCTGAAGGTTAAAGTGGAACGTCATTCTCCCAATCAACGTTGATTATTTTGAATCCTTATGCTGCTAAATAGATATGAAAGTATATCTATATACAGTATATTTACTTGTTTTAAACTTTTTTTTTTTTTTTTTTACATTTCTTCAGTTACTTCTTGCCTAGGCAAATGATGTCATACATCCCATGAGTCTTCAGGAGAGGAGGATACGTTTTCTCAGATAATCACACTCTCCTGCATGCATGCTTGAGCTACGGGCAGATGTATTCCAGGAATAAATGCTGCAGCTACATCAATCATTTGCCCTAAAGCCTCGTACACACGATAGGATTTTCTGCAGACAAAACCTCAGACTGTTTTCGGCCAACAAACACGAACGTAGTGACGTACTACATGTTTTTTTCAGCTCTTTAGCGCCACCCTTTAGGCTCCTTCTGCTAATTTCATGTTAGTAGAAGTTTGGTGAGTGTTGATTCGTGCTTTTCATTTCGTGCTTTTCATTTTGCGCTTTTCGCTTCGTGCTTTTCAGTTCATTTCTGAACGGCCGTTCGTCAACCAGACATGTTGAGGAATCTGAGGAGATAACGTGTTATTTATTATTTGCCTTGGAGTTATTGCTTTGATCCAAGTCCAGTCCAGGAACAGGAGGAGGAGTATTTCTTGGACCAAAAATTGGTTGCTTTATTAATCATTATCAATTATGTCATATGCCTTTGCTTCGGGAGCTCCAGGAGAATAATCCAGGTGATTTTCGAAATTATCTCCGGATGATGGACCCCTGCTTTCACCAACTTTTGGCATTGCTGACCCCCCTATATTAAGAAGCAGGACACATGCATTAGGCTTTTATTTTATTTTTTGGTTAAATAATAATGATTTGATTTGTTATATTTTCTATACTTTTGGATGCACAGAATGCACTTTTTAGTTAAGTTATATTGGCAGATAGCATGTCTAATTTTATTTTTCTTTTTTTAATGCACAATAAAAAAAATTGTGTAGAATAATACTTGGCTATGTGTTTTACTTCAAATGACAGTTTGGGAGTAGGCAGTTACATTTAACTGCAATAACCCCATCAGTATCACCAGCAAAGCAGCTTCATTTTTATCCTATTTAAGAAGAAGAGAATGTGCGCTGCATTTCGAGATTTCATAATTTGCCACGTCACAAATGTTAATTCTCCATTACGAACGCTAGTTTACAAGACCGACCGCTTCTGGCTTGTCCTTGCTTCCGAGCATGCGTGTTTGTACTTTTGTCTGTGGAAAATTTCAAAGCCTGCCATCCAACATTTGTCCGCGGAAAATCCGACAACAATTGTCCAATGGAGCGTACAAGCGGTCAGATTTTCCGCCAACAGCCGGTCATCACACATTTCCTGTTGGAAAATCTGATTGTGTGTGCGCGGCTTTACTCAAGATGGCCATGGCCATGGCCAGAAATGCTAGGGGAGGGGGGGTTTCAAAGTGATTTCTTTAAAAAAAAAAAATAAAGCATAGAGACATGGATGGATGTGGGCGTTTGATTTAAATAGTAAAAATTATTAATTGGTGCTTTCGGTTTGCGGTGCTCAGCAGCAGTGAAGAACCGCTTTAAGATTTATTGTCCCTCAATGGACAAAAATAAATATCAGTTGATCTTGCCAGAAATGTCTTATCCCTGTCACTTTCTGTGAGATGAACTAGAAACCAAAACAATTATACTTATCCAATCACACTAATGAAAATGAACAATGGCAGCCATGTTTGAAAATCAGTCTCTAACATCCAGTGCTTTCTCCATAGAACCAATGGAGAAATTTGTGCATATACATGAAGGGGCAAGAAGTGTACTACTCGCTGGATTACCAAGTGAAAAATGAATAACGAATACAGCTTTCACATCTAAGGACTGGTAAGTTGTAATATACTCATTTTTGTTCTTTAGATATAGGTTAGATGTGTTTTAAAATGTATAGTGATATGTTTCTGTAGCTTATTTTTTAACTTCTAAAAATGTGTCCTGAGTTAAACTTATCAATAGGGATGGGCCGAACATCCCCCTGTTCAGTTCGCAAACACCCTTTAAAAGTTTATGGGAGAAATCTAAAGTGCTAATTTTAAAGGTTAATATGCAAGTTATTGTCATAAAAAGTGTTTGGGGTGACTATCTTTTCCTGCAGCCTGTCAGGTTGTTTGCTCGGATAAGGGTCTGGTATGGATTTTTGAGGGGAACCCCACGCCATTTTTAAAAAAATTTTTGATGCGGAGTTTCCCTTAATATCCATACCAGACCTGAAGGGCCTGGTAATGGAATTTTGGGGGACCCCCAATTTTTTTTTTATATTTCAATGACTTTCAATGACTTTAATGTCTATTGTCAGGACCGACAATTCATTAATAGCCAACACTAGCGCTAGTACTTTTAAATTACTTTTTTTTCCTTTAGAAATGTCATTTTGCTATCGGATTGTTATAAACACAGGAAACATGCGCTACTTTACAGGCATACTATAGACACCCTCCAGGTACGAAATTTAAAGGCATATTTCACTTTTATTGTTTTACTTTAAGCATTATTAAAATCACTGCTCGGGAAAAAACAGCTGTTTTTAAAACTTTTTTTGCATTGATACATGTCCCCTGGGGCAGGACCCAGGTCCCCAAACACTTTTGTATGACAATAACTTGCATATTAACCTTTAAAATTAGCACTTTAGATTTCTCCCATAAACTTTTAAAGGGTGTTCCGCGGCTTTTCGAATTTGCCGCTAACACCCCAAATTGTTCGCTGTTCGGCAAATGGGCGAACAGCCAATGTTCGAGTCGAACTTACGTTCGACCAGAACAGATAGCCCATCCCTACTTACCAATAAACCAAGTCCATACAAAATCAGATCTCAACTTTGAGCAGAACAGAGATGTTCCTGAGCTATTATCTTAAGCCCCTTTCACACTGCTCCGGTGCAGTCTCCCCACCGCACAGGTGCAGTGCAGTGAACACGTGGATTTAGTTCGGGTTACCCACATTTTCCAATAGACTTCTATAAGGCTGGCCATGCACTACAATTTTCTTATTCAATTTTCTTTAGATTTACCTTCAACTACGTAGTGCAAGGGCCTGCGTGACTGCATACACATTGAAAGTGTTTAGGTTTGACCTCATATTATATGGTTTTGGTAAAATTAAAGGAAAATTGAATAAGAAAATTGTATAATGTATAGCCAGCCTTAGATTGGGTGCATTTGGTGAAAGCACACCAAAGATGCAGCACATAGAACTTTTGGAGCGCTTTCAGAAAACGCACCAAAAACAACCAATCTGATAAAAGTCTATGGGAAAGCATGGGTAACCCGCACAAGAGCTGTGGGTGCAGTGCTCTGCACCTGCGCTTCGGTGAAACCACACCAAAGCAGTGTGAAAGCGCCCTTAATCGTGTACACATGGGCAGTGTATACAGTAGGATGTTGCAAAACTTCCTGGAGCTTGTTAAGGTAGGTGCACATGGTTCAATTAGAAGCTTAACAAAACTGAAATTGTTAATGGTTAGGAGTGGCAAGTTATGGCTACACATGTGGAACAAAGAACAAATGTCTCTGTGATAAGGGTTAATTGCACAATGCTCCAAATGTGTGTTATTAATTACTACTATGCTTAACTTACACCATAAAGACGCCTTTCACACTGGGACCGCCTTACGTTAGCGGTAAAGCGACACTCGTTTTAGTGGCGCTTTCCCACAGTTTAAGCCTTGCTAGCCCCGTGTTGCGGCGCTTCCAAATTGCTTTTCAGTCGCTTTGGAAGCGCCGCCCATTCATTTCAAATTAATCCCAAACCACCCCAAAGGTGCTTCTTGCAGGACTTTTCCTAACGTCCCGCAAGCGCACCGCCCCAGTGTGAAAAGTCAGACTGAAATTAATGGGAGGCAGTTTTCAGGCGCTTTCCAGTCGCTATTTCTAGAGCTAAAATGCCTAAAACCTGCCTCAGTGTGAAAGGGGTCTAAGGGAGCCGCTTATTCCATTTGCATAGCGATCACCATTTATAGTAAATAATATCTAGCATAACTGAGCTATAAAAAAAAGTTGCTAGTGTGCTCCTGCATTTAACACTACAACCTCTACCCATTTACACAACCTATCCATTATGCATGCTGTGATTGTAAAAGCCTGGTTGATCCTGCCATTTTACTGTCCTTTCCTATTCAGAGTGACAACAGAAAAGGAGCTGATTCTGGGTATCCCCCATTGCCACTTCTTGTTTTTGGTCTGGAAGCTTCCCCGCATGACTTCATCATTCTGTGGGGCTCTTCCCACATCTTCTGCATTGAGTTGCAGTACAAGTAACCAAATGTCACATGTCTACATATTGAGCACATAAAATACGATATTTGGAAATAATTATTATGAATCCTAGAGAATGTGGATCAAAATTTTATATTTCCTAATGTTTCATACTAATCTGGTCACTTTAAGGCTGGGTTCACACTGCAGACAGATGCGGCTTGCAGCAGGGGTCCGGTGCGTCCCTGTTCTCCATTTCAGGGACAAATTCGGCCCCAAAATGTATCCAAAGACGCACAGGACTCCTGTGCAAGCCGCTCCGCAGCCGCCATGGAGATGTGTGAACTGCCTCCAATGAGAGCCGGTCACAATCTCCTGTCATGCGAATTGAATACGGGAAAACCCACATCCAATTCGAAATAGTGTGCACCCAGCCTAAAACTGCTCAAAGCTTTATAACAGCTGGTTATTCCCACTGCTCTTAGACCCCTTTCACACTGAGGCGCTTTTACGCTAAAAAAAGCTCAAGAAAACCTATTTCCATTACAATCAATGAATGTGTTGCACCCTGGAGTTTAGGCAGGGATGGTCCCCACAAATTTACTTGCCAGGAGTAGTTACCCTGGTTGATTCTTAGAGATCTACTGATTGCTCCCTAAGTTTGGCCTGGTTGCACTTGTCACTACTACCACTAGGTGGCCGGGTACTTGGTGGTGCTAGATATGAGAAGGGCAACGCAAAGTCAAGTTATGGGTATGTAGGTATCTCAGCCAATGGGCAAGGGTTTCTTTGAATCCCATGGCCTGCTGAGAGCGCCTATATATATTTGGGTGGAGTCAGGTGATCTATGTTCTGTGCCACCTGGACGGCTGTCTGGGTGCATGTGTGTCGTGTTGCCCTGGGCTGCTAGGCCAGAGATTGGGCCTATCCCGGGGTCATCTGGCTGCTAGGCTGTCTGAGGGCATATCCAGAAGCAAGAAAGCAGCGCAGGGTTGGGATTGGGGCTTGCAGTCCAACCAGAAGGGATGGTTCTGCTAGCCCGAGAACCTGACGTGGTCGGAGGTAGAGGGGAAGCTGTCACTACTAAGGGACCATCCACCTTATTACCAGGGACCACAGTGAGTGACTGAAGTACCGGAGCAATTTTCTCGACGAACGGGCACGGTAGAGAATCTGGAACTTTCAGGCAGTGATCAAGTCAGGGACTCAGTCAGCGGAGGTGACGCTTGCAGAGCAGCCTTGTGTGCCAAGCCAGGGACCAAGCAGGCCAGTTGGATGAAGCTTGAGAAGTATCTGAGTGCCAAGCTAGGGACCCAGCAGAGAGGCGGGGCTGACGCTTGAGGAAGATACCACCGTGGAGATTGGAGGAGCTCAAGGGATTCAGTGGCAGTGAATCAGAGGGTCTAGTGAGAGACCGGGAGCTCAGTGAGATTAAGAACTACAAGGAAAGGTGCAGTGAAGGTGAAAACTTACGCTTTGTGTTAGAAACTGTTAAAGACTGTTGCCATAGGAGACAGCATTCCTGCACGTGCAGATGTGGTGTCTTGCTGGAGGCCTTTCCCTGCACGACTGTCCTCCTATTGATGTCTCGGAGTCTGTTTTTTGAATGTGCAACTACATAAGGGTGTCCTGGCCCTAACCCTCTTTCCCCCATAAAAGTTTGTAAGAGAAATAAATATCTCTTTTGCATCCAAGAAGTGTCTGGCGCCCAATAACTTCACCCACCTTGCACCCACTATGCCTCACAGCCCACCATATACAGAAGGATGTAAGCTATCTCTGGCTCTGGAGGTTCTCATTAGACTGAAGGAGGCCGGGGAACTTGCTACAAATGCTTTCACACTGGGCCAGTGCGCTGGCAGGGTGGTGAAAAAACGCCCCTGACCATTGAAATTAATGGAAAGCTCTTCAAAAGTGCCTGGAAAGCTCTTCAAAAGCACTCTGTGTTTTCTAATCTAATCTAAGATCTAATTTATTTAAAGGAGACGTTCACTTTTTTTTCTAAATTCCAGCTCCCCTATGTACCAATATACCATTAGTGTACTTCTTTTGTAAAAATAAAAAAGCTTTCTATTCATCTTCTCCCTACCTCTGTGTCCAGCTGGCTCTATGAAAAAACGTCTTCATTACTTCCTGGACAAACCTTGAGATGTGACACAGGAAGGCTCTTACCAGCTGTCCTCAATAAGGCTGCTTTCACACTGAGGGGGCGGGTCCGTTAGCGTTAAAGCTCCTCTAATTTTAGCAGTGCTTTACCACTGATCAAGGGGCGCTTTTTTTTTAATATTCACAAAGGTATTAGCAGAAGCGCTACAGGCTTTAAGAAGAGAGGGGATCTTGATAATACCATATTTGGATGACCTACTCTTATTCGCAAAAACGACAGCAGAATTGGAAAGGTCCTGTGTTATTGTTTGGGTCACCTGCTGGTGGCACTGCTGTTTTTAGCACCAAAGGGTGTAGTTCTGGTGGCCACCAGTGGGTGTTTCTCAGCAGATGTACATACTGATTATCAAGCTGCACCTGACGTGGAACTGCTGGGAGTATATAAGCCCGTCCTTCACTGAGGCTCAGGGCTTCAGTATTCCCCCTGCAAGCCTTGTCCCTGCCTGAGCCTGACCTGTTTCTGCCTCGTGTCCTGAATCCTGTATCCTGAATCCAGACACAGAGACCTGTCCCCTGGTACCTGCTTCTTGCTCCCATTACTTACTGCTCCTAGTACCTGGCTTCCTGTTCCCCTCTTCTCTTGTCCCTGTTTTGTTTGCTTATGTGTGTTGCCTTTACTTGTATATACAGTGCCTTGCAAAAGTATTCACCCCCCCCCCCCTTTGGCATTTTTCGTGTTTTGTTGCCTCACAACCTGGAATTAACATGGATTGTTTGAGGATTTGCATCATTTAATTTACAGAACATGCCCACAACTTTGAAGATTTTTTTTTATTGTGAAACAAACAACAAATAGGACAAAATAACTGAAAAAGTCAATGTGCATAACTATTCATCCCCCTAAAGTCAATACTTTGTAGAGCCACCTTTTGCAGCTATCACAGCTCCAAGTCACTTTGGATAAGTCTCTATGAGCTTGCCACATCTTACCACTGAGTTTTTTGCCCATTCCTCCTTGTCATATGTCATACGTCTGGTCAAGCATGTGGTGCCCAAGCGGCTGCTGTTCTGGCCACGCTTGATCCGCTTCAGACATAGGTTGTAAACAGCAATTGTGCGATCTGCTGCACACGTGTCAAAAAAGGCCCATACTAAGGAACTTTTCAAAATCAGCGGGGAGCCAACAGCGCCCTGCACCTGCGGAGCTCTGCGGTGTGATGCAGTAGGGTGGCTGCCCTTAAGCTGCCCCCTAGAGGACATCCTGCCTCATTGGAGTTGTGCCACCTCCTCCTCCTCTCTTCTATCAGGCACCCAAGTAGAGTCAGTGACTTGGCTCGAATTTCCCGCAAACGCCCCATAATGTTCGTTCTTCAGCAAACGCCCGATGTTCGAGTTGAACCTATGTTTGACCTGAACATCGAGCTCATCCCTACTCACAAGTTGATCATTTATACAGTGTCTTGCAAAAGTATTCACCCCCTTGACATTTTTCCTGTTTTGTTGCCTCAACCTGGAATTAACATGGATTGTTTGAGGATTTGCATCATTTAATTAACAGAACATGCCCACAACTTTAAAGATTTTTTTTTTTTATTGTGAAGCAAACAACAAATAGGACAAAATAACAGAAAAAGTCAATGTGCATAACTATTCACCCCACTAAAGTCAATACTTTGTAGAACCACCTTTTGCAGCTATCACAGCTCCAAGTCGCTTTGCATAAGTCTCTATGAGCTTGCCACATCTTACCACTGGGATTTTTGCCCATTCCTCCTTGCAAAACTGCTCCAACTCCTTCAAGTAGGATGGTTTGCGCTTGTGAACAGCAATCTTTAAGTCTGACCACAGATTTTCTATTGGATTGAGGTCTGGGCTTTGACTAGGCCATTCCAACACATTTACATGTTTCCCCTTAAACCACTCAAGTGTTGCTTTAGCAGTGTGTTTGGGGTCATTGTCCTGCTAAAAGGTGAACCTCCGTCCTAGCCTCAAATCACACACAGAGTGGTACAGGTTTTGCTCAAGAATATGCCTGTATTTAGCACCATCCATCTTTCCCTCAACTCTGACCAGTTTTTCAGTGCCGACTGCTAAAAAACATCCCCACAGCATGATGCTGCCACCGCCATATTACACTGTGGGGATGGTGTTCATTGGGTGATGTGATGCGTTGGATTTGCGGAAGACATAGTGTTTTCTTTGATGGCGAAAAAGTAAAATTTTAATCTCATCAGACCAGAGCACCTTCCTCCATACATTTTGGGAGTCTCCCACATGCCTTTTCGCAAACTCAAAACGTGCCCTTTTTTTTTTACTGAAAGTGATGGTTTTCTTCTGGCCACTCTGCCATAAAGCCCAACTCTATGGAGCTTACGGTTTATTGTCGTCCTATTTACAGATACTCCAGTCTCTGCTATGGAACTCTGCAGCTCCTCCAGGGTTACCTTAGGTCTCTGTGCTGCCTCTCTGATTAATGCCCTCCTTGCCCAGTCTGTGAGTTTTAGTGTGCGGCCGCCTCTTGGCAGGTTTGCTGTTGTGCCATGTTCTTTTCTATTTGGTTATGATAGATTTGATGGTGCTCCTAGGGATCATCAAAGATTTGGATATTTTTTTATAACCTAACCCTGACTTGTACTTCTCAACAACATTGTCCCTTACGTGTTTGGAGTGTTCCTTGGTCTTCATGGCAGTGTTTGGGTAGTGGTGCCTCTTGCTTGCTTAGGTGTTGCAGCCTCTGGGGCCCTTCAAAAAGGTGTGTATATGTAATGACAGATCATGTGGCACTTAAATTGCACATAATTGGTAATTGGTTGCACCAGAGCTTTTTATGGGCTTCATAACAAAGGGGGTATACATACGCACATGCCAATTATCATTTTTTTATTTCTGAAAAATAGTTTTATGTATATATTTTTCTAATTTTACTTACCAACTTAGACTATTGTGTTCTGATCCATCACATATAATTCAGATTAAAAAAACATTGAACCAAAGGCTGTAATGTAACAAAATAGGTGAAAAGCCAAGGGGGGGGGGGGGGGGGGGGTGAATACTTTTGCAAGGCACTGTAGCTAGTTAGGTAGTGAGTTGGGTGTTATTTGGGGCTTGCTTTGTTCATTTACGTTTCATTTACTTGTTTATGGTTACTGGTGTTGGTTCTCACGTGTGTCATTATCTTTAATAAATATACATTTTCACTCACTCATCTGGTCCTGATTCCTTTAAGTGCAGCCAACTGATCTGATCACCCCTGCTGGATGCCTGCATGTGGTATCCATGACACCACAGCATCCATCAGGAAGATAATGAGGTTATTGGGACTGATGACAGCTGCGATTCCGGCAGTGACTTGGGCCCAGACTCGCATGAGAGGTCTTCAGGGGTTCATGTTGTCGGTATGGGACAGTCACCAACAATCACTGAACATGGGATCGTAGTCATAACCAATAAACAATAATATTAAATAATCTTTGAATGAATAATACTACATATAAAATACCTGTGGTTGAAATTGGCCGTGGCCTTTTATTTATAGGTATAAATTATAAATCTAGTCATATTCACTTTTAATAAAGCAGAGATATTTAACACACGTATCGTGAGTTAGAATAAATATATAATAAAACATATCAATATAAAAACATATAAATAGCTCAGCCATTTAAGCTCAAGCTATATAGTAAAAAACCAAAACAATTATCCCTTTCCGAAAAAAGGACATAAAACCTCATAAATCAGGCCACGACAGGGAGGGAGGGTGGGATGTGCTCTTCTTGAGATCTTCGCCGTCTTCTGCCCTAATGACGCATCCTCTTGATTTTATAGGCTGTATTCTCGTGCCAGAGGACCGTTTGGGGCAACTGTCAAAACTCAGCAACCAATCAAAGGTAAGTATTAATAATTATTTATTTTATTTTATTAATTTTTTTTTTTTTTTTTTTTTTTAAATAACTTAATTTAAAATTTAAACTTTAAATAGGTCTGACACGATCCCATAGGTGGTGTGGCAGGGACATTTCATGCCCTGCCCTTCACCTTTATGGGATCGTAGTCATAACCAATAAACAATAATATTAAATAATCTTTGAATGAATAATACTACATATAAAATACCTGTGGTTGAAATTGGCCGTGGCCTTTTATTTATAGGTATAAATTATAAATCTAGTCATATTCACTTTTAATAAAGCAGAGATATTTAACACACGTATCGTGAGTTAGAATAAATATATAATAAAACATATCAATATAAAAACATATAAATAGCTCAGCCATTTAAGCTCAAGCTATATAGTAAAAAACCAAAACAATTATCCATACGCCAGGCCCATAGACTTAAGGAGCCTGGCACCCCACCAAGGCAACAGCCAATTCAACACAGGTTTGAAAATCGAAATTTAAAATGTCTAGAGCAATATCAGATAAATGTACATTGTCTGGTCTATAAAAACCAGGCAAACCACCTTCTAAATTCACATGCCGAAAAGACAGACCATGAACAGAAGGCATAAATTTATCTAAAGCTCTATTAAGTCGCTTACGAATTTTTTCGAAATACCTACGTTCAGGACATAGCAACCAATCAAGTCTAGGTATAATTTCAGAAAAAATAAATACAGTATCTGGTAAAACAGCATGTAAACACAACAGATCAAGCTTAATCTGAGAAATCAATTCTAATGTTTTACGCCGACCAATATCATTACCAGATAAATGAAAAACAATGAATTGAGGAACAGGCCAGCAATCATGTAAATAAGACATAACAGAACGTAAATCGCTCCAGCACATTCCACGTCTTCCATACCAATGAACCGCAAAACAACAAGGTAATCCCAAATTATTGCCATAGACCCTCCATTCAGCTCTCTTCTGAGCCCAAAAAATATAGGAGTGTCCAATAATCCAGACGACATGTCGAGCATCTAAAATCAAAAAGAAAAATTAGGTCTAACATATGATCTATAACAATCAGATCTCCAACCACCAATATGTTTAATCACAGATTCATTAAGACCCACTAAAGCTGCGGTAGTGGCAGCACCAATACGAAACGAGTGAGATGTAATGCGTAGATGTTCCAAACGTAATGCTTTAAGGCATCTACGTAGAACAGCTTTGAATTGGTAAACAGTCACCGGAGCACCCGTGACGTGAATCAGTAATTGCCTAAAAAACACAGGTCGAACACCCAAAAACTGAGTAATCAAAGCAAAAACACAATAACGAGCACCAGGATTAGCCCGCAAAGTAATCCACCTGCCACGACCCAATTGATCAGTTTTACTATGACGAAGCAAAACCTGAAAATAATCAACACCAACAAAAACATCACGAAAGAACAAACCAGAGTCATCAGAAACTTTCATCGGGAGCAACTCAGAAACTCGGAACGCCCCAAAAAAACATAAGCAAAAAGCCAAATTAAACAACAATGACTCATACGGAGAAAAACAAACATCCTTAGAAACTTCACAAAGACGACCCAAAAGGTCAACAGAAATAGGCAACCTGGTATCAGAAAGCGAGCGGTTCCTTTTGTAACCCCGCAAAGCATGCCTAACAGAGAAAAAGGACATACAAGATCTATCGCCTTGCAAGCGCAAGAAAAAGGAAACACCGGACAGAGTCTTAACGACATGAGAATGCGAATAACCGCGAGACATCAATAAATTCAAAAAGGCTAAAACCAATCCTTCAGTAAAGGGGGGCCGAAGATCACCAAAAGAAAGCAAGAAGGAACACCACAAGGACCACGCAGCTTTATAGGACGCCCACGTGGAATTCGCCAAAGAAGCCCGAATGGCAGCGAAGACAGGATTCACAGAAGGTCCCATAAGTGAGGAGGGCATAACAGGCCAGTACGATCCGCATGCGGAACCAAACGTCGGAATTCCTGAAATTGAGAACGGGACAGAGCATCAGCAATGAAATTGTCTACACCAGGAATATATTTAGCTTTAAGCCACACATTAAGATCTAAACATTTAAATACCAATAAACGAAGCACAGCAAGAACAGGAAGAGACTTAGAAGACAAACAATTAAGAGCAAAAACAACACCCTTATTATCAGAAAACAGCAAGATACGACGATTCCTAAAATTATCACCCCACAATTCCAAAGCCACCAATACAGGAAAAAGTTCCAACAGAACTATATTAGCCATCAAACCCGAATCTTTCCAAGATTGAGGCCATAGATCGGCAGACCAATTCCCATCCCAATAAGCACCGTAACCACAAGAGCCGGCAGCATCAGTATGAAGGTTCAACGCCGAAGCCGAACAAAATGGGGCCTGCCACAAACAACTGCCGTTAAAAGTAGAAAGAAAACGATGCCAAACCAGAAGATCATCCCGCACGCCAGAAGTAATCCGTACGAAATGCGAAGGAGAAGAAATACCCGAAATAACACGATACAACCTCTTCGAAAAAACACGACCCATCGGCAACAAACCAAGCAAGGACTGCAAAACTCTCAATCTAACTTTCCGTTTAGAAAGAACAAAATCTAATAAAATCTTAATCTTAACAACCTTCACATCAGGCAGACGAAACTCCATAGAAACAGTATCAATCTGTATACCGAGAAATTCAAGGCAAGACGTAGGATACACAGACTTGTCCTCAGCCAACGGTATACCAAATTCCAGACAAACAACCCTAAAAACCGTAAATAAAAATAAACAATCCGAGGAACCGGCTCTACCAATAAAAAGAAAATCGTCCAAATAATGTAACAGATCCGTAGAACCCGTACGAAAACTAACAACCCATTCAAGAAATGTCGAAAAAAGTTTGAAATAATAACATGAAAGCGAGCACCCCATTGGAAGACATTTATCAAAGTAAAATTCACCCTGAAAATAGAAAC
This sequence comes from Lithobates septentrionalis, assembly GCA_037952835.1. Lineage (NCBI taxonomy): Eukaryota > Metazoa > Chordata > Amphibia > Anura > Ranidae > Lithobates > Lithobates septentrionalis. Next base: position 5,382,859 of record JBBDGP010000819.1, read on the forward strand.
CTAAAGAATTAAAAGCCGACGGGTGAATGGGAAGTAAACGAAAAGCCGACTGGATGTCGGCTTTAGCAAGTAAAGCAGAAGAACCAACCTTCCGAATTTTAAACAAAGCATCATCAAATGATGAATATTGAACAGAGCACCAAGACGAGTCAATATCATCATTCAAAGAATTGCCAATAGGGAAAGATAGATGGTGAATCAACCTATAAGAATTAGGTTCCTTCTTAGGAACAATACCCAGAGGTGAAATGCGAAAATTCTCAAAAGGAGGAGAAGAAAACGGTCCCCCAATTCTACCCATCTGTAATTCTTTATCCAACTTAACACGAACAACAGACGGATGAAGAGAAACAGAAGGCAAATTCGGAAATATGCGGCAACCAGACCCAGAAAAGGAAGGCAAATGAAAACCAAATAAAAAACCATCACGCAAGACGATTGCTTTCAGAGGCTCTGGATACCTGTGAAGCCACGGCAACATGTTTGGAAGGTTCACCGGAGTGGTGGCTTTTAAGAAAAAGCTCCTTAGAAGGAGCAGAAGCACTAGAGGACATTTTCTTAAAACAGCGTGAAGCCGGGTGAGAACCAGCACAATGACTGCACTCATGTTTGTATTTACAATTATTAGGCCACTTGCACAGCCCATCATTGAAATGAAAACAAACGCCCCGGCGATAAGTAGTAGAAGGAGCTAAATTATTAGCCTTAAACAAAGGCTTTTGAGGCAACAAAAGATTAAGCCACAAGCCAACATCCTTCGAACCCCATTTCATAGATTTATGTACAGATAACTTCTGTCGAAAGGCTTCATCATAATAAAACCATGAAAAACCAGGGAAATTTTTATACGCTTCCAAGATGATCTCTAAATGTTGAAACAAACCAGAACATAGATCAGGACGCCTTTCACCAAGAACGCCAGCGTAAATGCAAAACGCTTGTAGCCAATTATTAAAAGAACGTGGCGCAAGTTTCTTCCTATCATCTTCTCTCCGGTCACCATCCCTCTTATCCAAACGATGATCATGATTGGTCGGAAGCAAAGACAAAATGTCAATATACTCCCCAGACCAAATTCTGTATTTAATCGCATTTGACAAATGAAAACCCAAGGGGGATAATTCGCATGTCACGACCTCCTTCAAGCAAGACCCCGGAATTAGCGGAGGAAGCACCACCGAAGGAACAGAAGGGTGCAGAGGGGCAGTATCCACTGCAGTAGAGACAGGAACGCTACGTGATGTGGGTAATGGATTTAGCCATACAGAAGCAACATTACGATGCGACTCAGACTGGTCAACATTAACTGAACCAGCAAGTGAGGAAAAAAGTTTAGAAAAAGAGCTAAATAATGCATGAAATTTTGAAGAATCAGCAAACTCACCAGAAGGCTGAGAGATAACAGCAGCGGAGGCAGTAGCCGAATCAGATAGCGTAGGTGCCTGCTGAATCTCACACGCAGCAGATGTTTGGCCAGGCACCATGGTAACATGGTCAGATAATAACGAGGGATCAACAGACTCATGTGGTAGCAAAACACCTGGAGCAAGAAAAGAATAAATTCAAAAAAACTTAAAATATTCATAACCAACACCGCAGAAGGTGAAAAAAAAAACATACCTTTAGATTTACAAAGACGCTTCTTGCCAATGTTAGTGTTTGCAGCATCAGTAACCATGACGACGGGATCTGCAGTCATAGAACGACCTGCAGAAGAAGCCTGTGTCACCGAAGCAGAAGTAGCATCACTAAAAGGGGTTAAAAAATAACAACAAACAATTAAGAAACCAGAAACAATTAATAGGATCAACAACACAACATTTGCAGAATTAACCTCCTATTATTGAAGCAGATATCCACACGCCTGTCCGGGGAATCGAACCTGCGAGGACGCTTCAAATGTCTCTGTGTTCTTCTTCCAGAACGAACTGCGCATGTGCCCGCGATCCCATCCGAAGTAGAAGGCCGAGCTACTTCGGGTAGCGAAGGAGGAGCCGAAGGACGAGAGGAAGGCGGAGATGACGACATCCGATCCGACGGTAGAGAGGAGTCGAGCGGCACAGGAACCGGCAGCACAGGGGAATGTTCGCTCCGGAAAACCGGAGAATGAGAAGCAGTACCAGGGGGAGCCATGTCATAAGCAGAGAAACGAAGGGCAGTAGAAGCGGGGGGATAGGATGAAACGGACTGCGGAACATCAGCAGGAACCACGGAGCCAGAGGGGAACACAGCAGCAGAAGAAGCCGGCGGCAGCGATCCCATGCTGGAAGAAGGCCCAGGAAGGGACAGGCAGTGACGGATCCAAAGGTCACCATCTACCGCAGCAGCCCGGTCCATCATCTGACGCAGCAACAGCTCCATTACAGGTAAGTGCAGGGATGTGCTCTTCTTGAGATCTTCGCCGTCTTCTGCCCTAATGACGCATCCTCTTGCTTTTATAGGCTGTATTCTCGTGCCAGAGGACCGTTTGGGGCAACTGTCAAAACTCAGCAACCAATCAAAGGTAAGTATTAATAATTATTTATTTTATTTTATTAATTTTTTTTTTTTTTTTTTTTTTTAAATAACTTAATTTAAAATTTAAACTTTAAATAGGTCTGACACGATCCCATAGGTGGTGTGGCAGGGACATTTCATGCCCTGCCCTTCACCTTTAATCTGGTGGAACTACCGAGTCAAGTGAAGGAATCCTTACAGTGGTGGCTGCAAGAAAAGAATCTGTCGCTGGGACGCTGCTGGACACAGTTAGACCCATTAAGAATTACAACAGACGCAAGCGCATGGGGCTGGGGAGCTCACATGGACCACCAGGCAGCGCAAGGAAAATGGGATCAGTCCTGGGCCAAAAAGTCTTCCAATGTAAGAAAACTGAGGGCCATCTGAGAAGCCCTAAGCAACTTTGTATGCATCATAAAAGGGAGGATAAGTATTAATCCTTTCAGACAATATCGCTGCAGTATCTTATATCAACAAACAAGGAGGCACACGCTCAGCAATCCTCGGAGAAATAGCAGAGTTAATATTTGCCTGGACAGAGGAGAACGTTCTTTCCCTTGTAGCAATACACATCAAAGGGAAGGTAAATTTATTAGCAGATTTTTTGAGCAGGAAACAGATCTCACACACAGAATGGAGTCTGAATCCAGAGGTGTTCTCGCTAATCACTCAAAACTGGGGCTATCCAGAGATAGATCTTTTTGCTTCTTCAAAAAAGCGAAAGCAGGGAAATTCTTCTCAATACACAGGGATCCGAGCAGTTTAGGGTTGGATGCGTTCGCTCCCCCCTGGTCAGGGAAGCTATTGTATGCATTTCCCCCCTTCAGGCTCATTCCGAAAGTCTTAAGCCTCATACACACGATCAGATTTTCTGCTGATTTTTGTCTTCAGATTTACCAAAACCATGTAGTGCAAGGGCCTGCCTGATTGCATACAAATTTAAACTAATATGTATATAATATATATATGAGGTTTTACCTCATATTATATGTTTTTGGTAAATCTGAAGACAAAAATCAGCAGAAAATCTGATAGTGTGTATGGAGCTTTACAGAAGATCCAAACTACAGAAGCAAAGGTCATAGTGATAGCTCAGTTCTGTCCGAAGAGAGCATGGTTTCCTGCACTTCAGAACCTCTCAAACGCAGACCCCTGAAAACAGCAAAAGAGGACTTACCAGTACAGGTGGAATAGTTTCACCAGCTACCAGGCCGGCTTTCTCTGATCACCTGGCTACTGAGGAACAATTGCTAAAGAACAAAGGTCTGTCACAGAAAGTGATTTGTACTGTATTGGATAGTAGTAAAAAGTCCACTAATCTAATTTACTACAAAATTTGGAAGAAATTCTGCTACTGGCAGAAGGATAAAGGCAGGCTCTTCGGTTCTATAATCCCAGCCATACTTGATTTTTTACAGGACAGTACAGATCTAGGTCTTGCACCCAATACTGTTAAAGTGCAAGTGGTGGCATTATCCAACTAGTTAGACATGAAATTAGCAGACATTTTAATAAAAAGGTTCATTAAGGCAGTCTAGTAAAAGTGTCCACCGATTTTCACAGGTCTCAGGACATAGTAATTCCATCTTTCTGCAGGCAAGCACGCAATTTAAAAGAAGAAAATTTTCACAAATTGAATGTCAGGAGAGCCTGTTATGCTACATCGAAAGAACAAAAGAATAGAGATCTGTTCCGAATCTGTATGTGTTGTACTCAGGTCCTAAAAAGGACAAGGAGCTTAAAAACAACCATCGCTAGGTGGATGAGATCCGCTATTGAGGAAGCCTATTCCATAGCAGGACTGCCAGCGCCACCAAGACTTAATGTACATTCCACTAGAGCCTTGGCCACCTCCCGGGGTCGGAGAGAGCAGGGGCTACCATGATCCAGATCTGCAAAGCAGCCACCTGGTCGAGTTTTCAGACTTTCGTAAGACACTACCATCTGGAACTCCTGTCATCTACCGACCAGGCTTTTGGGAGAAAAATGCTACAGGCAGTAAACCCTCCCTAACAGGTATTATTTCTTTGATGTCGCTCTCATAAGGTGTCCTGGAAGATGACTTGAGAAAACTAAGTTATTATCTGTTAACTTGATTTCCAGGAATCTTCCAGGACGGGACTGTTCCCACCCTATGATTATGTCATTGTAATGATGATTATTAGGGGTGTTTGTTATAGGCCTTAGGTGATTTGTTATTACTGAGGGACCATGCATAGTACTTGTCCTTTTATACTTATGTGGTTTTGTGTTTCCTGTGCTAGGTAGGAGGAGCCACTCTCTCATAAGGTCGTCCTGGAAGATTCCTGGAAATCAAGTTTACAGGTAATAAAGGTTAACAGGTTTTTATGTTAATCACCTAATAAATGTAGCTACACTATTCTCAGCTTGGCACCTCTTCCTCCCCATCTCCTCTTGTTGTTTCAGTTGTTCCAGCCCACTCCAGAGGTAGCCTCACCTCCATCATACAGTATCAGCCAAAGACTTTTGTATTTATTAATCAATATATCTGGCTCTTCTCCAGGACTCCGGACTTTTAGCTTTTTACATTTTATACTTGTACTTACACCATCTGCTCTTCCTGTACACACGGACAATCTTGACCGGTTTGGTATCATACATGGTTCAATTGCTGGCAAGAAGTGTAGCGCTGAGTAAATGATTTAGTGTGTTGATTCTGTCGTCCTATTATATAGTTTTGGTAAATCTAAAGGAAATCTTGCACCTGAAGTCACACTGACATACAGCTTTGAAATCATGCATCTTTCACATTCGGATTCAGTGTGACCGAAGACTCAGGGTTTACAGCTTCTTTAACCACTTACAGACCGGAAGATTTGCCTGCTTAATGACCAGGCCATTTTTTGCGATACGGCACTGCGTCGCTGTAACTGACAATTGTGCGGTCGTGCGACGCTGTATCCAAACAAAATTGACGTCCTTTTTTTTCCCCACAAATAGAGCTTTCTTTTGGTGATATTTGATCACCTCTGTGGTTTTTATTTTTTGCGCTATAAATGAAAAAAAAAAAAGACAATTTAAAAAAGAAAAAAAACTTTTTGCTGTAATAAATATCCCCCAAAAATATTTTTAAAAATCTAATTTCTTCATCGGTTTTGGCCAATATATATTCTGCTACATATTTTTGGTAAAAAAAACAAAAAAAAACGCAATGAGCGTATATTAATTTGGTTGCGCAAAAGTTATGGCGTCTACAAACCATGGGATAGATTTATGGCAGTTTTATTATTATTTTCTCTCTTTTTTTTTTTTTTTTACTAGTAATGGCGATGATCAGCGGTTTTTAGCGGTACTGCGGCGGACAGATCGGACACTTTTGACACATTTTTGGGACCACTGACATTTATACAGCAATCAGTGCTATAAAAATGCACTGATTACTGTATATATGTCACTGGCAGGGAAGGGGTTTACACTAGGGGGCGATCAAGGGGTTAAATGTATTCCCTCATTTGTGTTTCTAATGGTGGGGGGATGGAACTGACTAGAGGAGGAGACATATCGTTCCTAGCTAGTAGAGAATCTGGAACTTTCAGGCGGTGATCAAGTCAGGGACTCAGTCACGCTTGCAGAGCAGCCTTGTGTGCCAAGCCAGGGACCAAGCAGGCCAGTGGGGTGAAGCTTGAGAAGTATCTCAGTGCCAAGCTAGGGACCCAGCAGAGAGGCGGGGCTGACGCTTGAGGAAGATACCACCGTGGAGATTGGAGGAGCTCAAGGGATTCAGTGGCAGTGAATCAGAGGGTCTAGTGAGAGACCGGGAGCTCAGTGAGCTGAAGAACTACAAGGAAAGGTGTAGTGAAGGTGAAAACTTACGCTTTGTGTTAGAAACTGTTAAAGACTGTTGCCATAGGAGACAGCATTCCTGCACGTGCAGATGTGGTGTCTTGCTGGAGGCCTTTCCCTGCATGACTGTCCTCCTATTGAAATCTTGGAGTCTGTTTTTTGAACATGCAACTATGTAAGGGTGTCCTGGCCCTAACCCTCTTTCTCCCATAATAGTTTGTAAGAGAAATAAATATCTCTTTTGCATCCAAGAAGTGTCTGGCGCCCAATAACTTCACCCACCTTGCACCCACTATGCCTCACAGCCCACCATATACAGAAGGATGTAAGCTATCTCTGGCTCTGGGAGGTTCTCATTAGACTGAAGGAGGCCGGGAACTTGCTACAAATGCTTTCACACTAGGCCAGTGTGCTGGCAGGATGGTGAAAAAATGCCCCTGACCATTGAAATTAATGGAAAGCTCTTCAAAAGTGCCTGAAAAGCTCTTCAAAAGCACTCAGTGTTTTACTGCCAGTTTAGAAGCGCCTCAAGCCAAAGCCTAAGTGTACAAGATCTAATTTATTTAAAAGAGAAGTTCACTTTTTTTTCTAAATTCCAGCTCCCCTATGTACCAATATACCATTAGTGTACTTCTTTTGTAAAAATAAAAAAGCTTTCTATTCATCTTCTCCCTACCTCTGTGTCCAGCTGGCTCTATGAAAAAACGTCTTCATTACTTCCTGGACAAACCTTGAGATGTGACACAGGAAGGCTCTTACCAGCTGTCCTCAATAAGGCTGCTTTCACACTGAGGGGGCGGGTCCGTTAGCGTTAAAGCTCCTCTAATTTTAGCAGTGCTTTACCACTGATCAAGGGGCGCTTTTTTTTTAATATTCACAAAGGTATTAGCAGAAGCGCTACAGGCTTTAAGAAGAGAGGGGATCTTGATAATACCATATTTGGATGACCTACTCTTATTCGCAAAAACGACAGCAGAATTGGAAAGGTCCTGTGTTATTGTTTGGGTCACCTGCTGGTGGCACTGCTGTTTTTAGCACCAAAGGGTGTAGTTCTGGTGGCCACCAGTTGGTGTTTCCCAGCAGATGTAGATACTGATAATCAAGTAGCACCTGATGTGGAACTGCTGGGAGTATATAAGCCCGTCCTTCACTGAGGCTCAGGGCTTCAGTATTCCCCCTGCAAGCCTTGTCCCTGCCTGAGCCTGACCTGTTTCTGCCTCGTGTCCTGAATCCTGTATCCTGACCCAGAGACCTGTCCCCTGGTACCTGCTTCCTGCTCCCATTACTTACTGCTCCCAGTACCTGGCTTCGTGTTCCCCATTTCTCTTGTCCCTGTCTTGTTTGTTTATGTGTGTTCCCTTCACTTGTATATACAGTGCCTTGAAAAAGTATTCACCCCCCCCCTCTGGCATTTTTCGTGTTTTGTTGCCTCACAACCTGGAATTAACATGGATTGTTTGAGGATTTGCATCATTTAATTTACAGAACATGCCCACGACTTTGAAGATTTTTTTTTTAAATTGTGAAGCAAACAACAAATAGGACAAAATAACAGAAAAAGTCAATGTGCATAACTATTCACCCCCCTAAAGTCAATACTTTGTAAAGCCAACATTTGCGGCTATCACAGCTCCAAGTCGCTTTGGATAAGTCTCTATGAGCTTGCCACATCTTTACCACTGGGATTTTTGCCCATTCCTCCTTGTCATATGTCATATGTCTGGTCAAGCATGTGGTGCCCAAGCGGCTGCTGTTCTGGCCACGCTTGATCCGCTTCAGACATAGGTTGCAAACAGCAATGGTGTGATCTGCTGCACACGTGTCAAAAAAGGCCCACACTAAGGAACTTTTCAAAATCAGCGGGGAGTCAGCAGCACCCTGCACCTGCGGAGCTCTGCGGTGTGATGCAGTAGGGTGGCTGCCCTTAAGCTGCCCCCTAGAGGACATCCTGCCTCGTTGGAGTTGTGCCACCTCCTCCTCCTCCTCCTTTCTTCTATCAGGCACCCAAGTAGAGTCAGTGACTTGGCTCGAATTTCCCCCAAACGCCCCATAATGTTCGTTCTTCGGCGAACGGGCGAACACCCAATGTTCGAGTCAAACCTATCCCACTCACAAGTTGATCATTTATACAGTGCCTTGCAAAAGTATTCACCCCTTGACATTTTTCATGTTTTGTTGCCTCACAACCTGGAATTAACATGGATTGTTTGAGGATTTGCATCATTTATTTACAGAACATGCCCACAACTTTGAAGATTTTTTTTTTATTGTGAAGCAAACAACAAATAGGACAAAATAACAGAAAAAGTCAATGTGCATAACTATTCACCCCTCTAAAGTCAATACTTTGTAGAGCCACCTTTTGCAGCTATCACAGCTTCAAGTCGCTTTGGATAAGTCTCTATGAGCTTGCCACATCTTACCACTGGGATTTTTGCCCATTCCTCCTTGCAAAACTGCTCCAGCTCCTTCAAGTATGGTTTGCGCTTGTGAACAGCAATCTTTAGGTCTGACCACAGATTTTCTATTGGATTGAGGTCTGGGCTTTGACTAGGCCATTCCAACACATTTACATGTTTCCCCTTAAACCACTCAAGTGTTGCTTTAGCAGTGTGTTTGGGGTCATTGTCCTGCTGAAAGGTAAACCCCCTCCTAGCCTCAAATCACACACAGAGAGGTATAGGTTTTGCTCAAGAACATCCCTATATTTAGCACCATCCATCTTTCCCTCAACTCTGACCAGTTTCTCAGTGCCGACTGCTGAAAAACATCCACACAGCACGATGCTGCCACCGCCATATTTGACTGTGGGGATGGTGTTCTTTGGGTGATGTGATGTGTTGGATTTGCGCAAGACATCGCGTTTTCTTTGATGGCCAAAAAGCTCAATTTTAGTCTCATCAGACCAGAGCACCTTCCTCCATACATTTTGGGAGTCTCCCACATGCCTGTTTCTTCAGTTTCTTCTGGCCACTCTGCCATAAAGCCCAACTCTATGGAGCGTACGGCTTATTGTCCTATGTACAGATACTCCAGTCTCTGCTATGGAACTCTGCAGCTCCTCCAGGGTTACCTTAGGTCTCTGTGCTGCCTCTCTGATTAATGCCCTCCTTGCCCAGTCCGTGAGTTTTAGTGTGCGGCCGCCTCTTAGCAGGTTTGCTGTTGTGCCATGTTCTTTCCATTTGGTTATGATAGATTTGATGGTGCTCCTAGGGATCATCAAAGATTTGGATATTTTTTTATAACCTAACCCTGACTTGTACTTCTCAACAACATTGTCCCTTACGTGTTTGGAGTGTTCCTTGGTCTTCATGGCAGTGTTTGGTTAGTGGTGCCTCTTGCTTAGGTGTTGCAGCCTCTGGGGCCTTTCAAAAAGGTGTGTATATGTAATGACAGATCATGTGACACTTAAATTGCACATAATTGATAATTGGTTGCACCAGAGCTTTTTATGGGCTTCATAACAAAGGGGGTGAATACATACGCACATGCCAATTATCAGTTTTTTATTTCTGAAAAATAGTTTTATGTATATATTTTTCTAATTTTACTTCACCAACTTAGACTATTGTGTTCTGATCCATCATATATAATTCAGATTAAAAAAACATTGAACCAAAGGCTGTAATGTAACAAAATAGGTGAAAAGCCAAGGGGGGGGGGGGGTGAATACTTTTGCAAGGCACTGTAGCTAGTTAAGTAGTGAGTTGGGTGTTATTTGGGGCTTGCTTTGTTCATTTACGTTTCATTTACTTGTTTATGGTTACTGGTGTTGGTTCTCACGTGTGTAATTATCTTTAATAAATATACATTTTCACTCACTCATCTGGTCCTGATTCCTTTAAGTGCAGCCAACTGATTTGATCACCCCTGCTGGATGCCTGCATGTGGTATCCATGACACCACAGCATCCATCAGGAAGATAATGAGGTTATTGGGACTGATGACAGCTGCGATTCCGGCAGTGACTTGGGCCCAGACTCGCATGAGAGGTCTTCAGGGGTTCATGTTGTCGGTATGGGACAGTCACCAACAATCACTGAACAATCTGGTGGAACTACCGAGTCAAGTGAAGGAATCCTTACAGTGGTGGCTGCAAGAAAAGAATCTGTCGCTGGGACGCTGCTGGACACAGTTAGACCCATTAAGAATTACAACAGACGCAAGCGCATGGGGCTGGGAAGCTCACATGGACCACCAGGCAGCGCAAGGAAATGGGATCAGTCCTGGGCCAAAAAGTCTTCCAATGTAAGAGAACTGAGGGCCATCTGAGAAGCCCTAAGCAACTTTGTATGCATCATAAAAGGGAGGATAAGTATTAATCCTTTCAGACAATATCGCTGCAGTATCTTATATCAACAAACAAGGAGGCACACGCTCAGCAATCCTCGGAGAAATAGCAGAGTTAATATTTGCCTGGACAGAGGAGAACGTTCTTTCCCTTGCAGCAATACACATCAAAGGGAAGGTAAATTCATTAGCAGATTTTCTGAGCAGGGAACAGATCTCACACACAGAATGGAGTCTGAATCAAGAGGTGTTCTCGCTAATCGCTCACACCTGGGGCTATCCAGAGATAGATCTTTTTGCTTCTTCAAAAAAAGCAAAAGTAGAGAAATTCTTCTTGATACACAGGGATCCGAGCAGTTTAGGGTTGGATGTGTTCGCTCCCCCCGGTCAGGGAAGCTATTTTATGCATTTCCCCCCCTTCAGGCTCATTCCGAAAGTCTTACAGAAGATCCAGGAGAACAAGAGAATGTTGGTGGGCTCAAGACTTTATAGGCACAATAATGAAAATGATATGTAATTAAAATTCTATTTTATTTCGAAATTATTTTAAAAAAGGGGGTAGGGAATAAAATAAGAAAACATACACAGTTTACAAATTATGCACTCCATACACAGCTGGATGGTTTAAGTAATAAAGATAGGCGAAAATTTAGAACCAACAAGAGACATGCAACTTATTGATCCATATAATTACAGTACATTTCGTTGAACCAAACGCTATGTGGTGGTGGCAATCAGATTCTGTCTAGGCTCGACATGTTACGTGCCGCATGCGCTTCTTCAGGAGCACAGAATTGAATACTGTAATGAATAATACAATTGTGAAGAAAGCAACATAACATTATGTCTACATGAAAAATTGTATCTAAACAATGTAGTAGAATGGTGAGAAGAGGCTGTTCCTAAATACCAAGGGGGTATCCGTCCTGCAGTGATCAGGCGGAGCGAAGGCAATGCGGGGACGGATGTAACATCATACAAATCATAAGGAGATGGGGTATGGTGTAGAGTACATATAGTCAGGTAAGGTTGGGGTAGGAAACGAAAGAGGCAGGGGGGGAGGGGGGGGGGAAGAGGGAACGGGAGGGGAGGGGGGGGGGAGACAGGAGAGAGAGAGGGAAGGGGGGGGAGAGAAGAATAGGGAGGGAGGAGGGGGAGGGGAGGGGAGGTAGGAAAGGGGAGGAAAAGGAAGGGGGAGGGAAGGGAAGGGGAGGGGGAGGGGAGGGAAAGGGGAAGGGGGGAGGGGAAAAAAGGGGAAGGGGGGAGGAAAAAGGGAAGAGGGGGGAGGGGGGAGAAGAGAACTCCAATTTATGAATAGTTTATATAGATGTCCGTATATATGTAGAATGATGTTTTTAGATGATTTGATAACCATAAAGATTACTAATAAAGAGAGACTCAGAGGAAATTATATTATTAAGTAGTGAAGTATATTTACAATTACATGTAGTACAAGATGTGGCCTTTATGGTTATCAAATCATCTAAAAACATCATTCTACATATATACGGACATCTATATAAACTATTCATAAATTGGAGTTCTCTTCTCCCCCCTCCCCCCTCTTCCTTTTTTTTTTCCTCCCCCCTCCCCTTTTTCCCCTCCCCCCTTCCCCTCCCCTTTCCTACCTCCCCTCCCCTTCCCTCCCCTCCCCCTCCTCCCTCCCTATTCTTGTCTCCCCCCCCTTCCCCTTCCCTTTCCCTCTCTCTCTCTCTTCCGCCTTTCCCCCCCCCCTCCCCTCCCGTTCCCTCTTTCTCCCCCCCCCCCTGCCTCTTTCGTTTCCTACCCCAACCTTACCTGACTATATGTCTTACGATGTACTCTACACCATACCCCATCTCCTTATGATTGATTTGTATGATGTTACATTCGTCCCCGCATTGCCTTCGCTCCGCCTGATCACTGCAGGACGGATACCCCCTTGGTATTTAGGAACAGCCTCTTCTCACCATTCTACTACATTGTTTAGATACAATTTTTCATGTAGACATAATGTTATGTTGCTTTCTTCACAATTGTATTATTCATTACAGTATTCAATTCTGTGTCCTGAAGAAGCGCATGCGGCGCGTAACATGTCGAGCATAGACAGAATCTGATTGCCACCACCACATAGCGTTTGGTTCAACGAAATGTACTGTAATTATATGGATCAATAAGTTGCATGTCTCTTGTTGGTTCTAAATTTTCGCCTATCTTTATTACTTAAACCATCCAGCTGTGTATGGAGTGCATAATTTGTAAACTGTGTATGTTTTCTTATTTTATTCCCTACCCCCTTTTTTAAAATAATTTCGAAATAAAATAGAATTTTAATTACATATCATTTTCATTATTGTGCCTATAAAGTCTTGAGCCCACCAACATTCTCTTGTTCTCCTAACTACTTAAATAAGACGTGGCACCTGTAACATATTTCGTATCCACATGACCACTATGCGCTGATACGCTTTTAATCTATTTAATTACAGAAGATCCAAACTACAGAAGCAAAGGTCATAGTGATAGCTCAGTTCTGGCTGAAGAGAGCATGGCTTCCTGCTCTTCAGAAACTCTCGATCGCAGACCCCTTCAAACTTCCAGTAAAAGAGAACTTACTAGTACAGGGGGAATCGTTTCACCCGCTACCGAGCCGGCTTTCTCTGATCACCTGGCTAATGAGGAACAATTGCTAAAGAACAAAGGTCTGTCACAGAAAGTGATTTGTACTATATTGGATAGTAGTAAAAAGTCCACTAATCTAATTTACTCCAAAAATTGGAAGAAATTCTGCTACTGGCAGAAGGATAAAGGCAGGCTCTTCGGTTCTATAATCCCAGCCATACTTGATTTTTTTACAGGACAGTACAGATCTAGGTCTTGCACCCAATACTCTTAAAGTGCAAGTGGTGGCATTATCCAACTAGTTAGACGTGAAATTAGCAGACAACACTTTAATAAAAAGGTTCATTAAGGCAGTCTAGGAAAAGATCTTCTTAACAAAGGAGATTTCCCTCTTGGAAACTATCTGCAGTACTGCAGAGTTTTATAAAAGAACCATTTGAACCTCTAGAACAGGGATCCTCAAACTACGGCCCTCCAGTTGTTGCGGAACTACACATCCCATGAGGCATTGTAAAACTCTGACATTCACAGATATGACTAGGCATGATGGGAATTGTAGTTCCTGAACAACTGGAGGGCCATAGTTTGAAGACCCCTGCTCTAGAAGAACGCTCTGTAAAACTCCTAACATACAAAACAGTTCTACTGGTAGCCAGGGCCAGATTAAGAGCAACATGGGCCTGGTGCTAAGGATTTTGGTGGGCCTTTTTATGAAAATAAAATGAAAACGCAAACAATTTTTTGTTGAATTAAATTAAAGCGAGAGAGGGGTGTGAGAGAGTGGTTGAGAGAGAGAGAGGGGGGGGGGGGGTGATAGCGAGATAGGGGGCTGAAAGAGAGGGGATGAGAGGGAGGGGAAAAGAGAGAGAAAGGCATTGAATGAGAGAGATGGGGACGAGAGAGAGGGGGTGAGAAAAAGGGGAATAGAGAGAGGGTGAAAGAGAGAGAGGGTGGTAGGAAAGAGGGGGCTGAAGGAGGCAAGAGAGAGAGAATGGGGGATGAAGGGGGTGAGAGGGAGAACAGGGTGAAAGAGAGGGGATGAGAGAGAGAGGGGGTGAAATAGAGAGAGAGGGGGGGGTGAGAGTGAGGGGGTGAGAGTGAGGGGCACAGCATAGTACATTACATGGGGGGGGGGGGATAGCACAGTACATTACATGGTTGGCACTACACATTACATGGTGGATACATGGATACAGCACATTTAATGGTGGGCGAAGCACAGCACATTACAGGGCGGGCACAGCACATTACACTGTTGGCACTGCCCAATACAGCACATTACAAGCTAGGCACAGTACATTATATGGTGGGCACAGCACATGACATGGTTGGTACTGCACAACACAGCACATTGCATGGTGGGCACAACACAGCACATGCACACGGTGGGCACAGGACCTTATATGGTGGGCACAGCACATGACATGGCGGGCACAGCTGAGCACATTACATGGTGGGCACTGCACATTACAAGTGGGCACTGCACAGCACATTATATGGTGGGCACAGCATATTATATGGTGGGTACTGCACAGCACATGACAAGGTGGGCACTGCATGACACCACATGATATGGTGGGCACTGCATGACACAGCACAGCACATTACATTGTGAGCACAGCACATTAATTGGTGGACACCGCACATGACATGGTGAGCCCTGCATATCGCATTCCATTGTGGGTACTGCACGGCACATGCCATGGTGGACAATGTACAGCACATTACATGCTGGGTACAGCACATTACATGGTAAGCACTGCATGGCGCAGCACATGACGTGGTGGGGACAGCGCATTACATGGTGGGCACTGAATGGCACAACACATTACATGGTGGGCACTGCATGGCATAGCACATTTCATGGTGGGCAATGCAACTGCACATTACATGTTAGGAACTGCACATGACATGGTGGGCACTGCTGAACAGCCCAGCACATTGCACAGTGGGCACAACACACTACATGCTGGGCACAACACATGGCAGGGTGGGCACAGCACATGACATGGTGGGAACTGCACATGACATGGTGGGCACTGCATGGCACATCACATTACATGGTGGGCACTGTACATTACTTGGTGGGATCACTGCATGGCACAGCACATTACATGGTGGGCGCTGCACATTACATGGTGGGCACTGCAATGTACAGCACATGACATGGTGGGCACTGCAATGTACAGCACATTACATGGTGGGCACTGCACATTACATAGTGAGCACTGCAATGCACAGCAAATTACATACTGGGCACAGCACATTACATGGGGGGCACTGCAATGCACAGCACATGACATAGTGGGCACAGCACATTACATGGGGGGCACTGTAATGCACAGCACATGACATAGTGGGCACAGCACATTACATGGGGCCTCTGCAATGCACATGACATGGTGGGCACAGCGCATTACATGGGGGCACTGCAATGCACATGACATGGTGGGCACAGCACATTACATGGGGGCACTGCAATGCACATGACATGGTGGGCACAGCACATTACATGGGGGCACTGCAATGCACATGACATGACATGGTGGGCACAGCACATTACATGGGGGCACTGCAATGCACATGACATGACATGGTGGGCACAGCACATTACATGGGGGGCACTGCAATGCACATGACATGGTGGGCACTGGGCACAAGAGAGCACATTACATGGGGGGGAAGCAGCAGTCTTTCCCCTAGCACAATAAAACACCTCCCTAACAAATGTACTGACCTTATCTCAACAACAGCATGGGAGATGTCCTTCCTCCCGGGCTCCTGCTGGTTAGGACATCAGCGCCCCTCCCCCAGACAGCTCACAGACACTGAGGAGGATCTGTGTGAGTGGAACAGATCCTGTGATAGGAGTCATGTACTAACACTTGTCTCCTCCATGTGTGCACAGAGGGCTCCTCTTCCTTCAGGAAGGCACACAGATATTCATAAGCCACTGCCATGGGCCTATATTGAGGGAGGGGCCTGGAGCTGCAGCTCCACCAGCCCCTATGTTAATCCGGCCCTGCTGGTAGCATTGGTGTCAGCCAGGAGGGTGAGTGAATCACAAGCATTATCAATTGCTGAACCTTACTGCCTCATTTTTCCCAGACAGAATCATTTTGTTCATGGATCCAGGGTTCCTACCAAAAGTGTCCACCGATTTTCACAGGTCTCAGGACATAGTAATTCCATCTTTCTGCAGGCAAGCACGCAATTTAAAAGAAGAAAATTTTCATAAATTGGATGTCAGGAGAGCCTGTTATGCTACATCGAAAGAACAAAAGAATGGAGATCTGTTCCGAATCTGTATGTGTTGTACTCAGGTCCTAAAAAGGACAAGGAGCTTAAAAACAACCATCGCTAGGTGGATGAGATCCGCTATTGAGGAAGCCTATTCCATAGCAGGACTGCCAGCGCCACCAAGACTCAATGCACATTCCACTAGAGCCTTGGCCACCTCCTGGGGCCAGAGAGAGCAGGGGCTACCATGATCCAGATCTGCAAAGCAACCACCTGGTCGAGTTTCCAGACTTTCGTAAGACACTACCATATGGAACTTTTGTCATCTACCGACCAGGCTTTTGGGAGAAAAGTGCTACAGGCAGTAGTCCCTCCCTAACAGGTATTATTTCTTTGATGTCGCTCTCATAAGGTGTCCTGGAAGATGACTTGAGAAAACTAAGTTATTATCTGTTAACTTGATTTCCAGGAATCTTCCAGGACGGGACTGTTCCCACCCTATGATTATGTCATTGTAATGATGATTATTAGGGGTGTTTGTTATAGGCCTTAGGTGATTTGTTATTACTGAGGGACCATGCATAGTACCTGTCCTTTTATACTTATGTGGTTTTGTGTTTCCTGTGCTAGGTAGGAGGAGCCACTCTCTCATAAGCCCGTCTTGGAAGATTCCTGGAAATCAAGTTAACAGGTAATAACTTAGTTTTTATGTTAATCACCTAATAAATTGAGCTACACTATTCGCAGCCTGGCACCTCTTCCTCCCCATCTCCTCTTTTTGTTTCAGTTGTTCCAGCCCACTCCAGAGGTAGCCTCACCTCCATCATACAGTATCAGCCAAAGACTTTTGTATTTATTAATCAATATATCTGGCTCTTCTCCAGGACTCCGGACTTTTAGCTTTTTACATTTTATACTTGTACTTACACCATCTGCTCTTCCTGTACACACGGACAATCTTGACCAGTTTGGTATCATACATGGTTCAGTTGCTGGCAAGAAGTGTAGCGCTGAGTAAATGATTTAGTGTGCTGGTTCTGTCGTCCTATTATATAGTTTTAGTAAATCTAAAGGAAATCTTACACCTGAAGTCACACTGACATACAGCTTTGAAATCATGCATCTTTCACATTCGGATTCAGTGTGACCGAAGACTCAGGGTTTACATCTTTTTTAACCACTTACAGACCGGAAGATTTGCCTGCTTAATGACCAGGCCATTTTTTGCGATACAGCACTGCGTCGCTGTAACTGACAATTGTGCGGTCGTGCGACAATGTATCCATACAAAATTGACGTTTTTTCCCCCCCACAAATGGAGCTTTCTTTTGGTGGTATTTGATCACCTCTGCGGTTTTTATTTTTTGCGCTATAAATAAAAAGAAAAACAATTTTTTTTTTAAAAAAAACAATTTTTTTACTTTTTGCTGTAATAAATATCCCCAAAAAGGTTTTTAAAAATCTAATTTCTTCATCAGTTTTGGCCTATTTATATTCTTCTACATATTTTTGGTAAAAAAAAAACAAAAAACACACAAAAAAAAATGCAATAAGCGTATATTGATTGGGTTGTGCAAAAGTTATGGCGTCTACAAACCATGGGATAGATTTATGGCATTTTTATTATTTTTTTTACTAGTAATGGCGGTGATCAGTGTTTTTTGGCGGTACTGCGGCAGACAGATCAGACACTTTTGACACATTTTTCGGACCACTGACATTTATACACCGATCAGTGCTATAAAAATGCACTGATTACTGTATAGATGTCACTGGCAGGGATGGGGTTAACACTAGGGGGCGATCAAGGGGTTAAATTTATTCCCTCATTTGTATTTCTAACTGTGGGGGGATGGAACTGACTAAAGGAGGAGACATATCATTCTTCCTAGCTAGTAGGAACAGACGATCTGTCTACTCTCCTCACAGAACAAGGATTTGTGTGTTTACACACACACACACACACACACACACACACACACACACACACACACACCTGTTCTGGCTCTCGTGCCCGTGATTGCATGTGGTTGGCAGTCATCGCGACCTCTGGCCATGCGCATCAGTTTCCCCGCAGTGCAGCGGGCGTGCGCCTGCTTATAGGCATTTAAAGGGCCCACGTACAGCTACAATGGTTCGCAGGATCATGCCGACCTGCCGCAGTATAATGACGGCGGCTGGTCGACAAGCTGTTAAGATATTTAAGTCTACTGTAAGTTATATGCAAATCTTGACATTTTCTGCAAATAGTGATGGGATGTCACACTCCCACCTCATGAACCTCCTACTGGTCAGTAAGGCACGATCCACATTAAATAGACCAATAAGGAAAGTTTGTGTTCTGCCCTTCACACCTTGACAGGAGCGTTCACATGTTTTTATGTGTTACCGCCAGCCCATGAATTTCAATTGGCAGACAAATGAGCAAAAAAAGTAGGCAAGCGTAACTTTTAAAATTGCGCCTGAAGTACCATGCCTTTTGGTGGCCGCAAATGCAGCCAGGTTTGCGAAATGGGTGAGAATGCCATTAGGAATTAATGGCACCCGCACGCAGCTGCAGATAGCGCATTCCCGTGTGGGAAAACGCACTCTTCCGCACTGCAATTGGGGTGAACCGGCCCTTAAAGAAAATTTCACCATGTATATCTCTTTTCAGCGGCCTATATCTCTGGATCTAGTAAACACTTTGATGTGTAGCTTTCACAAAATAACCCCTGCTTACATCAGTTTAAATTGCCCAGGTTTTGACTGAAAAATTCAAACAGTAAAACCCCTTTCACACTAGGGCGGGCGTTGACGGTAAAACGCTGCTAGTTTTAGTGGCGCTTTACCATCATTTTAGCGGCGCTATTCGGCCGCTAGCGGGGAGCTTTTAACCCCCGCTTGTATACACCGCTCCTTCACTGCCCCAAAGATGCTGCTCGCAGGACTTTTTGTAACGTCCTGCCAGCGCATTGCCCCAGTGTGAAAGCACTCAGGCTCTCACACTGGGACTGCAGGGGAGGTGTTTTTCAGGAGCTTTACAGATGCTATTTTTAGGCCAAAAGCGTCTGAAAAAATGCCCCAGTGTGAAAGGGGTCAAAGAGTAGATTCCTTCATGGAAGGAAATAGAGTTGCATATACCGGTAGGAAAACAATACCCTTTTTCTGGCAACCTTACTGTTTTTATATTTAAAGCATAAGTTCACCTTTTGTAAAAAAAAATATGAAAAAATAAATGCACATGGATTTGCAGGTAAAAAAGGTGCATTTATTTTATTTACACTGTAGCCTGGAAAGCACTGCACCCACAATCAGTATACTATATACATATATACTCACTCAGTATAGCTGTCTGCCAATACCTCTCATACAGGCAGAGAGCCACTAAATTACGCCCTCACAGTTCATTGAGAACTGCAAACCCTCTGCAATGGCAGCAAATGGTATGTGTATTTCATTCCTCACAGAGATCTGTGAATGAATGGCGCAGCCATGTGGGTGGAGCCTGCACAGCCGTGCTATATTTAAAGTGTGACAGTGGGTATGAGGAGAGGATCCCCCGCCTGCTGTCACAGCAGGGGATTGAGGAGGTGCGGGAACTAGAGCACAATAAACATGTTAACTTGTTACAAAAGGTAAACCTATCCTTTAAGTTGAAGTTTTTTTTTTTGTCATAAGCAGACCAATGGAAAAAAAGATTGTCCACTGTACTGAGAATAGGGATCTATTTGGATCATCTTTCTGTAAAACTGTCCCAAACAAACTGGAATAAAAATCTTTTAGTGCAAAATTATAATACTGGACCCAAAGAAAGCATTGTCTGTTAGATGGCTATATCCCACAGTCAATTTTAGGATAACCCCATGGGATCGTGTAGCAAACAAGCCAAGTAGCAACAGATTATCCAGGCTCGATCCACCTGTACTTCCATATTCTGTGGATATATACACTTTAAAAATCGAAAGTTTAATGCTTTGTCTATAAGGCTCAGGAGACTGAGAACCTGTCTGCTCATTTCCTGCTGCTGGTGGGTCAGCTGGACTGGAGAATTTTGCATGAAATTTGGAAAGTGCAACAGCTGGCTAATTCCACCAACTATTTCTTCCTGTGGTTGTCCATCCATGACCTTGGTAGCTATTCCAAATGGTAAGCTAGATGAAAATGTTATGAATCCATTGGAAGAGGCAATGGCGTAACCTCGCCTTAAATAATGGTTTCTGGAGGGGTGTGTAGAAGATGGCTTAGTGCGGTCCTTGGCCTGGACTTCAAAGAACAGATCTGTACAGTCCATTACAGTACAGTTGAGTCCTTGATACTGTACTGTTCTCTTGGGTTCAAAGAGCTCTAGGTATCTGGTACTGTATAGGATGGGTACCTAGAAATGGGAATAAACAATTGTGAACAAACCAATCATCAGCTGTCTAGTGCATAATTTTTATAGGCATACAAGTCATATGTACAATTCTAAGTTTGAGCCCACATTCATACGGTAAGAAAAAGGGAAATGCATCCTTCCAGTGAAGAACTGGGAGTTTGATAAAGCAACCTTGGCACCCTCATACAGTAATATTAAGATTTAAAAAAAAATCCCAGCAACCAGAATTCAGTTTAAATGTCATATTTGTGAAATCGGAATTCCAGCTGAGCTTTACACACTGCCATATAAAAGTTAACTTTCAAAGAGATCAATATATAGACTGTCATTGCTCCCCTCTCCTTGTACAAATGTTGTTTACCTGGCTGTAGCACTGAACATATAAGTGGTGTTCTAATTTCCCTGGCTGATTGCTTATTTTGAGTTATTGATTCAAATGATTGAAGACGGAGACATCCAGACAAGTAGCAGTTTCAGAAGAAAGTCCTCAATAGCAGCTTATGTTTCCCAGTATTGTTATACAAGTTATAATATTTTTTTTGGTCTGTTTTATTTTATTGACGATTAGTTGTTTTTTACAGTTCTAGGTTTTGAAAATTCTATTTTATAGCAGATTTCTAACATATTCAGTCAGGTTGAAAAAAAAAAAGACACAAGTCCATCTAACCAATAAAAAAAAGGATGTGGGCTGCAAGCAACCAGTAATAGATCCATATAGCAGTGAATTATTTTATCAGGGAGATGCTGCCAGAGCCTCAGTACTAACAGGAAGTGCCATGGCACCACTCCACTGCCAATGTAAACACAGTGCAGACATGCTCAGGAGCTAATAAAATTCAACATCTGTGCTTAGTGATGGACTGCGGCTGTTAAACACCCTAAACAGGAAGTTGCCTCCCTATATAACCCCTCCCACTACTGGGAGTGTCCTAGTTTTTACGCCAGTGTCTAAGGTGTTGGTCACGAGTGAAGATGTGCTGTGTTGAGCTCCTCTGGAGCAATCCCTGCTGGGGCTAGCTTGGCAGCCAGATCAATTCAAAGTGTCTTTTAGGCTGAATTGAATGGTACCCGGTAGGGTTGTCCCGATACCGATACTAGTATCGGTATCGGCACCGATACCAAGCATTTGCCCAAGTACTTGTACTCGGGCAAATGCTCCCGATGCTTCCGCCGATACCTTGACTGTCAGCGGTGATGGGCGTGTGGGGGAGTTACAAGCTTCTCCCCCCGCGGCTTTCAGCTGCTTAGTGACATACAGCGGTGATCGGTGCTTGTAATTCCCCCACTCGCGATCACCGCTGACTGTCACCTCCTCTTCCTTAGTCCTCCTCCGTTCCTCTGTCCCCCTCCGCTGTCCTGCTCCATTGCATTGTCCCCCCCGCTGTCCTCCTTCTTTGCTCTGTCCCCCTCCCCTGTCCCCATCCGTTCCTCTGTCCCCCCCCCCCCCGCTGTCCTCCTTCTTTGCTCTGTCCCCCTCCCCTGTCCCCATCCGTTCCTCTGTCCCCCCCCCCCCCCCGCTGTCCTCCTTCTTTGCTCTGTCCCCCTCCGCTGTCCCCATCCGTTCCTCTGTCCCCCTCCGCTGTCCCCATCCGTTCCTCTGTCCCCCTCCGCTGTGCCCATCCGTTCCGGCTTTCCGCTGTCCCCCTCTCTCTTCCTCTGTCTCCTCCGTTCTGCTGTCTCTCTCCGCTGTGTGTATGGATAGAGTCAGCTGACTGTCTATTCACATAACTGAAACATTGTAATCTCCTGTGATTACGATGTGTCAGTTTATGAATGGAGAGGAGCCGCTGTCTTCTCTCCATTCATTCTTAGTGCAGCTGACGCTGCAGAGAAAGGGACTGGGGAATCTCTATCCTCAGTCTATTTCTCTGTCTCAAGGGGGAGATATCAGAGGTCTGTTAAGACCCCTGATATCTCACCAAAGCCCCCCAACAGGGCTGATTAAAAAAAAAAAAAAAAAAAAAAAAAAAAACACACACATAGTGCAATAAAGAATAAAAAAAAAAAAAAATTGTAAAAAAAAATAAATGTAAATGAAAAAAACCAAAACAAAAACACACACACAGACACCATTCACTATTCCCCCACCCCCACCCCACCCCCACCCCACCCCCACCCAACCCCCCCCCCCCCCTCAAAAAAAAAAAAAAAAAACTGTCACGTGACATTAAAAAAAAGTATCGGTAATCGGTATCGGCGAGTACTTGAAAAAAAGTATCGGTACTTGTACTCTGTCCTAAAAAAGTGGTAACGGGACAACCCTAGTACCCGGGCATTGTATCCGAAGAAACAAGGTTTTGCCTGTAACGCTTCTCTTTTTAGAGAGCAGGACCCCCGGATCCAGTACTTTTGGTATTAAGGCCATAAAGTTTTACTGGGGGGGTGCTTTTTACAGGTCCAGGATTGTGGGTTCCCCGAGGGTTCCCGGTTCCTGAAGGTTTGTTAACGGACCCCACTGTGAAGGGTGAAGATTGGGTCTGTTGGTTTTACCACAGAAAACCCTGCGGCGGGAAAGGTTTGGGGGGTTTGCTTCCTCCAGACACCCCCACCTGAGCTGAACTCTTCCCCTCTTCAAGAGGCTGAGTATAAAGCTTTTTTTTTAACCGCCCCTACACGGCGGCGGCTTCAAGGTCTCCTCCACGCCATCCCACCCTCACTCAGTCGATCCCGTCGGATTGGAGGCCCGTGCTTGCGCGGGAAAACTTTTTTTGAAAAAGAAAGAAGAGGGGGCGTGATGCGACAGTGGGGGTGGGGCTTAGCGCGGCGTTGACGTCCTCCAATGTGGGAGTGTGTTTTTAAAAAAAAAAAACTCCATTTATGCTGGCTGCAAAATTGTCGGAGAGACTAAAGAGCAAAGAAGAGCATGAAAGAGGTTTTGGTGATACAGGCATTTCCTATTTGACACATTTACTATTTGCATCAGGCTGAGCATTAATAGCAGCGACAGTAGCTGGACTATTGCTCAAGCAGAGGATGTGATTTCTTCTGGTAGTACATCTGCTTTGTGCATCGGGCTATGGTCAGAAGGGGGGGGGTTGAAACACCCCCAAAAAAGAGCTAAAAGGGTCTCCCTCAAGCTCTGGAAAGCCTACTCATCTCTACAAATGGCATCCTCCTCTGAGAGGGGGTGGCTGGTCAGAGTGAGCATCAGGGCCATGAAATGTCTGCAACTATTTTTAACACTGCAGCCCCTGTTTATTTTATGATACTTAAAAAAAAAATAAGTTTAGCGACTTTAATCGCATCCCAGTGTGGGTCAAAATGCGACAGGTTCTCTTCCATTACCCAGGACCCTCAAATTGAGGAACTAGGGGCAGGAGAAGACGAATTCCCTCAGGGGACCATAGTGAGGCTGATGACTCCTCTTCTGAGGTGTCAAATGCGGGAGAATCAGCTGTTCTAATCTTAAGATTGATCGCTCCACATTTATGTACCCTTAACTGAGTGTTTGGGTTCACTAAAGCCTCCTCAAGCTGTGCATGCCTTTTCCTGTCCATTCATTGCTGGAAAAGCTTTTTTGTATCTGAGAGGATCACCCAGATAAACATTTTTTCCCCTCCTAAAAAGTTTTCACACTTTATCCTATGGTGGAGGAAATTCACGTTCAAGTAGGGTATACTAGCTATTAACAACATACAAAAAACCGCGCTAAATAAGTAAATGAATGATATTAGTAGAGTCTTTATGATCCTAAAAAAATGTCCACATCAAGATGAAGATGGTAGACTGTTATGTATGTTTTTTAAAGTTCATCCAATAGGAAATAACAGTGAAACTGAAGAAAACACCAAATTGTTGCGCTTACCAGACGTAAGCCAAATATAGGCAGATGGCTTAAACCCAGCCTGGGCCTCTAAACAGATGTTTCTGGACGGATCGAAATATTCACACTCGTCCCGTGTGCCCGGTCCATGGGGATATTTATCCAGAAATAAATAATACAAACATAGCGTAATACTGATAATTATTGCCACACAAAAAACTCAAATTGTGAAAAAAAGTGTAACACTCAATATAATATAATCATAAAAATCATAAATCATCCAAAGGTGACATTACAGCCTAGGATGATAAGTGAGTGTCATGCAATCATGCAAACCAGTAGGGCAGGGTGAGTGAAAAAGAGTGACACTTAACAACACCCCCTAATTGGGCAAGTTTAAGTGAAAAATAAGACTTTTCCCAATCACCCAAAATTATTAACAGCAGAAAAAAAGTTGTGATCCAAAAAAATATATAGAAAAAGGGGAGAGCCAGAAAGAACCCCTATAGGCAGCACACCACATGCACAGGCTGCTTACCAGATAGCAATTCATATAAGTAACGTGACACACCCAGCGTGTAAATATATTGGGATCGCACCAGCGGACTTAGGGGATGTTCCGCTTACCAGACATCCTCATATACAGGCAGATAGGTTGGAGCACCGATGGGCTCATAAAAAGGAATAAAAACAGCATGAAATGGAGCCGGCCGGCATTCAAACACACTCCCGTCCTCACAGGGCAAACGTGGTGACGTCAGCACGTCCCTCCCAGACGCGTTTCGTCACACGCTGACGTTTTCAATGGTTCCCCAAGCACATAGATAAAGAAAGATAAAAACACTTAACTTTAAGTTTTCCAATTTTCCAAGCATGAGGGCTGCTCTCAAGGTTTGGACTGGGAAAGAATATTGGCATTGATGAACACAGAACAGCTAAAATTTTTGGCTGGCGCAAACAAACTGAGAAATTCTGAAAAACAAACAAACTAACAAACTACAGCCTCACTGTGCCCATCAAATGCAGTCTCACTGTGCCCATCAATTGTAGCCTCACTGTGCCCATCAATTGCAGCCACTGTGCCCATCAATTGTAGCCTCACTGTTCCAATCAATTGCAGCCACTGTGCCCATCAATTGTAGCCTCACTGTGCCCATAATTTGCAGCCTCACTGTGCCCATCAATTGCAAACAATGTGTCCATCAATTGCAGCCACTGTGCCCATCAATTGTAGCCTCACTGTGCCAACCAATTGCAGCCATTGTGGTCATCAATTGTAGCCTCACTGTGCCCATCAATTGCAGCCTCACTGTGCCCATTAATTGCAGCCTCACTGTGCCCATTAATTGCAGCCTCACTGTGCCCATTAATTGCAGCCTCACTGTGCCCATTAATTTCAGCCTCACTGTGCCCATCAATTGCACCTAGCTGTGCCCATCAATTGCACCTAGCTGTGCCCATCAATTGCACCTAGCTGTGCCCATCAATTGCACCTAGCTGTACCCATCAATTGCACCCACTCTGCCCAACTGCAGCCTCACTGTGCCCATCATATGCAGCCTTACTGTGCCCATCAGTTACAGCCTCACTGTGCCCGTTAAGTTCAGCCTTACTGTGCCCATCATTTGCTGCCACTTTGCCCATCAGTTGTAACCTTACTGTGCCCATCAATTGTAGCCTCACTGTGCCCATCAATTGTAGCCACACTGTGCCCATCTTTTGCAGCCACTGTGCCCATCAATTGTAGCCTCACTGTGCCCATCAATTGTAGCCTCACTGTGCCCATTAATTGTAGCCTCACTGTGCCCATTAATTGTAGCCTCACTGTGCCCATCAATTGTAGCCTCACTGTGCCAATTAATTGCAGCCTCACTGTGCCAATTAATTGCAGCCTCACTGTGCCAATTAATTGCAGCCTCACTGTGCCCATCAATTGCACCTAGCTGTGCCCATCAATTGCACCTAGCTGTGCCCATCAATTGCACCTAGCTGTGCCCATCAATTGCACCTAGCTGTGCCCATCAACTGCAGCCTCACTGTGCCCATCAATTGCAGCCTCACTGTGCCCATCAATTGCAGCCTCACTGTGCCCATCAATTGCAGCCTCACTGTGCCCATCAATTGCAGCCTCACTGTGCCCATCAATTGCAGCCCCACTGTGCCCATCAATTGCAGCCCCACTGTGCACATCAATTGCAGTCTCACTGTGCACATCATATGCAGCCTCACTGTGCACATCATATGCAGCCTCACTGTGCACATCATATGCAGCCTCACTGTGCACATCATATGCAGCCTCACTGTGCACATCATATGCAGCCTCACTGTGCACATCATATGCAGCCTCACTGTGCACATCATATGCAGCCTCACTGTGCACATCATATGCAGCCTCACTGTGCACATCATATGCAGCCTCACTTTGCACATCATATGCAGCCTCATTGTGCACATCATATGCAGCCTCATTGTGCACATCATATGCAGCCTCACTATGCCCATCAGTTACAGCCTCACTGTGCCCGTTAAATGCAGCCTCACTGTGCCCATCATTTGCTGCCACTTTGCCCATCAGTTGTAGTCTCACTGTGCACATCAATTGTAGCCACACTGTGCCCATCAATTGTAGCCTCACTGTGTCCATCAATTGTAGCCTCACTGTGCCCATCAATTGTAGCCTCACTGTGCCCATTAATTGTAGCCTTACTGTGCCCATCGATTATAGCCTCACTGTGCCCATAAATTGTAGCCTCACTGTGCCCATCAATTGTAGCCTCACTGTGCCCATCATTTGCAGCCACTGTGCCCATCAATTTCAGCCACTGTGCCCATCAATTGCAGCCTCACTGTGCCCAACAAATGCAGCCTCACTGTGCCCAACAAATGCAGCCTCACTGTGCACGCCATATGCAGCCTCACTGTGCACGCCATATGCAGCCTCACTGTGCACGTGATATGCAGCCTCACTGTGCACATCATATGCAGCCTCACTGTGCACATCATATGCAGCCTCACTGTGCACATCATATGCAGCCTCACTTTGCACATCATATGCAGCCTCATTGTGCACATCATATGCAGCCTCATTGTGCACATCATATGCAGCCTCACTATGCCCATCAGTTACAGCCTCACTGTGCCCGTTAAATTCAGCCTCACTGTGCCCATCATTTGCTGCCACTTTGCCCATCAGTTGTAGTCTCACTGTGCACATCAATTGTAGCCGCACTGTGCCCATCAATTGTAGCCTCACTGTGTCCATCAATTGTAGCCTCACTGTGCCCATCAATTGTAGCCTCACTGTGCCCATTAATTGTAGCCTTACTGTGCCCATCGATTATAGCCTCACTGTGCCCATAAATTGTAGCCTCACTGTGCCCATCAATTGTAGCCTCACTGTGCCCATCAATTTCAGCCACTGTGCCCATCAATTGCAGCCTCGCTGTGCCCAACAAATGCAGCCTCACTGTGCCCAACAAATGTAGCCTCACTGTGCACACCATATGCAGCCTCACTGTGCACGTCATATGCAGCCTCACTGTGCACGTCATATGCAGCCTCACTGTGCACGTCATATGCAGCCTCACTGTGCACGTCATATGCAGCCTCACTGTGCACGTCATATGCAGCCTCACTGTGCACGTCATATGCAGCCTCACTGTGCACGTCATATGCAGCCTCACTGTGCACGTCATATGCAGCCTCACTGTGCACGTCATATGCAGCCTCACTGTGCACGTCATATGCAGCCTCACTGTGCACATCATATGCAGCCTCACTGTGCCCATCAGTTACAGCCTCACTGTGCCCATCAATTGCAGCCTCACTGTGCCCATCAATTGCAGCCTCACTGTGCCCATCAGTTGCAGCCTCACTGTGCCCATTAATTGCAGCCTCACTGTGCCAATTAATTGCAGCCTCACTGTGCCAATTAATTGCAGCCTCACTGTGCCAATTAATTGCAGCCTCACTGTGCCCATCAATTGCACCTAGCTGTGCCCATCAATTGCACCTAGCTGTGCCCATCAATTGCACCTAGCTGTGCCCATCAATTGCACCTAGCTGTGCCCATCAATTGCACCTAGCTGTGCCCATCAATTGCACCTAGCTATGCCCATCAACTGCAGCCTCACTGTGCCCATCAATTGCAGCCTCACTGTGCCCATCAATTGCAGCCTCACTGTGCCCATCAATTGCAGCCCCACTGTGCCCATCAATTGCAGCCCCACTGTGCCCATCAATTGCAGTCTCACTGTGCACATCATATGCAGCCTCACTGTGCACATCATATGCAGCCTCACTGTGCACATCATATGCAGCCTCACTGTGCACATCATATGCAGCCTCACTGTGCACATCATATGCAGCCTCACTGTGCACATCATATGCAGCCTCACTTTGCACATCATATGCAGCCTCATTGTGCACATCATATGCAGCCTCATTGTGCACATCATATGCAGCCTCACTATGCCCATCAGTTACAGCCTCACTGTGCCCGTTAAATGCAGCCTCACTGTGCCCATCATTTGCTGCCACTTTGCCCATCAGTTGTAGTCTCACTGTGCACATCAATTGTAGCCACACTGTGCCCATCAATTGTAGCCTCACTGTGTCCATCAATTGTAGCCTCACTGTGCCCATCAATTGTAGCCTCACTGTGCCAATCAATTGCAGCCATTGTGGTCATCAATTGTAGCCTCACTGTGCCCATCAATTGCAGCCTCACTGTGCCAATCAATTGCAGCCATTGTGGTCATCAATTGTAGCCTCACTGTGCCCATCAATTGCAGCCTCACTGTGCCCATTAATTGCAGCCTCACTGTGCCCATTAATTGCAGCCTCACTGTGCCCATTAATTGCAGCCTCACTGTGCCCATTAATTGCAGCCACTGTGCCCATCAATTGCACCTAGCTGTGCCCATTAATTGCACCTAGCTGTGCCCATCAATTGCACCTAGCTGTGCCCATCAATTGCACCTAGCTGAGCCCATCAACTGCAGCCTCACTGTGCCCATCAATTGCAGCCTCACTGTGCCCATCAATTGCAGCCTCACTGTGCCCATCAATTGCAGCCCCACTGTGCCCATCAATTGCAGTCTCACTGTGCACATCATATGCAGCTTCACTTTGCACATCATATGCAGCCTCACTGTGCACATCATATGCAGCCTCACTGTGCACATCATATGCAGCCTCACTGTGCACATCATATGCAGCCTCACTGTGCACATCATATGCAGCCTCACTGTGCACATCATATGCAGCCTCACTGTGCACATCATATGCAGCCTCACTGTGCACATCATATGCAGCCTCATTGTGCACATCATATGCAGCCTCACTATGCCCATCAGTTACAGCCTCACTGCCCGTTAAATGCAGCCTCACTGTGCCCATCATTTGCTGCCACTTTGCCCATCAGTTGTAGTCTCACTGTGCACATCAATTGTAGCCACACTGTGCCCATCAATTGTAGCCTCACTGTGTCCATCAATTGTAGCCTCACTGTGCCCATCAATTGTAGCCTCACTGTGCCCATTAATTGTAGCCTTACTGTGCCCATCAATTGTAGCCTCACTGTGCCCATAAATTGTAGCCTCACTGTGCCCATCAATTGTAGCCTCACTGTGCCCATCATTTGCAGCCACTGTGCCCATCAATTTCAGCCACTGTGCCCATCAATTGCAGCCTCACTGTGCCCAACAAATGCAGCCTCACTGTGCCCAACAAATGCAGCCTCACTGTGCACGCCATATGCAGCCTCACTGTGCACGTCATATGCAGCCTCACTGTGCACGTCATATGCAGCCTCACTGTGCACGTCATATGCAGCCTCACTGTGCACGTCATATGCAGCCTCACTGTGCACGTCATATGCAGCCTCACTGTGCACGTCATATGCAGCCTCACTGTGCACGTCATATGCAGCCTCACTGTGCACGTCATATGCAGCCTCACTGTGCACGTCATATGCAGCCTCACTGTGCACGTCATATGCAGCCTCACTGTGCCCATCAGTTACAGCCTCACTGTGCCCATCAATTGCAGCCTCACTGTGCCCATCAATTGCAGCCTCACTGTGCCCATCAATTGCAGCCTCACTGTGCCCATCAATTGCAGCCTCACTGTGCCCATCAGTTGCAGCCTCACTGTGCCCATCAGTTGCAGCCTCACTGTGCCCATCAATTAAAGCCACTGTGCCCATCAATTGCAGCCACTCTGCCCATCAATTAAAGCCACTGTGCCCATCAATTAAAGCCACTGTGCCCATCAATTGCAGCCTCACTGTGCCCATCAATTGTAGCCTCACTGTGCCCATCAATTGTAGCCTCACTGTGCCCATCAATTGTAGCCTCACTGTGCCCATCAATTGTAGCCGCAATGTGCCCATCAATTGTAGCCACACTGTGCCCATCAATTGTAGCCTCACTGTGCCCATCAATTGTAGCCTCACTATGCCCATAATTTGCAGCGCCACTGTGCCCATCAATTGTAGCCTCACTGTGCCCATCATTTGCAGCCACTGTGTCCATCAATTGTAGCCTCACTGTGCCCATCAATTGTAGCCTCACTGTGCCCATCATTTGCAGCCACTGTGCCCATCAATTGTAGCCACTGTGCCCATCAATTGCAGCCTCACTGTGCCCATCAATTGCAGCCTCACTGAGCCCATCAATTGCAGCCTCACTGAGCCCATCAATTGTAGCATCACTGTGCCCATCAATTGTAGCCTTACTGTGGCCATCATTTGCAGCCACTGTGCCCATCAATTGTAGCCACTGTAACCATCAATTGCAGCCACTGTGCACATCAATTGCAGCCTCACTGTGCACATCATATGCAGCCTCACTGTGCACATCATATGCAGCCTCATTGTGCACATCATATGCAGCCTCATTGTGCCCATCATATGCAGCCTCACTGTGCCAGTCAATTGCAGCCACTGTGCCCATCAATTGCAGACTCCCTGTGCCCATCAATTGCAGCCTCACTGTGCCCATCAATTGTAGCCACACTGTGCCCATCAATTGTAGCCTCACTGTGTCCATCAATTGTAGCCTCACTGTGCCCATCAATTGTAGCCTCACTGTGCCCATTAATTGTAGCCTTACTGTGCCCATCGATTATAGCCTCACTGTGCCCATCAATTGTAGCCTCACTGTGCCCATCAATTGTAGCCTCACTGTGCCCATCATTTGCAGCCACTGTGCCCATCAATTTCAGCCACTGTGCCCATCAATTGCAGCCTCACTGTGCCCAACAAATGCAGCCTCACTGTGCCCAACAAATGCAGCCTCACTGTGCACGCCATATGCAGCCTCACTGTGCACGTCATATGCAGCCTCACTGTGCACATCATATGCAGCCTCATTGTGCACATCATATGCAGCCTCACTATGCCCATCAGTTACAGCCTCACTGTGCCCGTTAAATGCAGCCTCACTGTGCCCATCATTTGCTGCCACTTTGCCCATCAGTTGTAGTCTCACTGTGCACATCAATTGTAGCCACACTGTGCCCATCAATTGTAGCCTCACTGTGTCCATCAATTGTAGCCTCACTGTGCCCATCAATTGTAGCCTCACTGTGCCCATCAATTGTAGCCTCACTGTGCCCATTAATTGTAGCCTTACTGTGCCCATCGATTATAGCCTCACTGTGCCCATAAATTGTAGCCTCACTGTGCCCATAAATTGTAGCCTCACTGTGCCCATCATTTGCAGCCACTGTGCCCATCAATTGCAGCCTCACTGTGCCCAACAAATGCAGCCTCACTGTGCCCAACAAATGCAGCCTCACTGTGCCCAACAAATGCAGCCTCACTGTGCACGTCATATGCAGCCTCACTGTGCACGTCATATGCAGCCTCACTGTGCACGTCATATGCAGCCTCACTGTGCACGTCATATGCAGCCTCACTGTGCACGTCATATGCAGCCTCACTGTGCACGTCATATGCAGCCTCACTGTGCACGTCATATGCAGCCTCACTGTGCACGTCATATGCAGCCTCACTGTGCACGTCATATGCAGCCTCACTGTGCACGTCATATGCAGCCTCACTGTGCACGTCATATGCAGCCTCACTGTGCACGTCATATGCAGCCTCACTGTGCACGTCATATGCAGCCTCACTGTGCACGTCATATGCAGCCTCACTGTGCACGCCATATGCAGCCTCACTGTGCACGCCATATGCAGCCTCACTGTGCACGTCATATGCAGCCTCACTGTGCACGTCATATGCAGCCTCACTGTGCACGCCATATGCAGCCTCACTGTGCATGACATATGCAGCCTCACTGTGCACGTCATATGCAGCCTCACTGTGCACGACATATGCAGCCTCACTGTGCACGTCATATGCAGCCTCACTGTGCACGTCATATGCAGCCTCACTGTGCACGTCATATGCAGCCTCACTGTGCACGTCATATGCAGCCTCACTGTGCACGTCATATGCAGCCTCACTGTGCACGTCATATGCAGCCTCACTGTGCACGTCATATGCAGCCTCACTGTGCCCATCAGTTACAGCCTCACTGTGCCCATCAATTGCAGCCTCACTGTGCCCATCAATTGCAGCCTCACTGTGCCCATCAATTGCAGCCTCACTGTGCCCATCAATTGCAGCCTCACTGTGCCCATCAATTGCAGCCTCACTGTGCCCATCAGTTGCAGCCTCACTGTGCCCATCAATTAAAGCCACTGTGCCCATCAATTGCAGCCACTCTGCCCATCAATTAAAGCCACTGTGCCCATCAATTAAAGCCACTGTGCCCATCAATTGCAGCCTCACTGTGCCCATCATTTGCAGCCACTTTGCCCATCAATTGTAGCCTCACTGTGCCCATCAATTGTAGCCTCACTGTGCCCATCAATTGTAGCCACAATGTGCCCATCAATTGTAGCCGCACTGTGCCCATCAATTGTAGCTGCACTGTGCCCATCAATTGTAGCCTCACTGTGCCCATAATTTGCAGTGCCACTGTGCCCATCAATTGTAGCCTCACTGTGCCCATCATTTGCAGCCACTGTGTCCATCAATTGTAGCCTCACTGTGCCCATCAATTGTAGCCTCACTGTGCCCATCAATTGTAGCCTCACTGTGCCCATCATTTGCAGCCACTGTGCCCATCAATTGTAGCCACTGTGCCCATCAATTGCAGCCTCACTGTGCCCATCAATTGCAGCCTCACTGAGCCCATCAATTGTAGCATCACTGTGCCCATCAATTGTAGCCTTACTGTGGCCATCATTTGCAGCCACTGTGCCCATCAATTGTAGCCACTGTAACCATCAATTGCAGCCACTGTGCCCATCAATTGCAGCCTCACTGTGCACATCATATGCAGCCTCACTGTGCACATCATATGCAGCCTCACTGTGCACATCATATGCAGCCTCATTGTGCACATCATATGCAGCCTCATTGTGCCCATCATATGCAGCCTCACTGTGCCAGGCAATTGCAGCCACTGTGCCCATCAATTGCAGCCTCCCTGTGCCCATCAATTGCAGCCTCACTGTGCCCATCAATTGCAACCTCACTGTGCCCATC
The DNA here is from genome assembly GCA_037952835.1 of Lithobates septentrionalis. Classification (NCBI taxonomy): domain Eukaryota; kingdom Metazoa; phylum Chordata; class Amphibia; order Anura; family Ranidae; genus Lithobates; species Lithobates septentrionalis. The sequence continues at coordinate 5,416,978 of JBBDGP010000819.1, forward strand.
AATTGCAGCCTCACTGTGCCTATCAATTACAGCCACTGTGCCCATCAATTGCAGCCACTGTGCCCATCAATTTCAGCCTCACTGTGCCCATCATTTGCAGCCACTTTGCCCATTAATTGTAGCCTCACAGTGCCCATCAATTGTAGCCTCACTGTGCCCATCAATTGCAGCCTCACTGTGCCCATCAATTGCAGCCTCACTGTGCCAATCAATTGCAGCCTCACTGTGCCCATCAATTGCAGTATCACCGTGCCCACCAATTGTAGCCTCACTGTGCCCATCATTTGCAGCCACTTCGCCCATCAACTATAGCGACGCTGTGCTCATCAATTGTAGCCGCACTGTGCCCATCAATTGCAGCTGCACTGTGCCCATCAATTGTAGCCGCACTGTGCCCATCAATTGCAGCCGCACTGTGCCCATCAATTGCAGCCGCACTGTGCCCATCAATTGCAGCCGCACTGTGCCCATAAATTGTGGCCACTGTGCCCATCAATTGCAGCCTCACTGTGCCCATCAATTGCGGCCTCACTGTGCCCAAAAAATGCAGCCTCACTGTGCCCAAAAAATGCAGCCTCCCTGTGCACATCATATGCAGCCTCACTGTGCCCATCAATTGCAGCCTCACTGTGCCCATCAATTGCAGCCTCACTGTGCCCATCAATTGCAGCCTCACTGTGCCCATCATTTGCAGCCTCACTGTGCCCATCATTTGCCGCCTCACTGTGCCCATCATTTGCAGCCTCACTGTGCCCATCATTTGCAGTCACTTTGCCCATCAATTGTAGCCGCACTGTGCCCATCAATTGTAGACGCACTGTGCCCATCAATTTCAGCCACTGTGCCCATCAATTGCAGCCTCACTGTGCCCATCAATTGCAGACTCACTGTGCCCATCAATTGCAGACTCACTGTGCCCATCAATTGTAGCCTCACTGAGCCCATCAATTGCAGCTTGTGTCCCCATCAATTACAGCCACTGTGCCCATCAATTGCAGCCTCACTGTGCCCGTCAAATGCAGCGTCACTGAGCCCACCAAATGCAGCCTCACTGTGCCCATCAATTGCAGCCTCACTGTGCCTGTCAATTGCAGCCTCACTGTGCCCGTCAAATGCAGCCTCACTGTGCCCGTCAAATGCAGCCTCACTGTGTCCATTATGAGGGGTTCCCACCATCCCTGTGCTGAGTTCCCGGGTCTGTACACCTGTGCCCATCAATTGCAGCCTCACTGTGCCTGTCAATTGCAGCCTCACTGTGCCCGTCAATTGCAGCCTCACTGTGCCCGTCAAATGCAGCCTCACTGTGCCCGTCAAATGCAGCCTCACTGTGCCCGTCAAATGCAGCCTCACTGTGAACGTCAAATGCAGCCTCACTGTGAACGTCAAATGCAGCCTCACTGTGAACGTCAAATGCAGCCTCACTGTGAACGTCAAATGCAGCCTCACTGTGAACGTCAAATGCAGCCTCACTGTGAACGTCAAATGCAGCCTCACTGTGAACGTCAAATGCAGCCTCACTGTGAACGTCAAATGCAGCCTCACTGTGAACGTCAAATGCAGCCTCACTGTGCAAATGCAGCCTCACTGTGCCCATAAAATGCAGCCTCACTGTGCCCATAAAATGCAGCCTCACTGTGCCCATAAAATGCAGCCTCACTGTGCCCATAAAATGCAGGCTCACTGTGCCCATAAAATGCAGCCTCACTGTGCCCATCAATTGCAGCCTCACTGTGCCCATCAATTACAGTCTCACTATGTCCATTATGATGGGTTCAAACCATCCCTGTGCTGAGTTCCCAGGTCTGTACACCTGTGCCCATCAATTGCAGCCTCACTGTGCCCGTCAATTGCAGCCTCACTGTGCCCGTCAATTGCAGCTTCACTGTGCCCGTCAATTGCAGCCTCACTGTGCCCGTCAATTGCAGCCTCACTGTGCCCGTCAATTGCAGCCTCACTGTGCCCGTCAAATGCAGCCTCACTGTGCCCATCAATTGCAGCCTCACTGTGCCTATCAATTACAGCCACTGTGCCCATCAATTGCAGCCACTGTGCCCATCAATTTCAGCCTCACTGTGCCCATCATTTGCAGCCACTTTGCCCATTAATTGTAGCCTCACAGTGCCCATCAATTGTAGCCTCACTGTGCCCATCAATTGCAGCCTCACTGTGCCCATCAATTGCAGCCTCACTGTGCCAATCAATTGCAGCCTCACTGTGCCCATCAATTGCAGTATCACCGTGCCCACCAATTGTAGCCTCACTGTGCCCATCATTTGCAGCCACTTTGCCCATCAACTATAGCGACGCTGTGCTCATCAATTGTAGCCGCACTGTGCCCATCAATTGCAGCTGCACTGTGCCCATCAATTGTAGCCGCACTGTGCCCATCAATTGCAGCCGCACTGTGCCCATCAATTGCAGCCGCACTGTGCCCATAAATTGTGGCCACTGTGCCCATCAATTGCAGCCTCACTGTGCCCATCAATTGCGGCCTCACTGTGCCCAAAAAATGCAGCCTCACTGTGCCCAAAAAATGCAGCCTCCCTGTGCACATCATATGCAGCCTCACTGTGCCCATCAATTGCAGCCTCACTGTGCCCATCAATTGCAGCCTCACTGTGCCCATCATTTGCAGCCTCACTGTGCCCATCATTTGCAGCCTCACTGTGCCCATCATTTGCAGCCTCACTGTGCCCATCATTTGCAGCCTCACTGTGCCCATCATTTGCAGCCTCACTGTGCCCATCATTTGCAGTCACTTTGCCCATCAATTGTAGCCGCACTGTGCCCATCAATTTTAGACGCACTGTGCCCATCAATTTCAGCCACTGTGCCCATCAATTGCAGCCTCACTGTGCCCATCAATTGCAGACTCACTGTGCCCATCAATTGCAGCCTCACTGTGCCCATCAATTGTAGCCTCACTGAGCCCATCAATTGCAGCTTGTGTCCCCATCAATTACAGCCACTGTGCCCATCAATTGCAGCCTCACTGTGCCCGTCAAATGCAGCGTCACTGAGCCCACCAAATGCAGCCTCACTGTGCCCATCAATTGCAGCCTCACTGTGCCTGTCAATTGCAGCCTCACTGTGCCCGTCAAATGCAGCCTCACTGTGTCCATTATGAGGGGTTCCCACCATCCCTGTGCTGAGTTCCCGGGTCTGTACACCTGTGCCCATCAATTGCAGCCTCACTGTGCCTGTCAATTGCAGCCTCACTGTGCCCGTCAATTGCAGCCTCACTGTGCCCGTCAAATGCAGCCTCACTGTGCCCGTCAAATGCAGCCTCACTGTGAACGTCAAATGCAGCCTCACTGTGTCCATTATGAGGGGTTCCCACCATCCCTGTGCTGAGTTCCCGGGTCTGTACACCTGTGCCCATCAATTGCAGCCTCACTGTGCCTGTCAATTGCAGCCTCACTGTGCCCGTCAATTGCAGCCTCACTGTGCCCGTCAAATGCAGCCTCACTGTGCCCGTCAAATGCAGCCTCACTGTGAACGTCAAATGCAGCCTCACTGTGAACGTCAAATGCAGCCTCACTGTGAACGTCAAATGCAGCCTCACTGTGAACGTCAAATGCAGCCTCACTGTGAACGTCAAATGCAGCCTCACTGTGAACGTCAAATGCAGCCTCACTGTGAACGTCAAATGCAGCCTCACTGTGAACGTCAAATGCAGCCTCACTGTGAACGTCAAATGCAGCCTCACTGTGAACGTCAAATGCAGCCTCACTGTGAACGTCAAATGCAGCCTCACTGTGAACGTCAAATGCAGCCTCACTGTGAACGTCAAATGCAGCCTCACTGTGAACGTCAAATGCAGCCTCACTGTGAACGTCAAATGCAGCCTCACTGTGAACGTCAAATGCAGCCTCACTGTGAACGTCAAATGCAGCCTCACTGTGAACGTCAAATGCAGCCTCACTGTGCCCGTCAAATGCAGCCTCACTGTGCCCGTCAAATGCAGCCTCACTGTGCCCGTCAAATGCAGCCTCACTGTGCCCATAAAATGCAGCCTCACTGTGCCCATAAAATGCAGCCTCACTGTGCCCATAAAATGCAGGCTCACTGTGCCCATAAAATGCAGGCTCACTGTGCCCATAAAATGCAGCCTCACTGTTCACATCAATTGCAGCCTCACTGTGCCCATCAATTACAGTCTCACTATGTCCATTATGATGGGTTCAAACCATCCCTGTGCTGAGTTCCCAGGTCTGTACACCTGTGCCCATCAATTGCAGCCTCAATGTGCCTGTCAATTGCAGCCTCACTGTGCCCGTCAATTGCAGCCTCACTGTGCCCGTCAATTGCAGCCTCACTGTGCCCGTCAATTGCAGCCTCACTGTGCCCGTCAATTGCAGCCTCACTGTGCCCGTCAATTGCAGCCTCACTGTGCCCGTCAATTGCAGCCTCACTGTGCCCGTCAATTGCAGCCTCACTGTGCCCGTCAAATGCAGCCTCACTGTGCCTGTCAAATGCAGCCTCACTGTGCCCATCAATTGCATCCTCACTGACACTGTGCCCATCAATTGCAACCTCACTGTCACTGTGCCCATCAATTGCAGCCTCGCTGTCACTGTGCCCATCAATTGCAGCCTCGTTGTCACTGTGCCCATCAATTGCAGCCTCGCTGTCACTGTGCCCATCAAATGCAGCCCATAAATTAGCGTCACTGTGCCCATCAAAATGCAGCCTCACTGTGCCCATTAGTCAGCGTCACTGTGCCCATCAGTCAGCGTCATTGTGCCCATCAAAATGCAGCCTCACTGTGCCCGTCTGTCAGTGTCAATGTACCCATCAATCAGTGTCACTGTGCCCATCAAAATGCAGCCCCACTGTGCCCATCAGTAAGCGTTGTCACTGTGCCCATCAGAAAGCAGCCTCACTGTGCCCATCAAAATGCAGCCTCACTGTGCCCATCATTTTGTGTCACTGTGCATATCAAAATCAGCCTCACTGTGCCCATCAATTGCAGCCTGTCACTGTGCCCATCAAATGCAGCCCATCAATCAGCATCACTGTGCCCATTAATCAGCGTAATTGTGCCCATCAAAATGCAGCCTCACTGTGCCCATCAATCAGGGTCACTGACACAATCCATGTGCAGATCAGCTGAGGCCCATAGGCGGCATTGAAATGGACGAATCGGTACTGCTTAGCTAAGTTTTTAGCTTACCCGTCTGTTCCTTCAGGCTGTGCTCTCCGAGTATTGGAAAACAGGAAGTGACGGTTCCAGGATAAGCCCCGCCTGGGGGGCGTGGCCAAGATGGCGACGGAGTAGGACGCTTGGATAAGAAGCTCTGCAGCCATCGCGGGGAATTAATCCTTTTAGCCCATCTTTTGAATCTCCTTAACTACCTGAGACGACTCCTAATCTCCCCCTGCGGATGTGGACAAGGAACCGGCGGCACCTGGAGCAACATAGCCTGAGAAATACTCATATTAATCCCGGAGGCGCCGCTGCACCCGTGGAAGTAGTGTACAACATGGCGACCCAGACGGAAGGGCCTGAACGTGCTTCTACGAAACAGAGTAAATTCGCTGCCTTGATGCAGGCTATCACGGGCTGTCAGTCCTCTCTCTCTGCTCTCACCACCAAGATTGACACCGTGCAACTAGAGATTGGTCTTATCCGGCAAGATTTTGAGAAGGTAAGACAGCGGGTCACTGAGGTGGAGCGCCGAGTGGGGGACACGGAAGACACAGTTAGAGATCACTCGGCCTCCCTTCACACCCTGCAAGTGAGAGTGAAGCATCTGGAGGCCAAAGCTGAAGATTCGGAGAACCGAAACAGATGCAATAATTTACGGATAATCGGCCTGCCTGAGGGATCCGAGGGTCCCGACACCTCTGCCTATACGGAGCGGCTACTCCGATCACTTTTCCCCCAGGCGGCGTTCTCGCCATACTTTGCCGTTGAGAGGGCTCACAGGATGCCACCAACCAGGGGGCCCCCGGGGACTCCACCCTGAACATTCATATTTCGGCTATTAAACTTCAGGGACCGGGATCTGATACGCCGCAAGGATCGCAAGATGGCGGACATCCGGCACGAAGCGACCCGCCTGAAGTTTTTCCCTGACCTCTCGGTGGACACCCAGAAGCAGCGCAAGTCATTCGATGCGGTGAAGCAGGCCCTGAGAGCTAAGGGAATACGGTACAGTATGCTGTTCCCTGCCCGACTCCGTGTGCAAGACGGGGAAACTGTCCCCTTCTTTTCCTCACCTAACGAGGCCTCACAATGGTTAAACACTCTCTCTCGCCATTAGGGGTGTTGACGGCCTGCTGATGCTACTTGCTCTCTGCTGATACCTTATCCCTGGCCCTTGCGGTTTGTCCGTTACATGGATACTGTCACAAACTGCCTTATGTTAACCCTTCTGACTCTACACACGGTCAGACACAGAATTTTGCAGTTGGAGGGGCTCGGGCTCAATGAGATAATGGGGGGCCCTTGCTCGGTAACTCCCTCCTGCTTGACCCGTGCTTTAATTGGGGATGGTGCACCACCCATCTCTAATCCTGGAACTATATTGACTGCCCTGACTTTCACCTTCTGGCCGACTTTATCGAGTCAAGAGGAGCTGCCACGAAAAAGACTATCCTAACAGGTCTGACTTTCGGTGGTGACAGTTTTCCTTTTTTATGCAGCCCAGGTTGATATATCGCTTGCTGGCCGTTTTTTCTACTTCTGCCTATGCGACACTGTTGCACCTACTCCCTCCTGTTTTATACTCCTTTTATTTTTCCCCCCTTCGGTTATTTTTGGAAGGGGGTGTTTCCTTCCTTCTTTTGTTTAAGGGGAGGGGGATTTATCTTAAGTATGTGCCCCCGGTACTAACCGGGAGAAATTAAAGGAATTCCGCTATATCCCGTTGGCGGCATCTTCAACAGACCTAGACCTCTGTAAATTGAGAGGGCGCTATCTGCTTCTGACCCTCTGGTTCATGTCCCTAATTGATCGTTGATCATGTTTGGTTTTTGGGAACAGGCACGCTCTGGTTTGGGGGGGGTGTGCGGGGAGGGGGGGGGGGATTTCAGGTTAATGTTTAAAAAAATGTGTTATCTTAGTTATACACAGGTATATGGGGTATGCTGTTTTCAGGGTACTTATAGCTGGTCGATCATATATACAAAGTCAATTGTAATGCTATGGACGATGAGATTGCTTTCCCTGCCTAGGGATCTGAGTGCTCTCCTCCTGCAGTTTGTCTTATATTGCCCCAAAATATTATGGCCCCAGTAACAATCATATCATGGAACGTCCGAGGGTTAAAATCCCGGGTAAAGCGTTCACTAGTCTTTAACTTCCTTAAACTGCACCGTCCAGATATTTGCATATTACAGGAGACCCACCTTACCGGGGGTCGAGTCCTTAGTTTAAAGAAACCATGGGTGGGACACTACTATCACGCCACCTTTTCCTCGTATGCCAGAGGGGTTAGTATATTAATTCACAAGGAGCTATCCTTTACACTGCTGGACCTGCACTTGGATCCCGAGGGTAGATACATAATAATGCATGCAGTTATAGCAAATGTGCCTATGGTGATAGTGGGACTTTATATACCCCCACCAGCGTCGCTGTTGATCTTAAATAAAATTACTAAATTTATAGCAGGATGCTCCACCGACAATGTAGTTCTAGCGGGTGATTTCAACATGCCTCCCTGCCCTGCTGTAGATAGGCTGACTCCGGATAAGTCTGTGGAATCTCCACTTTCTAAATGGATGTCCACGTTCGATCTAACGGATGTATGGCAATGGAAGAATCCCCTCTTGAGATCCTACACCTGCTAATCAGCCTCTTATAGGGCCATGTGCCGCATTGACTTGATATTTGCCACTAGATCTCTTCTTACTAAGGTACAGGAGATCTCCCATTTGTCTAGGGGTATATCTGACCACTCCCCCATCCTACTAAAACTAAACATGGGTCCTGCTCCCACCGCCTTTGGCGATTGTCCAGGTATTGGGTCTCTGATGTAAAATAAGAAGATTTCGCGCAATATTAAATAAGGATAAAGTGAATGGGCAAAAATGTATAATAAATGTGTATCGTAAATGTGCAAGTCACATAGTAAAGTGAATTGTGACAATGGTAATGTTGATAATAAGCTAGTAGCTGCTAGGGATGCAAATCTCAATAGCGTGGCGTCTAGCTGAGAACATTATCCATAGATGATAGGTGTATCATAAATGTGCAAATCGCATAAAAAGTGAACAGTGACAATAGTGCTACTAATAGCGAGCTAGTTACTGCCAGGGATGTTAATCTCAATACATGACGTCTAGCTAGAAATATTAACCATAAATAGTCGAGTGGTAAAAAAAAAAAAAAATCACATGAAAGTCATAAATGGAGATAAAAATAAAAATAAATAAGATATAAAATAACATGTGCAATTCTAAAATGTTGGTGCAGGTGTGTTTATAATATCACACTTAGGACATCACTCAGTGTTCATAAAACGTATATAATGGGTATCAGATCATAAGCACTCTATAGGGCATGAGTAATGCTACTGGGAGATGATGGGTTAATTAGAAAAGTCTATGAATGGATGCCGTTTTCCTGTTCAATTAAAGGTGTATGAGGTAGATCCTATTGTTGTTCAATCCTCTAATGGTCTCTTAGGACCCTCACCTTCATAGTGTAGAAAAACGGCATTCAGGAGTCCCCAGATGAAGGCACGTGACGGTGTCGTAACGCGTAGGGATTGGCTGAGCGGTACAACACATTTTGAAGCACAAGTGAGAGGGCGCTTAGGACGCCACAGCTTTTATTACAATTACTCTGCCTGTTATAAGTTTTTTAAATGTAAGAGCATTACCTTTGAATAAATATCCCTGTTTTAAAAAAAGCTTTAATACACTAGTGGAGCCTCCATTCTCTCCCCCTCCCCTATCTCTGTTTTATCTCCCCCATTTCTGAGAGAGCCATTCTGGAGATACAGGGAGAGATGGATTAAAGATTTAATACAGAGAAAGCAGAGACTTCGGTGACAGCTGCCAGAACCACCCATACTGCACTGCTGAATGCCGTTTTTCTACACTATGAAGGTGAGGGTCCTAAGAGACCATTAGAGGATTGAACAACAATAGGATTTTATACTCCATCTACCTCATACACCTTTAATTGAACAGGAAAACGGCATCCATTCATAGACTTTTCTAATTAACCCATCATCTCCCAGTAGCATTACTCATGCCCTATAGAGTGCTTATGATCTGATACCCATTATATACGTTTTATGAACACTGAGTGATGTCCTAAGTGTGATATTATAAACACACCTGCACCAACATTTTAGAATTGCACATGTTATTTTATATCTTATTTATTTTTATTTTTATCTCCATTTATGACTTTCATGTGATTTTTTTTTTACCACTCGACTATTTATGGTTAATATTTCTAGCTAGACGTCATGTATTGAGATTAACATCCCTGGCAGTAACTAGCTCGCTATTAGTAGCACTATTGTCACTGTTCACTTTTTATGCGATTTGCACATTTATGATACACCTATCATCTATGGATAATGTTCTCAGCTAGACGCCACGCTATTGAGATTTGCATCCCTAGCAGCCACTAGCTTATTATCAACATTACCATTGTCACAATTCACTTTACTATGTGACTTGCACATTTACGATACACATTTATTATACATTTTTGCCCATTCACTTTATCCTTATTTAATATTGCGCGAAATCTTCTTATTTTACATTCCTATTAAGTGTTGTGTGAAAACACCTTAATTTTGCTGCAATATTATTGGTCACTTTTATGCGTTTATTTGTGACACTTTGCCACTTAAAATCACACTAATGGTAAATTTGCGCTTACTCTGAAACAAGTCTAAAAGTTATAAGCAGCTAACACAACAACTAGAATCGTTGCCCAACAGATAAATAATTATACAAAAAAATGTGTAGCGCTAAAATGGCAAGATGCCTTAAAACTAATGAGTATAAAAGGCCTATACTTAAAGTATAGTGTACATATAAACATACATGCAGAGTATGACTAAAAATCAAAAAATCAAAACAGAACAGTCACTACGTTGGAATTGAGTGGGTTGCTACCCCAAACGTGAAGTGAGGAGCGCCTTCACCAACATATAACAGTTTCAAAAGGTAACGTTCTATAGTAAATTAAAAAGTCTCGTCAATACATGGGATAGTCCATCTAGAAACCAAACTCCTATCGAACACCACTGTGTCTTCAAAACATGCAGTGCACTTGAATATTAAAGATGGAGGCTTACCGGAGGGTTTGAACCCAAGACAGCATATACTGTGAGGGTCAAACCAGCTTTTATTGCACCCTGGCAATGGTGGGAAGATCTTTGTGGCCTGAGGATAGTGAGAAGGTCTTTTCTAAAGATGTATCTTCTCCACACGTAATGCTGGATCTCTCCAACCTGTACATTCAACTATTTACATGTAAATTGAGGCTCCATGATCATGGGGATATCAACAGACGGATCATCCGGTGAAGCCAAAGAAGGGGTATCTCCAAAATACAGTGACCGGTAAGTGGTCCGATAAATGAGCATGGATATATCAGGCGTATAGTAACAGTCAGGCTCGTAGCGAGCTTACTCCTCCTCACTGCACCTCCCGCGCGATAGACCACCGGAGTGATGTCACTGGCTCCTCCATAAAAACAATGCAGAGCAAACCTCTCTCCTACGAGCAGCGAACTCGTTCTGTGTCTAGCAATGTGAAACAGCCTATTCCGTCCCTACGTGTGTCATCACCAATCACGTGACTTCTTCAGGGGATTTTAATTTACTATAGAACGTTACCTTTTGAAACTGTTATATGTTGGTGAAGGCGCTCCTCACTTCACGTTTGGGGTAGCAACCCACTCAATTCCAACGTAGTGACTGTTCTGTTTTGATTTTTTGATTTTTAGTCATACTCTGCATGTATGTTTATATGTACACTATACTTTAAGTATAGGCCTTTTATACTCATTAGTTTTAAGGCATCTTGCCATTTTAGCGTTACACTTTGCCACTTACTTTATTTATTTCCACATCCGACCAGCGCAAGGGACACTATTACACTTAATTGGGTCTCTGATGACCGTATAGTTCCGGGGGCTGAATTAGCTGTGCGGGAATATTGGGCAGCCAATTCACCCGCTACCACGCCTGCCTCTACATGGGAAAACTTTAAATTTTATGCTAAGGATCATTATCAGAAAGCCATAGGTTCCACCCGATGCCAGACTGGTGAGACACTGCTCCAGGCTGAGCGCAGGGTTGATCGCTTAGAGGCCCAGTATACTGCCAGTAAGGATGAAACCTGTAGAGCAGACTTACAGTGTGCGATGCGCGAGGTGACACTTCTTCGGGTAACAGCCACAAAGAAGTTGATGCTGCACCAGACACAGCGTATCTTCGAACAGGGTGAGCGGACCGGGCGTCTCCTTGCATGGCTGTCTCGGGAGCAGGCGGCGACGACCTCTGTAGCCAATATTAAGGAGGCCTCTGGTCGGTTGCTGTCTGATCCTAGAGACATAAACAGTTGTTTTGCCTCATTTTATGAGGACCTGTATTCGTCCAGAATACAGTATTCTGCTGATGAACTACAGACATACATAGAAGCCATTGAGTTGCCCTTCCTGTCGGAGGCGGCACGGCAGAGACTTGACGCTCCGCTTTCCCTCAAAGAGACCCAAACGGCTATTAGCTCCCTCCAGTCGGGAAAGACCCCAGGGGATGATGGCTTCCCTGTGGAATTTTATAAGGAACATGTTGACACTCTTGCCATTAGATTGCTGGAAGTCCTAAATGCCTCCTTTGACTCTGACTCTTTGCCCCCTTCTATGTCTAGAGCTGTTATTGTTGTGGTACCCAAGCCTGGAAAAGACCCCGATCTTTGCTCCTGATATAGGCCCATTTCACTCCTTAATGTGGATGCAAAAATCCTTGCAAAGGTTCTGGCTACCAGGCTCAATACAGTTATCCTATCCTTAATCCATGGTGACCAGACTGGTTTTATGCCAGGCAAGGGAACAGATATCAATCTGCGTAGATTGTTTACTGTGATTGCGAATTCGGCTAATAAGGGGGGGACTGACGTGGTGGCCTCCCTGGACGTGGAGAAAGCCTTTGACTCGGTGGAGTGGGAATATTTATGGCATATTCTACCTAGATTTGGCATGGGACCTAAATTTATAAAATGGGTGCGCCTTCTGTACTCGAGCCCGACGGCCAGAGTGAGCACGAACGGTATTTTATCGGCGTCATTCCCCCTCCACCGAGGCACCAGGCAAGGCTGTCCACTCTCCCCGGCTCTTTTCGCCCTTGCGATTGAGCCGTTAGCGTTGCTTCTCAGGGCGGCGACGGCGGTGAGAGGCATTTCGTTCCCTCCCCTGACTGAAAAAGTTTCGCTATATGCGGACGATATGCTCTTATACCTTCAGGATGACCAGCAATCGTTAGGGGCGGCTCTGTCTATTATCAACCAATTTGGTGTGTTCTCAGGAGTCCGGGTGAACTGGGAAAAGTCGCTCCTGTTCTCCCTGACAGAAGTCCCCAGGCTGACAGGCTCACCCACCCCCTTGAAAAGGGTAGCACGGTTCAAGTATCTGGGTATTCAGGTACGAGTAGACCAGCAGAAGTACTTAGAGGACAATCTCTTTCCCATCCTACTGCGCTTTATCCAGCGATGCTCGGTATGGAAGACACTTCCACTGACTCCAGTGGGGAGAGTGAACCTAATTAAAATGTCCTTCCTACCAAAATTCCTGTATGCCTTTCGTCATACCCCAGTCCCAATTCCTAACTCTTTCTTTGTCAAATTGGACCAAGCTATCACATCTTTTGTCTGGGCGGGGGCAGCTCCCAGAATAGCTAAACACACACTACAGCCATCACTTACGGAAGGAGGCCACTCCCTACCAAATTTTAAGAAATATTACTGGGCGGCGGTATTGGTGTCTGTACGATGGTGGTTTACTCAGGACAGAGCCAACCCAGCGGTTAACTTAGAGGCGGCGATTCTTGGTTCATACTCAGAACTTAGCAACATAGTATACAGGGGTCCGAGATACAGCCCTTGAGTTACTACGCCGATGAAGACGACAGTGAGGGTTTGGGGACAGGTATCCGGTTACCTTAATGCTCGGAACGCTGTCTCACCATATACACCACTATGGGCTAACCCCGCATTGCCACATATCCAATCTATCCCAGACCCAAGATCCGGACAATACGTCATATCTTTAAAGATGACCGCCTTATGTCGTTCACAGAATTAAAAAGTAAATACCACCTTCCCTCATGGATGTTCTTTAGATTCGTACAACTTAGTCATGCGGCTAGGGCCCAGTTCCCTGATGGGATAGTTATAGCTACGCACTCAGTTGAGTCCCTACTTACAGCAACAGATATATTACCGTACACTGTCTTCCATATACATCAGACTTACCTGTAAGGACGCCTCCAAAATGATCCCATTATTCACTAAATGGCAGCTGGATATCCCTAAACTGACTGAAGAGGACTGGTCTGAGGGTCTGCAGCAATGCATCCCACTCATGATCTCAGCAAGAGACAGGTTTGTCCAGTTGTAGTTTCTGCATAGAGCGTACTATACCCCGCACAGGCTGTCCAGCATTTACCCAGGAGTAGAAGATGTTTGTCCCAAGTGCAGGCAGTCGGTGGGAACTTTCTTTCATGTTGTATGGGCATGCCCTGTCCTTCAGACCTACTGGCGGGAGGTGGTGGCAGATATAAATGAAGTAGCGGGGTTACACCTGGAAGTTGACCCGCTTGTGTTTCTACTAGGTATTACAGATAACCTGGCAACTACTAAACACACAAAGCTGTTTGTGTTTTATGCAGCCTATTATGCCAGGAAAGAAATCATGTTCAGATGAAAGCCACCTGACCCTCCTACTGCAAAAGCGTGGCGGGCACAGGTGAATGCGATACTACCATTGTACAAACTCACATACATGGGTAGGAACTGTCCCCAAAAGTTCGAGAAAACATGGGCGGCTTGGGTGGAGGCTAAACACCTGACGCTTTAATTTTACCCCGGAATAACTGATGGGTAGCAGATATGTTGAGCTAATCGGGGATCGGAGATACTGGAGTCAGTGGGTTGATTCCAGGCCCACCTCTTCCCACTCCCTTGGTTTCTTGTGGGAGCCCCTCCCCCCCCCCCAATTTTATTTTAGTCTTCTCAACTGAGATGGAAACTAGAGATTGAGATTGTGCTTTAACATGTGTGGTTCCTCCTTGTATGGATTATGCTGATTCCCTTGAAGATTGTTACTTAAGCTTGTCCACTGTGTTAATTTTGATTTAAAGCTAGATACTATTATCCTTGATATGAAGTTTACATACCAATGGTATATGCTTTTGTAAACGTACCACTATAACTTGTATACCCGGTTTTGCTATATTCCTGTCTATAATGTATGATTTGCATTTTTAAGTGCAATGTACAGTTCATTTAATAAACATTACCTGTGTTAAAAAAAAAAAAGGATAAGCCCCGCCTATCGTCCTCCGACCAGCCAATCAGAAAGGTGCTACAGGGTGGAATCATGAATGAATGGATGTATAGTGGGAGTGTTCAGGACGCATGGCCTGGGTCCTGTTTATACTCCAAAGACCACCCAATGAAGCTTTTCAGCTGCAATCACCTGATTGCAGCAGTCAAGCTTCTAATGGACAGCTCAGTGTCCGGTGACCAGGCGCTCTTGCAAAGGACCACTTTTTTCCCCCACGTACAGACATGGGAGCTGAACTGGAGTGTTTCGTGTAGTGGACGGTTCTATTGGGGAATCAAGGAGGAGACAACATATCTGGGTTGGAGTGTGATGAGCATGATGTTCATTTGGTTGAGGGGAGCAGGCACTCCACTTGTTGATGGATATGCACTACACATGAGTGAAGACACTGGGTGCTTAATTTTTACATAATTTTTTCACAATTTTTTACATTACTGGGAAGCAATTGGAAATATTTACTTACTGTATATTAACTGTTGGGACACTTAAAGGGGTTGTAAACCCTCGTGTTTTTTGACCTTAATGCATCCTATGCATTAAGGTCAAAAAACTTCTGGCAGTGACCGGCCCCCCAGCCCCCCCGTTTTATTTGCCTGAGCCCCTTCATTCCCTCGGCGGAGACGCACTCTCTCTCTCTGCACGGGGTCCCAGCTCTTAATTGAATAGAATGATAGCAGCGCAGCCATTGGCTCCCGCTGCTGTCAATAAAATCCAATGACGTGGGCGTCGGGGGTGGGGCCGAGTCCAGCATTCGTGTCTATGAAGGCAAATACTGGACTCAGGAGTGCACCCGCACGGTAACCCCCCTGGGAGAGCGCTTCTCCTAGGGGGTTATCTGATGCGAGGAGGAGCCGCAAAGGGACCCCAGAAGAGGAGGATCGGGGCCACTCTGTGAAAAATGAGCTGCACAGTGGAGGTAAGTATGACATGTTTGTTACTTAAAAAAAATAAAACACGAAGGTTTAAAATCACTTTAACTTTGTGGGACTTTGAATTTGTTTATATGTCGATCTAGGTGTTGCACTACACTGAATTCATTTCTAAATAATAAGAAAATAGCTTTTAAAAAATATATAAAAATTAAGGAACACCATCATCATTTAAATGTTACAAAGAATATAACAGAATATGTAAAAAGGAAATCAAGGCCGCAAAAATTCAAAATGAATGACAGATTGCAAAAGAGAGTAAGACAAATCCAAAGAAATTCTTCAAATAGATTAATAATAAAAAGGTCAGGTCTGAGCAAGTAGGCCCTTTACAAAATAATCTAGAGTGGGTGACTGGGGACAAAGCGAAGGCAAATTTATTAAATACCTTCTTCAGCTCTGTGTACATATACAAAGGATATGGACACAGCCCCAAGTGATCCACTATGGCTCAAGATTGATATGGTCAAGAAACATTTAGACAGAAAAAAGGTGGATAAAGCACCTGGACCAGATGACATACACCCACGGATCCTAAAAGAGTTGAGCTCTGTCATTTCAAAGCCATTGTTTCAAATTTTACTTCCACTTCCGGACCGCCCACCGTGGATATACGTTGCTACTTTAACGTTAAATACCATTGTTATGCCATAACCCCGGTAATTATATTCACGGCGGGCAGTCTGTTTTATGATAAAAGTGGTCTCCGCCATGTTCTGGGTGCTTCTGCCGCTTACCCGAGCCATTGGAAGTGGCGGAGACGATCCGGTCCTCTGGCCTGATGGGCAGGAAGTCGAGTGAGGGCATGATGGATCAGAGCGACGTCAAACGTCACTTCTGCCCAACGGTCTTTTTGACCCCAGATTTTACATTAAAGAGGTCCTGTCATGCTTTTTTTCTATTACAAGGGATGTAAGGGATAGAAATTTTTAAACGTCACCTATGGAGATTTTTAAATGTCAAAGTTTGACGCCATTCCACAAGTGGGCGCAATTTTGAAGCATGCCATGTTAGGTATCAATTTACTCAGCGTAACATTATCTTCCAAAATGTAGAAAAAAAGTGCTAACTTTAATTTGCGTTTGTAAGACCGCTGTGCAAATATGGTGTGGCATAAAGTATTGCAACGACCACCATTTTGTTCTCCAGGGTGTTTGAAAAAAATATATATAATGTTTGGGGGGGGGGGGGGGGGTCTAAGTAATTTTCTAGCAAAAAACTTTTAACTTGTAAACAAGTGTCAAAAATAGGCTTGGTCCTTAAGTGGTGCCTATATTTAAAAAGGTCTTTGCCAAGTAACTATAGACCGGTTAGTTTAACTTCTATAGTCGGGAAGATACTGGAGAGTTTAATAAAAGACCAAATACATGAGTTCTTACTGGGAAAAAATATTTTAAGCAACAGATAGCATGGATTCATGAAAGACAGAAGTTTTCAAACAAATAAAATTTCTTTTTATGAAGAAGTACCGTATATACTCGAGTATAAGTCGAATTTTTCAGCCCTTTTTTTTGGGCTGAAAGTTTCCCTTCGACTTATACTCAAGTCCCCGCCGTCTGTCTGCATGATCAGCGTGTCATGCAGGCAGACGGCGGCCGGCGTGTGATGATAATGCTCGGAGGCTATTCCAGCTTTCAAAAGCCGCGCCTCCTGCTCTTCTGTGATAGGCTGAACAGCTGTCAGTGTACAGCCTATCATGGACATTCTCTCATCCTCGTCCGTGGTATGAGAATGAGAGAATGTCCGTGATAGGCAGTCAGCGGTCAGCCTATCACAGACGAGGAGGAGGCGTGGCTTTTGAACTGTGGAATGGCCGCCGAACAGTATCATCACACGCTGGCCGCCGTCTGAGGATGGAGATCGCCACAGGGAGGAAGGAGATCGCCACAGGGAGGCTACACAGGACACAGGTAGGCTGCACATGCAAACAGGACACATGCACACAGGACACAGGACACACATGTACAGGACACATGTACAGGGTACAGGTAGGCTGCACAGGACACAGGGAGGCAGGCAGCTGCAGATGGGCATTATTGACCCTCTGCATTTCTCACCCTCGTCTTATACTCGGGTCAATAAGTTTTTCCCAGTTTTTTGTGGTAAATTAGGGGCCTCGACTTATACTCGGGACGACTTATACTCGAGTATATACGGTAAGTGAAACCTTGTACAGAGGTGTGGCTGTGAAGGTAGTATACTTGGATTTTGCAAAAGCCTTTGACACAGTTCCCCACACACGGCTAATGTCTAAGGTAAAGTTTACAGGCTTGGAAAAGTCTGTTTGTAAATGGATAGAAAACTAGCTGAAAGACTGAATTCAGAGTAGTAGTGGCTAAAAATTCATACTCTGAATGGTCTAAGGTTATCAGTGGTGTACCCCAAGGTTCAGTGTTGGGACCCTTACTTTTTAATATATTTATAAATGATATAGGGTCTGGGATTAAAAGTACCATTTAAGTCTTTGCAGATGACACTAAGCTATGCAGTGGAATAACATCCTTACAGGATGTCTCACTTATAAGCTGACCTCAATGCACTGTTTAATTGGGCAACTGTGTGGCAGACGATGTTTAATCAGTGGAGGCTGGTGACGTTTTAGGATGGGGGGGGGGGCGCCATACCCCACCCTTCCTTTTTGACCCCTCCCACTTATCCTAAGCTCCACCCCCTTATAGTATTCACCCACTCCATCCCCTGTATTCAACATGCTTCCACTCGTAGTGTCAGGACACTATCACATGACAGAGTATACAGCCCCAAAATCATGGGAAGGTGTATATAGATCAGCCTCACAGATCAGGGTATATAGCTCAGCATTACAGATAGTGCATATAGCCCAGAATTACAGATAGTGTATGTAGCCCAGCAATACAGATAGTGTATGTAGCCCAGCAATACAGATAGTGTATGTAGCCCAGCAATACAGATAGTGTATGTAGCCCAGCAATACAGATAGTGTATGTAGCCCAGCAATACAGATAGTGTATGTAGCCCAGCAATACAGATAGTGTATGTAGCCCAGCAATACAGATAGTGTATGTAGCCCAGCAATACAGATAGTGTATGTAGCCCAGCAATACAGATAGTGTATGTAGCCCAGCAATACAGATAGTGTATGTAGCCCAGCAATACAGATAGTGTATGTAGCCCAGCATTACAGATAGTGTATGTAGCCCAGCATTACAAATAGTGTATGTAGCCCAGCATTACAGATAGTTTATGTAGCCCAGCAATACAGATAGGGTACGTAGCCCAGCAATACAGATAGGGTAAGTAGCCTAGCAATACAGATAGGGTAAGTAGCCCAGCAATACTGATAGGGTAAGTAGCCCAGCAATACTGATAGGGTAAGTAGCCCAGCAATACTGATAGGGTACGTAGCCCAGCAATACTGATAGGGTACGTAGCCCAGCAATACAGATAGGGTAAGTAGCCCAGCAATACTGATAGGGTAAGTAGCCCAGCAATACTGATAGGGTACGTAGCCCAGCAATACAGATAGGGTAAGTAGCCCAGCAATACAGATAGTGCAGCACTGACAGCACCCCCCCCCCCCCCCGACGCGGGGCTAGCGGCACCACTGACAGAACCCCTCTCCTCCAGTACCCCCCCACGGGGCTCGTGGCACCGACAGCAAAAAGAAACCCCCGGCGTGAGGCTAACGGCACTGACAGCATACCCCCCAGGTCCGGCACTTGCCGGGCTGTGAAGATCCTGCTGTGTCTCCACTCTCTTCCATTCCTCCACAGTGCAGGCAGCAGCGGCGGCAGAGGTGTCCACTCCTCATGCTTCCTCCGCTTGCCAAAGCGCCATTAGGCATCCAAAAGGATCGCCTGGCCCTTTGACCAATCGGGAAACAGGTCTCACCGACCTGCCTCTTGATTGGCGGCGAGGCACTGTAGTGTGAAAATAGCGAAAGTTCATTTGATATGGTCACACAATTGAGTGGGATAAGGGCAAACTCTGTGCCCCGAGCCCACCCTTCTTTTAAGCCTATTAGATTAGGCTCTAAATCAGGTGCTTCAAAAAGAAATAAAAAAAACTCCCCCCGTCCACCACATCATTAGAATCCATGCACCCGGCGTCCTGAAAGGGGTCGGGCGCATGGATAGGGAGGGGGCGGCACCCATGTGCCCACAATGCACGGCCCGCCACTGGATTTAATGTAGATAATTGTAAAGTTATGCACTTGGGGGCTAAGAATATGCATGCATCATACATACTAGGGGGGAGTACAACTGGGGGAATCAATGATGGAGAAGGGTCTAGGTGCTTTGGTAGATCATAAGCTTAATAATGGCATGCAATGCCAAGCAGCAGTTTCCAAAGCTGTATTAAGAGAAGTATAGACTGCAGAGAGAGACATAATTTTTCCCCTGTACAAATCATTAGTAAGACCTCATCTGGAATATGCAGTTCAGTTTTTGGCACGAGTTCTCAAAAAAGTTATCGGGGAACTGGAGAAAGTGCAGACAGGGGCAATCAAACTGATAAGAGGCATGGAGGAGCTATGAGGAAAGATAAAGATAAGAGGAAATTAATTTATTCTCTCTTGAGAAGAGGAGATTAAAGGGGGATATGATCAACATGTGTAAATACATAAGTGGTCCATATAGTGAACTTTGGTCCCATAGACATAGTTATCCACTTTAAAGAGGGAGTCCACCTGAAAAAAAATTATTAAAAGCCAGCAGTTACAAATACTGCAGCTGCTGACTTTTAATAAACGGACACTTACCTGTCCTGGAGTCCAGCGATGTCGGCAGCCGTAGCCGAGCAATAGCTCGGCTCTCGGCTGCTGCCGCCATTCTCGGTGAGGAAATAAGGAAGTGAAGCGTTGCGGCTTTACTTCCCAGTTCCCTACTGCGCATGCGTGAGTCGCGCTGCGCGTCCTAAGTGGTCCCCGCTATCTCCTGGGACCTGTGTGTTTCCCAGGAGACAGCCGGGCGGTGCGGGAGGGGGCGTGACTCCTGCAGGGGTCTATTCCCGGAAGTGGGTGCAGATACCTGTCTAATACAGGTATCTGCACCCCCCTCCCCCCTGAAAGGTGCCAATTGTGGCACCGGAGGGGGGGAGGAATCAGATGAGCGGAAGTTCCACTTTTGGATGGAACTCGGCTTTAAGGTCATCACAGAGTACAAGGGGGGAATGTAATCTCCAAATACGGAAAGGCTTCTTCACAGTAACAATGTGTAATAGACTCTTTCAAGAGCTGGTTCTGGCGAGCTCAGTAGATTGTTTAACCATCTCAATACAGTGCAATTTCACCCCCTTCCTGCCCAGGCCATTTTTCAGCTTTCAGCGCTGTCACACTTTGAATGACAATTGCACGGTCATGCAAAACTGTACCCAAATGAAATTTTTATTATTTTTTCCCCACAAATAGAGCTTTCTTTTAGTGGTATTTGATCACCTCTGCGGTTTTTATTTTTTGCGCTATAAACAAAAGAAGAGCGACAATATTTTTTACTTTTTGCTATAATAAATATCCAAATTTTTTTTTTTTTAACAAATTTTTTCCTCAGTTAAGGCCGATATGTATTCTTCTACATATTTTTGGTAAAAAAAAAAAATCGCAATAAGCGTATATTGATTGGTTTGCGCAAAAGTTATAGCGTCTACAAAATAGGGGATAGATTTATAGCATTTTTATTTATTTTTTTTTTTTACTAGTAATGGCGGCGATCTGCGATTTTTATCGTGACTGCGATATTGTGGCGGACATATCGGACACTTTTGACACATTTTTGGGACCATTTACATTTAGGCCTCTTTCACATGGACGATCCGTATGTCCGTTTTTCATCCTTCCGTTTTCGGATGAAAAACGGACATACATTCATCCCTATGGAGCGTCGGATGTCAGCGGTGACATGTCCGCTGACATCCGACCCGCTCCGATCCGAAAAGTGTAACGGAGGAAAAACCTACTTTTCCATCCGTTTTCGGATCGGATCGGGTGACGACGGACACTACGGTCCGTCATCATCCGATCCCCCATAGGGGAGAGCGGCGCTCTGACAGGTCCGTCGCTGCACAGTGTGCAGCGATGCACCTGTCATCTTCCTGCTCAGCGGGGATCGGCGGAGCGATCCCCGATGAGCAAGCGGATGTTCACGGGGCGGATCATGACTGATCTGCCCCGTGTGAAAGAGCCCTTATACAGCGATCTGTGCTATAAAAATGCACTGATTACTGTATAAATATGACTGGCAGGGAAGGGGTTAACACTAGGGGGTGATTGAGAGGCTAATCATGTTGCTAGGGAGTGTTTCTAACTGAAGGGTAAGGGGACTCACAAGGGGAGGAGACCGATCGGTGTTGCTCTATACTGAGAACACACATCGGTCTCCTCTAATCTCTGACAGGACGTGGATTTGTGTGTTTACTTACACACAGATCCACGGTCCTGCCGTGTTACCGGGCAATCGCGGGTGCCCGCCGGACATCGTGGCCGCTGTGCACACGCATCGGGTGCCCAGTGACACGGCGGGCGCGTGCGATTGGCACCAGTGGAGCGCGCGCCCCCTGGTGGGCAGGGAAGGCGAGGGCGGCATATGACGCCCTTCCAGAACGAGAGCCGCGCTGCCTGGCCATCATATGACAGCCGTCGGGCGGCAAGCGGTTGAAAAAAGGCCTGGATTCTTTCTCAGATACACATGATATAGCTGGATACTAATATTTATAGGTTAAGTTGATCCAGGGAATATCCTATTGCCTCTTAAGGGATCAGGAAGGATTTTTTTCCCCCAGCTGGAGCAAATTGGATCATGCTTTATTGGGTTTTTTTTTACCTTCCTCTGGATCAACTGTGAGTATAGGATTGTGTATATAGGATCGTATAATTTTTTTTCCCCCTTCTTTTGGTTGAACTGGATGGACTTTTTTCAGACTAACTATGCAACTAACTTGTCTGAAAGAGTGAATAAACCCTACTTGTAGGAAAACGGACACTTTTCAGAATGTTACCTGAGTAAGTCTTGCATGTAGAAGATCTGTCCAATTCAGCCAGTAACGGGAGACAGTGGACTCAGATACTCTGAATCGAAAAGATAAATCCTGAAGCAACAACCCCAAACGCAGCCTTGTGAGGACAAGCAGGAGCTGGTCTTCTGAACTCAAAGCACTTTGCGGTCCAACCTCTGACCTTTTCCGAATTTTGCCAGAGCAGAGTTTTTGGTCTGCAGTCAGAAAGCTGAGGAAGTCTGTGAGATGCTCATAGCTGTCAAAGCCTGTATAGAAACGTACCCACTTGCCATCACTTTTGATGCTGTTCATACAGAATCCACCATCATTCCTGCTGTTCTCCTGTTGCTTTACCTGCTGACC
The DNA here is from genome assembly GCA_037952835.1 of Lithobates septentrionalis. Classification (NCBI taxonomy): domain Eukaryota; kingdom Metazoa; phylum Chordata; class Amphibia; order Anura; family Ranidae; genus Lithobates; species Lithobates septentrionalis. The sequence goes on from JBBDGP010000819.1 coordinate 5,439,784, forward strand.
CAAGTACAGAACTGTCCCAGAACTTCTCTCGAGTTGTTCCTCTAAATCTTTGTTTTTCTTCTCTAGAATCTCATTCTCACAGCGCAAATTTCTTAACTCGGATTCCAGCTGGGAAATTTGCTGACCCATGTCAGTCAATAACATCCACCTCTCATTCTCCCACTGCTCCTTTAATTGGGAATAGAAGTAGAAAACATTTTATATTAAGCCTTCAACTTTGTTTTAAGCTGACAGGAAGAGGAAGCAGAGTGACAGAGAGAAGAGCTCATCAGTCTTCTTCTGCTCCTTCTTCACTGTTCATTGACAGGCTAGGAGCAGGGACAAGACCTAGTTAATAATACCTTACTGCAGTAGAGGAAAATTAGGTTTCCAGGCTTGACTGTGTAAGCCCAGGTTCACACTGACAGTGGGAATGAAATCGTGCGAGTTCAAATGAACTCGCACAATTTCATTCCTGCATGTCTGTACCGACATCAGGGGCAATTTCAGAGACATCTGTGTGGGTTTCTGCACAGGTGTCTATTGAAATCGTACCCTGAAGTCGCCAAAAGTAGTACAGAAACTACTTTTGGGAATTGGTTCGGCGTCGCACCGATTTGGACGGTGCCATTGCAAGCCAAATTGCTGCAACCGTCTGAATCGTACAGTTTCTGTACTACTTTTGGTGACTTTGGGGTGTAATTTCAATAGACACCTGTGCAGAAACCTGCACAGATCTCTCTGAAATTGCCCCCGAAGTCGGGACTGACATGCGGGAATGAACGCACGATTTCATTCCCGCCGTCAGTGTGAACCTAGGCTAAATCTCTGAAATGAGTAGAAGTCATTTGGTAAGTTAAAAAAAACCAAAAAACTCTTATATATGCATTTGTATATATGTTCTGCTTTAAAGACAGGCTTGTTGTGCTACATACAGTACATTGCATTGTCAGATTTCACCAAATATGCAAGGAATTTAGAAACATTTATTGCAGAATCCTATCTGATTGTGTTCAGGAGATGATATTCTTAATTGCTATCGTTATTTAAAACAAATGCCAAACAGAAGGATCTGCAGGGAGGATGCAGTCATGCAGCCAGTGATTCTTCATTGACTATGACTGCTCAGTGCTCTCAGTCTCTCAGCAGTGTATCTATTGTAGCTTGCACCAATCATAACTATTCAGATGATTTTAACTAGTTTTTCTTTCTGCAACCTCATGTAGCTTTGTTATTACTTTTTTCTTGTTTTGTGGACAGATGGATCCATTTAGTCCACATATTAATTATTATTATAAAGGATTTATATAACTTCAACAGCTTTCACTGCACTTTATATAATAATGCTGTTGCAGTACAATTCAAGACAAGAGAGTTATGAAAAGTTCAACTTGCTAGAGCAGGGATATTCAAAATGCAGCCCGTTACAAGATTTTACTCAGTCCATAGTTGATTTGCACCGTCCCTGCTTCTTCCCATGCTGAGGTGCACATTCTCACCTGCCCTGCAACAGCAGATGCTCCCCTACTCCCAGACCACTGCTGGCTTCCTTACAACCAATGATGTGCTTGCCCTACCATTCATTCAGGACGACAGAATCTCCTCCGTCCAGACCTGCCCCACCTCCTGCTTTGCTGCTACAAACTGCAGCCATTCCCAAAGCTGAATAAAAAGGTAAGGGGGAATTCTGATTGTAAGAAGGACTCGGGTAGAGACCCTGATGTAATAGAGGACTGTGATGTGGACCCTGATGTAAAGAGGGAGGCTGCTTAGTTTTACTAAAAACGTTTTTCCTTTTGTTCTGAATCATATTATATTGATTCATAATCATATTCACTCATTTACATTTTATTAATTCATTGATAAAACTGATCTTTTTGTCCCACAAATATTTGTAAAATAAACAAACAATGTGCTCTTTGTACTGAAAAGTTTGGAGACCCCTGTTCCAGAGTATATATAATAACAATGAGCCCAATAAATGGGCATTAAAAAAAAAAAAAAAATGGCCATTAAAATTTGCTGTTTTAAATCAAAATGATGTGCATGCATATTGTGTTTGGTAGTATTTGATCACCTCTGCAGTTTTTATTTTTTGCGCTATAAACAAGAAACGAGCGACAATTTTGCTATAATACTTTTTGCTATAATAAATATCCCCCAAAAATATATAAAAAAACTATTTTTTTTCCACAGTTTAGGCTGATATGTATTCTTCTACATATTTTTGGTAAAAAAAAAAAATCGTAATAAGCGTATATTGAAAGTTATAGCGTCTACAAAATAGGGGATAGTTTTATGGCATTTTTATTATAAATAAATAAATAAATAAATAAAACTCTGTATGAACAGACAATCTGTCTCTTCTTCCCTCAGAGAACCGGAAACTGTGTGTTTACACACACAGATCCCAGTTCTCGGTGTGCCCCGAGCGATCGGGGAGCAGTGGCCACAGGGCATAGCGTCGTTTCGCCCAGCTGTGCCATTCTGCCACAGACCAACTGCGGCGGCTGGTCAGCAAGTGGTTACGGGCACACAAAAGGAGGCACATCAAAGCTGCAGCATGCACTATTTTTATATCAAGCTAGTGATAGACTTGACAGTGGGATAAGCTCAAGTAATCTGATCACTAGACAATCACTGTTTTAAAGGCCTCGTATAAATGGGTAATTTGCAATACAGTATCTCACAAAAGTGAGTACACCCCTCACATTTTTGTAAATATTTTATTATATCTTTTCATGTGACAACACTGAAGAAATGACACTTTGCTACAATGTAAAGTAGTGAGTCTACAGCTTGTATAACAGTGTAAATTTGCTGTCCCCTCAAAATAACTCAACAAACAACCATTAATGTCTAAACCGCTGGCTACAAAAGTGAGTACACCCCTAAGTGAAAATGTCCAAATTGGGCCCAATTAGCCATTTTCCCTCCCTGGTGTCATGTGACTCGTTAGTGTTACAAGGTCTCAGTTGTGAATGGGGAGCAGGTGTGGTAAATTTGGTGTTATCGCTCTCACTCTCTCATACTGGTCACTGGAAGTTCAACATCGCACCTCATGGCAAAGAACCCTCTGAGGATCTGAAAAAAAGGAATTTTTGCTCTAAATAAAGATGGCCTAGGCTATAGGAAGTTTGCCAAGACCCTGAAACTGAGCTGCAGCACAGTGGCCAAGACCATACAGCGGTTTAACAGGACAGGTTCCACTCAGAACATGCCTCGCCGCGGTTGACCAAAGAAGTTGAGTGCACGTGCTCAGCGTCATATCCAGAGGTTGTCTTTGGGAAATAGACGTATGAGTGCTGCCAGCATTGCTGCGGAGGTTGAAGGGGTGGACCTAGTTAATAATACCTTACTGCAGTAGAGGAAAATTCTGTTTCCAGGCTTGACTGTGTAAGCCCAGGTTCACACTGACAGCGGGAATGAAATTGTGCGAGTTCAGCTGAACTTGCACGATTTAATTCCTGCATGTCAGTCCCGACTTCGGGGGGAGATTTCAGAGGTTTCTGCACAGATATCTATTGAAATCACACTCCGAAGTCGCCAAAATAGGTACAGAAACTACTTTTGGGAATCGGTGCGGTGCCGCAAATGCAGCGTTGCACCGATTCGGACGTTGCCATTGCCGGCAAATGGCATGCCAAATCGGTGGCTATTGTCGGCAATGGCACCGTCTGAATCGGTGCAACGCTAATTGTAATTCTTTTTGGTTTTTAACGCAGGGTGAAAAAGGCCTTTTGCCCAACAGTGATATAGCAGTACGGTACTCCTATTTGCACAGTACCTGCAGCGTACGGCATTGAATCTCTTTGCTGCTGAGCGCTTCTTGCAGTGAGATGAGACGTTGGCTCTGCTGATGAGATACCTTCTTTAGCTCTCTTACCATCTTTTTGAGGAGCTCAGGATCATCGGGTACACAATAATCTCCATGGTCATGTATTATGTACTCATTTACTGCACCTGGGTCTTGGAATGTTGTTTCACTTGCTTTCTCCATCATCTCTGCTGCCAAAACCAGGTCTCCAATACTGGACTGAACTTCCACTGATGGAAGAGAAGAGAGAAGAATAAACTGCAGCTTTATAAAACAATAACCTCCAACATCAAGTATTTAAACAGATTTTTTGGAATAGGTTTTACTTTACAAAGTGGTGACCATCTTACAAAGACTTATAAACAGTGGCACTGACACTCAATAATTGAAATACAATGGGGAGAATTTAGCAAAATTAGAGCAGACGGATTCCAAGCAGCTGGACATGGCAACCAATCAATGTCTATCTTCAACTTTTTCACTTGAAAGATAGAAGTTGATTGGTCTCAATCCCTGCTGCTCCAGATTTTGGCCATGCGAGTTTTGATAAGTTTCCCTCAATGAGTTTAATAGAAAACCTTTATAAACTGGCAGAAAAGGGAGCACAAGGAATATTATCAAAATCATTTTTAAAGTATAACTAAAGCCAACACTTTTTCTAGATTTGAATAGAGTGGTGAGAACCATGGTCAGGTTTTTATTGCTGTCTATGTCCCCATTAGGCCAGCCATACATGGATCGAAATTCAGCCGGTCTGTGCTGAACCGGGTGAATTTCAATCCATTTCTGGGCACCCTGGTTGTACAAAAGTCAATCTACAAATTGACTTCTGTATAAGCAGCCCGTTGGGTTTTTCCTGATCGATCAGTGCTGCAGGCTATAGCAGCAACACAGCGGGAGGATTCCTTTTATTCCGTTCAACTTTTCTAGAGTTGAACGGAAAAAAAAAATGATGAAATTATAGGCTGCCTTGGGGGCTCTCTCCAATTATCCTCACCACCAATATCACTGGGAATTAAATTGTGGGTAAACTAAATATGTTGAGTTGTCACCAGACTAGAAATATAGGAGAAATCTTTCCATGGGACACTTGTTTCCATGATAACTGTCTAAGGGGAGGATTTCCTCATGTTGGAAAGATATTATCTCACTTCCTGGTGAGAGTCTAGGATATGAAGTGAAGGGAAATCTGCTCATGAGGCAGAGTTGTCAGACAAAAAAATGTCAACCAATGACTAGAGCAGAAGACCAGGTACAGGTCTGGCCAGGAGGATTATGTTAGGTAATACCTTATACCAAATTACTGCAGCTAACCTCATTAAGGTACACTGGATAAACAAGTGTCAGGTATCATCGAGGGCCACAATACATTGGCTATTCCAAGAAAGATGGGTGGGCCATCAGTCAAGTCTTCATCAGTTGTGGTTGAGGGCAACAAGACAAGCACATGAAAGGCTCAGTTCACCAAGATGAATGAGCTAATTTTCCTGCACACGGAAGAGATTATCTAGAAGTCCTTGAAAGACTTAGAACCCGTTTGACATGGTGGGAATTTCAAGGCACAACTAGACTTAAGGCTCATGCACACTGCATCTCAAAGAAGCAGCTCCTACAGTCTTTTGAGCTTTTTAAAGCTTTCATTTTTTTCTGCCTGAAAATTCCCCTCCACGTTAGCCAATGTGCCCATGTACACAATTTTGCTTTTTCAGGAGTTTACAGGCATAAACTCCTACATGCAGAAAACCCCCCCACCTAACTCACGTTTTCGAGAGGAGCTTTCGAGCAGAAAAGACGCCTAAGTACCCAAAAATGCGCACTGGGACTGGTTTTATAAAAAGAGCAAAATGATCTACATGAAAAACAGATTTTGCTCCCCTGCGTGGGCCTCTGGTCATTTCTCCCCTTGTTTGGTGCATATTCGGGCAACTGTGAATGGCGTGTGACACGCACAGAGGTACTGTTACAAATTATGTATTCTATGATAATGTTGTAATTTTATGTACTTATATACCTAGAGTGGTTCATCTATCCCATTAGCTCCTGAAGAAATGGATACATTCCAAGAAACGTTTCAAGATTTTAAAAATAATGTCTGAATATGCCAATTTGTACATATATAATGCTTAAAGTGATATTAAAAGTCTCTTTTTAACCACTTCAGCCCTGGAAGATTTCCCCCCTTAATGACCGGGCCATTTTTTGCGATACGGCACTAGGTCGCTTTAACTGACAATTGTGCGGTCATGCGATGCTGTACCCAAACAAAAGTGACGTCCATTTTTTACCACAAATAGAGCTTCCTTTTGGTGGTATTTGATAACCTCTGCAGTTTTTAATTTTTGCGCTATAAACAAAAAAAAGCCACAATTTTGAAAAAAAACAATATATTTTTTACTTTTTGCTATAATAAATATCCCCAAAAATGTTTTTAAAAAACTAATTTCTTCATCAGTTTAGGCCAATATGTATTCTTCTACGTATTTTTGGTAAAAAAACCCCAAAAAAACGCAATAAGCGAATATTGATCGGTTTGCGCAAAAGTTATAGCGTCTACAAACTATGGGAAAGATTTATAACATTTTTATTATTATTTTTTACTAGTAATGGAAGTGATCTGCGATTTTTAGCGGGACTGCAACATTGTGGCGGACATTTATACAGCGATCAGAGCTATAAAAATGCACCGATTACTGTGTAAATGTCACTGGCAGGGAAGGGGTTGACACTAGGGGGCGAACAAGGGGTTAAATGTGCATATTTGTCCAACAAGATGTGTTACCGGCGCAAAACTAAGTTTTAATAACCCATCAATTTAGTTTGCTGCAATCATGTGGGTCCACCCAAGCCAAGAAATAGTGGAATGCAAATATAGTAAAAAGTGGATTGCGCTAACTTTTGTGTATAATAACCACCACAATTGTGCAAAATAAAAAAGATTTCTATATTGATCCTATGATGAAGTGTTTTTCTCTGTCATCTATATTGGTATATTGATATTTTTCTCTTTATTTATTTTTGCCTTTATATCAAAAAACCTATCTTTCCCATATATTATTTATGATCAAAATGAATCTAGGTAAAATATCTTCTAGTATTACCAACCACTGTGTAAACTGCTAGTGCTAACAAAATATATAGGTATATATATACCTATACTGAAAAATAAAATCAAACAAACAATGTGCCAATATTACTTCATAGAATTCCCATATCAATGTATATATGTGCTGCACAGTGCAAGTAAATTTGCAGAAAATTTTTTGAAAAATGTCCCCAACATGTGCAACACAGTACACTAGATGTCCTCAGTGAGTGATCACTCCTGTGCAGTAATAAAGTTTTTCTTCAATATAAAGTGCTCCGAATTCACCACTTATTGTGATATCACCACCACCTGTTGCAATGGCCACTCACCAGATACGATAAAAATATGCGCCTTTGGTTAATTTAGGATAACCATTCCCGTTTATGATGGGTCCAATCGCAGCCTGTTCAAGTAGTACAATAGTGTCTCTAGCTCTATATAGTGCTCACAAAAACATGTGGATAGCCATCATGGTGTAGTATGTAACTCCCATTTATTAAAAAAATTAAAAAAACATAGTCAAACTCACATGTTTTGGTGCCTCTCAGCCGGCACCAAGCTAATACAGCAGTGTATGTGGAGAGCGGAGTCTTAATCTGTCCTAGTGTCTCCTCACAGCGGTGTGTGTTCCAAGCCTCACACCCGTATGATCGGACGTGGTAGGAAAGTCCCCAGAAGCCTCTACGCGTTTCACAATAGGGTTTGCGTCATCAGGAAGTTACATACTACACCATGATGGCTATCCACATGTTTTTGTGAGCACTATATAGAGCAAGAAACACTATTGTACTGCTTGAACAGGCTGCGATTGGACCCATCATAAACAGAGTGGTTATCCTAAATGAACCAAAGGCGCATATTTTTATCGTATCTGGTGAGTGGCCATTGCAACAGGTGGTGGTGATATCACAATAAGTGGTGAATTTGGAGCACTTTATATTGAAGAAAAATGTTATTACTGCACAGGAGTGATCACTCACTGAGGACATCTAGTGTACTGTGGTGCACATGTTGGGGACATTTTTCAAAAAAATTTCTGCAAATTTACTTGCACTGTGTAGCACATATATACATTGATATGGGAATTCTATGAAGTAATATTGGCACATTGTTTGATTTTAGTTTTCAGTTTAGTTCATATATATATATATATATATATATATATATATATATATATATATATATATAGTTAGCACTAGCACTTTACACAGTGGTTGGTAACACTATAAGATATTTTACCTAGATACATTTTGATGAGAAATAATATATGGGAAAGATAAGTTTTTTGATATAAAGGCAAAATAAATAAATAAATAAATAAAGAGAAAAATATCAATATACCAATATAGATGGCAGAGAAAAACACTTCATCATAGGATCAATATAGAAATATTTTTTATTTTGCACAATTGTGGTGGTTATTATACACAAAAGTTAGCGCAATCCACTTTTTACTATAAGGGGTTAAATGTGTTCCCTCGTGAGTGTTTCTAACTGTGGGGGGATTGGACTGACTGGAGGAGGAGACATATCGCTGTTTGTAATTACTACAAACAGCAGATCTGTCTCTTCTCGCCTGTCAGAATGAGGATTTGTGTGTTTACACACACAAGCCCTCGTTCTGGCTCTCGTGCCTGTGATCGCGCCCACTGGCCACACGCGTCGGGTCCCCTGCCGTGCAGCACACGAGCTGCTATGGCTCTTAAGGGAGCTGACATACGGGTATGGCGTTTCATGGGAACGAACCACTTTGCCAACGTATATGTGCGTGAGCCTGTCGGCAAGTGGTTAAAGAAAACAAATATGTTATACTTACCTGCTCTGTGTAGCGGCTTTGCACAGAGCAGCCCCGATCCTCCTCTGCTCGAGTTCCCCGCCGGCGCTCCTGGCCCCTCCCTCCTGCCCCCAGGGCAAACAGGTTGCAATGGGGGCACCTGAGCAGGCATGCTCCTGAGCTGTGGCTCTGCGTATCCATTCACACACAGTCATGGCTCTGCCCCTCCCCCTCTCTCTCCTGATTGGCTTAGTGGCTGTGATTGACAGCAGTGGAAACAAAGAGCCCTTAGAACCACTTTAATTAAAGTGTGCTTAATGCAATACGGAGATAATAAGAACATTACCTATTCTAATAATATTTTATTCACCATGTTATTGGAAATTGATTTTAAAATATTTTGTTGCATAAATAAAAACTTTATATATTTTTAACTGCAAGTTTTGTTGTGCCTTGAAAGTCCCACCATGCCAAACAGGTTCTAAGACTTTCAAGTATAATAGGGATGAGGCACGTATAGGCCAAACTGATCCATTCTATAAGTCCTTGATGTTTCCACCACAAATAGAGGCAGCTTTGGAGGTACCTGAAAAGTACAGTCTCTGCTGTCACATACAGGATAGGTATGTGACAGCAGAGACTAGGGCAGTGATGGCGAACCTTGGCACCCCAGATGTTTTGGAACTACATTTCCCATGATGCTCTTGCACTCTGCAGTGTAGTTGAGCATCATGGGAAATGTAGTTTCAAAACATCTGGAGTGCCAAGGTTCACCATCACTGGACTAGGGTATCTGTGAATCGAATTTAGGGTACATACACACAGATGTGTAGACACAAGGAGGTCTAGCTTAAAATTCCTGTCGTTTTCCCATGCCTGGGGAGTCACAGGTGGCCCGTACAGCCGGCCACTTGTACTCATGTTACATGTAAGCACAATGCTCTTTTTTGCATTGGCTTTTATCCATGCATATGATTTTTTTCCTGAACGCAAAACCTCCTTGTTTCGTAAATACGTCATATGCACATGCACAGGTAAGCATGAGTACACAAGTTTACAATTACAAGCGCATATCTATACTTCTATGGCTGGTTATAGGAATCCCTTGCAGCTCACCAGGTGTGGAAAAATGCTGGAGTTTCACGCTAGAGCTACTTTGCACCTGCAAACATCCATGCGTGTATCCTTTTATATAACACTGGTTCATACCTGCCTCTTTTGTCATTTGAGGAGAATAATTTTGTGCTCTTTTTCTAATGCTTTTTCCATCCTTTCTTCTCCGGTTCAGCTTTCTCTTTGAAATGCACATGTCTTCTGCAACTTCTTGTTCCATGACGTAATCAAGAGGACTCATGTTAGAGATTTCAGTGTCCTGATTGTAAGGAAGATAACAGGTATGTACACACTTATATAAATCAGGTACTGTAAATATATATTGACATAAAAACAGGAGTAAAGAATTAGGGACCTTGAAGTAAACCTCTTCAAAATAAGAAAATTACCAACCCAACCCCAGCCCCCTGTAGTGCCACCTGTCCCCTTGTAATGCAGCATTTGAGAGTGTAAAGTGAGATAGGTTGATTTCAATGGGATGCCATACATGCAACAGACGTGGCAAAGTAGGGTACCTTTTGAGCTTCGCTGTGGTTGTAGTACCAACATGTGCACGTGCAAGCATGTTCTTCTTGCTTGGTGCATTTGGGATGCCATAAATAACAAATTTCACTGCAAGCACGCCATTATTTTTTTTTTTTTGCATGTTTCGTGCACATGTGAAAATTTGTGGGATTTTGCAAGATTTGTCACATGACTGACAATAGTATGAATAAGATTTGAGAAAGATGACAAGGTGGTTTACAATGGTCAACTTTTATTCATATAGTTTAAGCTGAACTCCAGGGAAAGTAGATATTCTCCCTTGTGGTGGGGCTGACCCCATACTGCAAGGGTTAAATGCTCATTTAGGTCTAGGGGACCAGAAAAAGCCGTTTTACTTACCAATCCTCAGCTCATGCAGACTTTCTCCAGGCTGTAAGACTTATGCCCCATGGGAGCTTGTTGTCGGAAATTCCGACCGTGTGTAGGCTCCATTGGACATTTTCCGTCAGAATTTCCGACAAACAAACTTTGAGATCTGGATCTCAAATTTTCCAACAACAAAATCCGTTGTCGGTGATTCCGATCGTGTGTACACAATTCCGACACACAAAATTCCACGCATGCTCGGAATCAAGCTGAAGAGCCGCACTGGCTATTGAACTTCATTTTTCTCGGCTTGTTGTACGTGTTGTACGTCACCGCGTTCTTGACAATCGGAATTTCCGACAACATTTGTGTGACCGTGTGTATGCAAGACAAGTTGGAGCCAACATCTGTCGGAAAAAAATCCACGGTTTTGTTGTCGGAAAATCCTATCGTGTGTACAGGGCATTACAGTATACTTGCAGCATGATACTGATGAGGAAGCCAACTGGCTTTAAAACATATTTTGTGTCTACAATGCATATGTCTACAGTGATGTCGGGGATTCCAGTCTTGGGTTAAACACCAGTTGCAGTGACAGTGGCTTCCTCCATCTTTAGCATCCTTCATTCCCAGCTGGTGGTCAAAGCTGGTGGTTCCCTGGCTGCCTCTTGGACATTTCTGGCTTCCACATTACCTTTATGCCATGCCCTACACATGCATACTTTTTTGAGTGAATTTCTATTTTTCAATACATTGTAATTTATTTTATTTTTTATGCTACACTATGGGGTTGCGCTGTTGTTTCTTTTGTTTTCTTCCTATACTTGCAACATCTGCTCTTCTATGCTCTGCCAGTTGCTTGTCCTCTGATGTCACCAAGTCCAGTGCAGTCAAAGCTGCACCGTAAAAACTTTTTGAATCACATGAAACTTATTGTTTAATTTATTTATTTGAATCTATGGACTCTATTATCTATTCATTGTCATATATTATTTAATTTGAGCGTATTATGAATTTATTTATTTTGTGATAATGATGCATTAGGAATTATAAAAGTAGAAAATATTGCGCTAAATACCAATAAAAAGAAATAAACAAAAAAACAAAGCAGATGTTAAAAACGTGAGATACACACATATACAAATATAAAGTTGAATAAAGCAGCGCTATAAAATAATAATTAAAAAATAAAAAATAGGGATAAATGAAAAATATAGAAAATAATATCAATATAGTCCAAAAAAAAACAAAACACAATGAATGTGTATGAACTTCCAACACAACAGCAACCTATGTGTTGCACAAATTCAGTCCATATAGTGTGCACCAGTGTATAATCTTGTAATAAACACCACTAAGAGACAGTGCACCTCCACCACATAGAGTGTGTGCTTATGAAAAGGCAAGCTCTTATGAGCCTGTGGCTATAAACCCAGCCAGGGCCTCTGTCCGGAGGAGTGTTGATAATTAACAGATATTGAATGAGAAGAATCTTGGATCAAGCACCAGGCGACCAGGGAGACTCGATCATCAACCAGCCAGGGGGGTTGGCACGTTTCGTCACAATCTGACATTCCCCGAGACGTCAGATTGTGACGAAACGCGCGTCGGGAGGTTTGACGTGCTGACATCATCTCGCTGTAACACAGTGGAATTTGTGCAACACTTAGGTTGCTGTTGTGTTGGAAGATCATACACATTCATTGTGGGGTTTTTTTGGACTATATTCATATTATTTTCTATATTTTTTATTTATCCACTTTTTTATTATTTTTTTATTATTATTTTATAGTGCTAATGGTGTATTAGTATAGCACGTGGTAGCGCTCTTATTTTGACCACATATTTAAAGGCACATGCACTTTTGAGAGCAGCAACCCTGAACGTTAGTGATCACTTATCTTTGCAATTCATTATTAATTATTCCTTTTGTAGTCACTTGTTTAACGCAGAAATTCAAGGTGTTATACACATTTACATATATATAGCCCAAATGAGCAAATATCTAACGCTGGATGTCAGGCCTTTCAGCATTAAAGTGATTCTAAAGCTTTAGGCTGGGTTCACACTGAAAAAGGCAGCAGCTCACAGCAGGAGTCCGGTGTGAATTCACTGTTTCAGGTCTGATTTCAGCCAGAATTTTTGGCTGAATTCAGACCTGAAACTGACCAAAAGACACACAGGACTCCCGTGCGATTCGCACCGGAGCCGCAGCAGAGATGTGTGAACCGACTACATAGAGAACCGGTCACAATCTCCTGCTATGCGAATTGGATGCGGGGAAACCTACATAGGTGTGAACCCAGTCTTAAGGTTTTTTCCCTTAATGTATTCTCTGCATTGAGATAAAAATCTGTGTCCAGGATCCCCTCCTCACCCCTCATTATACTTATCTGAGCTCATTCTCAATCCAGCGCTGTGCACGAGAGCAGCCGCTCTCTCATTCCTCACTGGGCAGATTGATAGCTCCCATTGGCTCCCACTGCTTCAATCAAATTATTTGATGAGGAAGCTGGGGGGGGGGGGCTAGCCACACTGTCTGCATCTATAGACACAGACAGGGTGGCTCAGGGGTGAGCCAACGCGAGTGTCCCCATAGGAAATGGCTTTCTATGAGGCTGTGGCCGAAGAGGAGGCACCAGGAGCACTGGGGCCCCAGAAGATGAGGATTGGGGCTGCTCTATGCAAAACCATTGCACAGAGCAGGTAAGTATGACATGTTTGTTATATTAATAATACAAAAAAAAATGTATAGCTTTGCCTTCACTTTAACCTCTCCCCCCCCCCCCCCGCCGGCCGTCAAATGGCGGCTGGGTGGTGCGGCTCTCGTACTGGGTGGACATCATATGATGGCCGCCCAGAACGACCGATCTCGGCGTGCAGCGATCGGGCCTCACCGTGTTGCTAGGACACGGCGCAACCCCGATCTGTGTAAAAAGCCGCGGCTCTTCACCATGTGATCGGCTGTGTCCAATCACAGCCAGTCACATGTAAACATGGAGATGCCAGTAATCGGCGCTCCTCAACTCACACTGACAGAGTGTGAGGAAAGGAGAGCCGATCAGTGGCATCTCCTCACAGAGGACATCGAGGGATGTAATAAGGGCACTGATTATTAAGTACCACCAGTGCCAGAACTGTGTGCCCACCACTGCCAGCAATCAGGGCCAACCAGTGCCCACAATTGCCAGCAATCAGTGGCCATTAGTGATGCCAGTCAGTGCTGGCTATCAGTGCTGCCCATCAATGCTCATCACTGCTGCTCATCAATGCCGCCTATCCGTGCACACCAGTGCCACCTATCAGTGCCCATAAGTGCAGCATGTTCGTGCCTCCTCATCAGTGCCACCTCATCAGTGCCCATCAGTGAAGGAGAAAAATTACTTATTTACAAAATTTACTGACATAAACTAAGAAAAACTGGTTACAGTGTAGCATGACCTTGCAATTGTCATTCAAAGTGTGACAGTGCTGAAAGCTGAAAAATGGCCTGGACAGGAAGTGGGTGTAAGTGCCCTGTATTGAGGTGGTTAATGGAAGTCCAGTGACATGCATACAGTCAGTGGGGATGGGCAGCACTGTTACCTGTAACATTTGACACGTGTACAGTCAGTGGTGTTGTAGCACTGTTATCTGTATCAGTCCATTTTTGGGCGATGGACCCCAGCGTTACCAGAAACAGATGATGTGTACAGTTAGTGTCAGTGGATGGGCAGCACTGTTAGGCCTCTTTCACACAGGCATTCCAATCAGGTCCACCTGTCAGTTTTTCAGGCAGACCTGATCGAAGGGTCCATGGAACCCTATGGACAGGCAGGTGTAAACTGACTGGTATCCGGGCCCAATCAGGTCCAGTAAAAAAAAAAAAGAAGGTTGCATCCATTTTGGTCACATAGAGCTCAGCATAAACTGAGCGGGAACGTCAACATCCTATAGTCTGCGCTAATGAATAACTGGGCAGCTAGCAAAGGAACCAATATATGTTAAACAGAAAAAATGTATACCGCACTACCTGATAAGAATAAAATTAAATAAAAAGCTGCAGCTCAAAAATGTGAGATACACACAAATACAGTAATAATATAACAAACGTGAGCAGCGCTACAAAAAGTGAATAACATATGTAAGAATATGTGAATAAATACGGTCAGAGGATCTGTGATGGACCCAAAGAGATATACAAATTAAACAATATAAGTGCCACAAAACATAAAGGGGTGGTAAAAATTAGTCCCAACAATAAGGAATGTGGATGTAATGATGAAAAGTTTGTGGATAAAACCATCCGAAAGTGTTCAGAACAAATAAAGGTGAGGTTAATCGATCACACAGACACCAACATGTGAGGAGATCCACCACCGTATGTACTGTACGCTTACCAGACGGCAAGCTTTAGTAAGCTTGTATGGCAACCTGACACTCAGTGGCTGGTAACGTCACACCACGGCTTTGCAGTGAAGGGCCAGAAACAAACAGGGTAGCTCCGTCCAGTGCGGCAGTCAGTAGGCGGGACCTGTCTCCATGTGTTCATCTCAAATATATGTTATTTCCAAATACCTCTGAGAAAACTACAGCACCAAAACTCCAAATCCAGATTGCATGTGCCAAAAAATTATATATGCATAGAATTAAAATAAAAAATAAAAAACACTAAAAATACATTGTAAATAAATCAACAAAACCATTAAATTAATTTAAAATAAATATAGTGACTGAAATAATCATATAACACCCACAACTGGATAAATTAGTAACCCCATGTGCTAACAGAAAAAGTGTCCATCACAACATTTGTAAATAAATGGATAGAGGCAGACAGCATGTGTGTAACAAGCCCAGGGACAGACGGATCTCTCCCTCGGTTTCTCAATCACACTGCAACCTGGATCACAACAGCTCTCCTCTACCAGCCTTTCACTAGATTCTTTGTCTTGCTGGTTGTGTGCTGTTACCTAAATCAGATGACATGTATAGGTTGAGTAGCACTGTTTCTTGACTCAGATGACATATGTACAGACAGTGTCAGTGAAGTTGTAGCACTGTTACCTGTATTAGATGACATGTACAGTCAATGAAGGTGTAGTACTGTCATGTATATTAAATTACATATGTACAGTCAGTGAAGGCTCTCTTACCTGTATTAGATGACGTGTACAGTCAGTGAAGGTGTAGTTCTGTTACCTGTTTCAGATAGCATGTGTCTAATCAGTGTTGGTGGATGTGCACCACATTTTCCAGTATCAGATGGCGTGTGTACAGTCAATATCAGTGCAGGTGTAGCACTGTTACCTGTAACAGATGACGTGTACAGTCAGTGTCTGTTGAGGTGTAGCACTGTTACCTGTATCAGATGATGTGTGTACAGTCAGTGAAGGTGTAGTTCTGTAACCTGTATCAGATAGCATGTGTCTAATCAGTGTTGGTGAATGTGCAGCAGTTTCCAGTATCAGAAGGTGTATGTACAGTCAACGTCAGTTGTATTAGATGACGTGTAGTCAGTGAAGATGTAGCACTGCTACCTATATTAGATGACATGTGTACAGTCAGTGAAGATGTAGTACTGTTACCTGTATTAGATGACGTGTACAGTCAGTGTCAGTGAAGATGTAGCACTGTTACCTGTATTAGATGACGTGTACAGTCAGTGTCAGTGAAGATGTAGCACTGTTACCTGTATTAGATGACGTGTACAGTCAGTGTCAGTGAAGATGTAGCACTGTTACCTGTATTAGATGACGTGTACAGTCAGTGTCAGTGAAGATGTAGCACTGTTACCTGTATTAGATGACATGTACAGTCAGTGTCAGTGAAGGTGTAGCACTGTTACCTGTATTAGATGACGTGTACAGTCAGTGTCAGTGAAGATGTAGCACTGTTACCTGTATTAGATGACATGTACAGTCAGTGTCAGTGAAGGTGTAGCACTGTTACCTGTAACAGATGAAATGTGTACAGTCAGTGTCAGTGTAGCACTGTTACCTGTATCAGATGACAGCTGCTCTTAGGATCATTGCTAGGCAGGACTGTGTCGCGCTCTGCAGTCGCTCGCTCACAGATCTCATTTTCACACTCAGACTCCATTTATAAACTTTGTGGCACCCAGATCTGCAAATGTGATCGAAAACTAAAGTATCTGTACACAATCCAAAGAGAAAGACTGTACATTCAGCCAGGATTACACTAAGGAAGTTGATTGTAGCCTCACTTTGAAAACAAGATGGCAGACGTGAACTTGCTCTATAGCTGACTGTTTGCCAGATTGAAAGATGGTGCTTTCTGTCTGATGTATTGGCAAGAAATAATAGGTGACAGTGTGGTTTCCGGTGGTTACAGATGTGAGAGTTGTTTTTGGAAGGTATACATTCTCGCAGACCTCACGTGGTATTTCCTCCCATACCCCCTGAATATAGAGAGTAGAAGCAGAGGTTGAGTGCACACAGTCTGTGTCAGCCATGCTCGTCTAATACAACCCCTCCTTTCCCTGTGTCAGCCATACTCCTCTAATACAACCCCTCCTCTCCCTGTGTCAGCCATACTCCTCTAATACAACCCCTCCTTTCCCTGTGTCAGCCATGCTCCTCTAATACAACCCCTCCTCTCCAGTCTGCTCTCACACAGACCTCCTCTCCCCTCACATTCAGCACACATTCACTTCCTGTCTACCATAGTAAACACAGATAAGGATCATATTGCCAGCCCGCCCTTTCCGCAGTAATCTTTCCCAAACCTTTCACACCATGACTCCCTCCTTCATGTGCACACTCTTCCACTGTCCACAGCAATAACCCTTTATTATTATTATTATACAGGATTTATATAGCGCCGACAGTTTACGCAGCGCTTTACAACATTATAAACTTTTAGCAATATTAACCTTTTTTTGCCATTTCTCCAACCAATTTCTGATCAAACAGTGCTTCCTTCTCAAAACGTTCTACAGATTCCTCACACGTGTTGCCCTGTAAAAGATGCACAGCCATGCCATTAATTGTTATGCGTCTTAATCTGTAAATGCATGCAGTTCAGTGCGGCACATTTTTTCTAAAACAGTCAGGGACTTTTTTTCTGTATTTCTTGCCCCTAGTGCAACCCAATAGAATTAATTGACTGCCCAACACACAACGCGTGGGAACACGTACACTCTTTGGCACCTGTAGGTTTGAACAAAGTCTAAAGCCTTGTACACATGCTTTGATTTTCGGACGACCAAACGCCCGTTTTTTGTGACATGCTAGTCTCATGTCGAAAGTGAAGAGGGTACTCACAATACGAAAATTTTCGTACGACAGAATACGTCAGAAGTGACGTAATATGTTGAATAGTTTTGTATGTATTCTTTAGTTTCTGAGCATGCGTAGTCTTGCTCTTACAATTTTTTTCGTACGAAAACCATACTGTTGAAACGAAAATCACATGCTGAGTTCACATCCGACAAAAAATTTATAGTCTGCACATCCAGTTTTTGTCTGATGAAAAATCAAAATCGGGCGTTGAAAGCACTACGTACTAACGATCCGAAAATCAGCAGACAGATTGTCGTATTAATTTTTCCATCCGATTTTCTTATCGTGTGCACGGGCCTTTACACACATCGTGGGCTGCTGCAGCACATCTATTTTCATAACTCTTCTACAATAGCAATTCGCTAATAGGGCAATTAGTATTATCAGTGTGCCTAATAAGAATTAATACTATGACTATAATTGAAGGCAAAACTTTTTTATTTTTAGTTTTGGATAGAGTGGAGAGGGATTGGAACATTTGTTGTGTTTCTTTTGTTGTTCGTGTTGCCATTCGGAAGATCCTCCATTTGCCCTGTTTACTGTTATTACCGAAAGTGAAAGAAAATCCAAAATTTGGGGTTGTCACCAGACAGTGCCAGCCCAAGACATTGTGCTGCCTCGTACCAAGAATGAAATGCTGCCCCCCCCCCCCCACCCCATAAAAAAAAAAAATCACGCCCACCAAAATGCCCCCACATCAATTATTTTATATCATGATAACTAAAGTGGACCTGTCATGGCTCTATACATGTATATAGGAGTATAAAGAGGACCTGTTATGGTTGTTTACATTTATAGGAGTATAAAAAGGACTTGTTATGGCTCTATTCATGTATAGGAGTATAAAGAGGACCTGTTATGGCACTATACGTGTATATATAAGTATAAAGAGGACCTGTCATGGCACTATACGTGTATATATAAGTATAAAGAGGACCTGTCATGGCTCTATACATGTAAATGAGTATAAAGAGGACCTGTCATGGCTCTATGCATGTATAGGAGTATAAAGAGGACCTGTCATGGCACTATACGTGTATATATAAGTATAAAGAGGACCTGTCATGGCTCTATACATGTAAATGAGTATAAAGAGGACCTGTCATGGCTCTATTCATGTAAAGGAGTATAAAGAGGACCTGTCAAGGCTCTATACATTATATATGGTGGAATATCCACGCTAAACCCTCTAACATATGTGCATATACTTATATTTAAAAATATTTGTGTTGGTAAAAAGCGGTGAAACAAAATTAAGTATATTTGTTGATAAAAAACATTAAAAAGGAAGAAAGTGGTGCTGCAACTAGAAAACCTGAATATTCAGCTAATAGATATGTGTAACAAATTTAGATGCGCAACCAAAATAATATAAATAAATGTATAAAAACCACATAGGTGTAGGAATGAAAAAAAAACACAAATAGTGCCACAATATAGTTAATAGTCCATAACAGATATCAATCCGTTGAAATTGGACTCTTCAGAAGGCGTAACGATTGCTCTATTCACCCCGCAAAAAGGGCAGCCAGACAACAGCCAAAAAAGTGATTTTAAAGACCAAAGGCCCGCTTACCAGATCTGTTGGATCCCAGGTTATAGAGATCATATAGGCATACACAGGAGGGATCAATCAGCCAGGGACGGTGTGTTCACACGTTCATCCAATATCCGAATCCTCTCCTCCAAAGGCAACTCTCCAACTGCTGCAGTATGCTTCATGGGACCCTTGTCAGGGTAAGATCGCTTGTGGAGCGTATTATGAAAGGTAGAAATAAGACTTCATGGTGCAGTACTAAAATCAAGGTTTCTTTATTCCAATATGAGGATAAGCAACTGACATCCAAAAAAACGGTGTATTCAATAAGAACTCAAGCCAGCCAGCTGGTGCGTGGTGGAGCTGTAGGACCTGACGTTACCAAGCACTAGCTGGCTGGCTTGAGCCACGGCTGTGAGTGTCACTTGCCACATGTTGCGGATTGTCACTTGCCACAACGTCACCTGCCACACATTGCGGATTGTCACTTGCCACGATGTCACACATTGCGGATTGTCACTTGCCACGACACCACCTGCCACACATTGTGGATTGTCACTTGCCACAATGCCACCTGCCACACGTAGCGGATAGGGGATTGTCACGTGCCACCTCACCTGCCACACATTGCGGATTGTCACTTGCCTTGAAGTCACCTGCCACACGTAGCGGATTGCCACTTGCTGTGTTCCAGAGTAAAGGCAGGCAGCAGAGAGATGATGTAATCTCTCTGCTGTCCGTGGCTGCACAGTGAAGGCGGAACTGCAGTGATGCAGGGCGGTCAGTGAGAGATGATGTCATCTCTCTGCTCCCCCACCCTCCGGCCCGCTGATTGGCCAGCAAGCCCGCTTACAAGCCGACTGTCCCGCCCGCTGTCTGACTTCCCCTGTTCTGCCCATGCGCTCCTGTCCCCCATCGGATAGTGTCCGCCCTGTACTGCGCAGGCGCAGCGCTTGCGCAATACGGAGGACAAAGGAGACGCCAAAAGTCTCTGAACATGAACAGCGGGAGTGTGTGGCTCAATGTACTCTTAATTGCGCAGGCGCTGTGTAGAGCCGACGAACAGCTGTTTATGTTCGGAGACTTTCGGCGTCTCCTTTGTCCTCCGTACTGCGCAAATGCTGCGCCTGCGCAGTACAAGGCGGACACTATCCGATGGGGGACCCTTCTTGGCAGAACACCAGGCTCCTCACAGTGGGATCCGCAGCGGAGTGGGCGGAACAGGATGGCTGGCGGGTGGAAATTTGCCGCCCCCTGAAAGTGCCGCCTGGAGCCATCGCTCCATTAGGTCCCATGGTAGGGCCGGCCCTGTCACCAGATAATGAATAGAGTGGAAATTTTCCAGTGGTGACATTAGTTCTAGTGGCCCTGGTGACAATCACAGATTCCCTCACTTTGGAGAAATTTCCTCTTGCTTCCTATTTTGGCTATGGGGCAGGAAGTAAAGAGAAATCTCCCCAGTAGGAGACAGATGGCAAAAAGAGGAGTTATACTCTCCCGAATGCCTAGTACACACCATGAGAAAATTAGACAAAAAGTCCTATTATGTGATAGCAGCAAGAATTTCAGCATCCACAAGTATTGGAAGATGTTTATATAGGAAGATCTCTAGGGCTTTATGCACACAGACACTTGCAGGCATCCAATGTAAATTGCGGGAGCATTTCCACACCTGGGAGGGACACTGGCTGCAGCACACAGCTGTCTGTAGTAATGAATGACTGTACACGGGTATACACCATGCTTGCCTAAACATTGCACACAGGTGTAAATCCCTTGATGAACAAAAGCCATGTTCAGGGATTTACACCCATGCAAGAGTTTATGCAAGCTCGGTGTATACTTAAATACAGCTAGCGTACAGCCATACTTTCCTTAGGTTGGCGGTATGCAGCAGAATTCTCTCTCAGGTGCTGAAATATGTCTGCAGTTTACACCCGATGTCTGAAAGTATTCATATGCATGAGGAAGAAGTTGTAGGATAACATAGGTACAAGCTTGCTAGCAGAGAACATGCTATAATCAACACTGGGGTTGATTTACTAAAACTGGAGAGTGCAAACTCTGGTGCAGCTGTGCATGGTAGCCAATCAGCTTCTGACTTCAGCTTGTTCAATTAAAGTATAACTTAGTCCCCGTTCACATCGGCACGATTTGACATGTCAAAACGCATGCCAAATCGCAGCCTTTTGCCGGCAACAGCACTGTCCCAATCAGTGCAACGCCATACCGATATACAAAAGTAGTTACTGCACTAATTTTGGCGACTTCAAGGGCAATTTCAATAGACATCTGTGCATGAACCCGCACAGATGGCACTTTTCAAGCTTTTTTAAGATGCATCCATTAAAAACTACGGGGATGTAAACATGCAATTTTAACCGAAAAGAAGTTCAAATTCTTTTTCGAGATTCACACGACAGATGAAAAGCGACACAAAAGTGTGAAGGGGCACATTGAGAATAATAGGGAGAGCTGAAAGAAGAGAAAGGGCTGAATTGGAAGACTGATTATCATGAGAGATGGGTAGATGCAGGAGAGATGGACAAGAGTGCAGAGAGCTGAAGTGGAGAACACGATGGAGTACAAAAAGATGGCAGGGACATATGGGAAAAAAATGCAGGCATTCATGGCGTGGAGACACCTATGACCCCTGTGTGTCAGTTACTCCTGTTATGCATGCTGCACTTTGTGCAATACTGTACACACTTTTGACCCCTGCACTCATGTGTTACTCCTGACCCCTGCACTCTGTGTGTTACTTACTCCTGACCCCCCTGCACTCTGTGTGTTACTTACTTCTGACTCCTGCACTCTGTGTGTTACTTACTTCTGACCCCACACTCTGTGTGCTATGCACTCCTGACCCCTGCACTCTGTGTGTTACTTACTTCTGACCCCTGCACTCTGTGTGTTATGCACTCTTGACCCAAAGCAGTGTAGGCTCAAGTCATAGGCATACGCACAGGGTGTGTCGCTTGTGCCTAGGCACCCCCTTATCACCCCATGCCCATTAGCATTATTGCTCTGTGTGCCAGTGGAAAAATAGGAAAGATCTCCATCTTACCGGCTCTACCATAAGAGAAGTATGCACTTCTCTTTCACTGTGCTGGCAGGGAGGTTGATTGGTAACCAGGTGAGGAGTACAAAGACAAGTGTGTCTTGCCTACAGTCAAGCATGGTGGTGGGAGGGTCATGGTCTGGAGCTGCATGAGTGCTGTCGGCACTGGGGAACTACAGTTCATTGAGGAAACTATGAATGCCAACATGTATTGTGACATACTGAAGCAGAGCATGATCCCCTCCCCTCAGACACTGAGCCGCAGGGCAGTATTCCAACATGATAATGACCTCAAACACTCCTCCAAGATGACCACTGCCTTGCTAAAGAAGCTGAGGGTAAAGGTGATGGACTGGCCATGCATGTCTACAGACCTAAACACTATTGAGCATCTGTGGGGCATCCTCAAACAGAAGGTGGAGGAGCGCAAGGTCTCGAACATCCACCAGCTCCGTGATGGCAACCTGTCAAGTTCTGGTGAACTCCATGCCCAAGAGGGTTAAGGCAGTGCTGGAAAATAATGGTGGTCACACAAAATATTGACACTTTGGGCCCAACCGCTATAATGACTGTGTGTTGAGTTAGTTTGAGGGGACAGCAAATTTACACTGTTATACGAGCTGTACACTCACTACTCTACATTGTAGCAAAGTGTCATTTCTTCAGTGTTGTCACATGAAAAGACCTTGTAGCAGTTTCCTTTTGTTGCTGTGACAAAATAGCTCTTTGTTTCCCCAGACTGACTGCATACTCTTTCTAAATGGTTGGGTCTGGATTATTATTAATCAGCTGATACCTTAATGTGTTCTAATGAGAAAAGCTGCAGTGTCTGCATCCCTTTAGAAGTGATTAACCCTTGGAGAGTATCTCACCAAAACCTACATTTCTACTGCAGGGGGTGTCTAAATTGTAATTTTTATCTTAGTATAGACTTCTGGGAAAATCAGTGAGCCAATCACACAAGCAGGCAATTACATTTTGGAGGCGTTCTGTATACCAACGGTGTACAGAATGCCTCCAAGTTGCCATATTGCACTGAATTTTACAGAAAGTTACGGCACTGTAGATTGAAAAAGAAAGATATTTTTTAATCACATTAAGGCCTCTTTCACACGGACTGTCCGTTCAGGTCCGCCTGTTAGTTTTTTAGGCGGATCTGAACGGACACTCCATGGAGGTCTATGGAGCGTTGGATGTCAGCGGTGACATGTCCGCTGACATCCGACCCGCTCCGATCCAATCCGAAAAAGTGTAACAGAGGAAAAACCTACTTTTCCATCCGTTTTCGGATCTTCCTGCTCAGCGGGGATCGGCAGAGCGATCCCCGCTGAGCAAGCGGATGTTCACGGGGCGGATCATCACTGATCCGCCCCATGTGAAAGAGCCCTTAATCACAACATGGCTTGTGCAGCAGTTTTAATTTTGTTGTCTATTTTTTTTAGTTTTTTAGTCTTTTTTTTTTTTTAATTTGCTTTTTTTTTTAAAAATACGAAAATGGGGTTCCGATTTAAGTATTTCCCTATTTGTGCCCTTATTGTATAGATCTTCTCAAATGTCATAAAACAAAACATTATGCCACATAACTTTGGATTTATATACCTGAAGAGAAAATCAATGCTTCCTGCCCTGTAGTTTTAAAGGAGCACAATAGTACAGTATGAGTAAACTAATTGTGTGCCCACACGCCTTTCTGATGATGCTAATAAAGATAAACTGTTAGATCCCCTCCCTCAATCAGCGCATTAGACAACTGCTGGTGTGTGGAAAAGTCTATAATTTTTCACGAGCAAATGAATATAATCGTTTGATCTTGACAGTCACTGAAATGTCAGCTATTTTCTAGTTCTTATTTCCAAAGAAACCAGACATCTAACTGGTTGACAGAGAATATACTTATGATTAGTAAAAATATCCCTATTATATAGAAAGCTGGACACCTGATGAGCCCAGTTTCTCAGAAACACAGTGAGACTGTACATCTAAGTACAGGCCCGGATTGGCCATAGGGCAAACCGGGCATTTGCCCGGTGGGCCGCGGCCGCTGGGGCCGCCAGTCCTTGCATGGCCCAACGGCTTGAGCTTGTGCCGCTCATCCAGCCTCTCCGCGGCCGCCCGGCTGCCAGTTAAGCTCAGCCATCGGCGCCGGGGGGAGGAGCTAAATGAGACGTCTTCGGCCTCACCACGGCTGCACGGCCGCACGTATAGGTCAGCCGTCAGTGCCGGGGGGAGGAGCCAGAGCAGACACATTGGAGCCGCTGTTATGTCGAGAGGTGCTGGAACAGAAAACGTAAGTTCAGCCTCCCCTGTGAACTAGATAGGAGGATCGGTGGGGGTGGCTGCATATAGAACAATTATTTTCTCCATCTTCCTCCTGCAGTATCGAATGCCTGTGAGAGGTAGAGGAGAAGCAGGCATTCCGAGACTGCAGGAGGAAGATGGAGAAAATGATTCTTCTATATGCAGCCGCCCCCACCGATCCTCCTATCCTGCTTCTCTCTGCTGCTCCCGCAGGGCTCTCCACCGCACCCATACTCTCTGCCAACCCCGTGCTCTCCACATCACCCCCATACTCTCCACCCCCCCATACTCTCCACCTCCCCCTATACTCTCTGCCACCCCCCATGCTGTCTGCCTCCCCCCATGCTCTCTGCCTCCCCCCATGCTCTCTGCCACCCCCCATGCTCTCTGCCACCCCCCATGCTCTCTGCCACCCCCCATGCTGTCTGCCACCCCCCAGCTGTCTGCCACCCCCCATGCTGTCTGCCACCCCCCATGCTGTCTGCCACCCCCCATGCTGTCTGCCACCCCCCCATGCTGTCTGTCACCCCCCCATGCTGTCTGTCACCCCCCCATGCTGTCTGTCACCCCCCCATGCCATGCTCTCCGCCACCCCCATGCTCTCCGCCTCCCCCCATGCTCTCCGCCACCCCACATGCTCTCCGCCTCCCCCCATGCTCTCCGCCACCCCCCATGCTCTCCGCCACCCCCCATGCTCTCCGCCACCCCCCATGCTCTCCGCCACCCCCCATGCTCTCCGCCTCCCCCCATGCTCTCCGCCTCCCCCCATGCTCTCCGCCTCCCCCCATGCTCTCCGCCTCCCCCCATGCTCTCCGCCTCCCCCCATGCTCTCCGCCACCCCCCATGCTCTCCGCCACCCCCCATGCTCTCCGCCTCCCCCCATGCTCTCCGCCACCCCACATGCTCTCCGCCTCCCCCCATGCTCTCCGCCACCCCCCATGCTCTCCGCCACCCCCCATGCTCTCCGCCACCCCCCATGCTCTCCGCCACCCCCCATGCTCTCCGCCTCCCCACATGCTCTCCGCCTCCCCCCATGCTCTCCGCCACCCCCCATGCTCTCCGCCACCCCCCATGCTCTCCGCCACCCCCCATGCTCTCCGCCTCCCCCCATGCTCTCCGCCTCCCCCCATGCTCTCCGCCTCCCCCCATGCTCTCCGCCTCCCCCCATGCTCTCCGCCTCCCCCCATGCTCTCCGCCTCCCCCCATGCTCTCCGCCTCCCCCCATGCTCTCCGCCTCCCCCCATGCTCTCCGCCTCCCCCCATGCTCTCCGCCACCCCCCATGCTCTCCGCCTCCCCCCATGCTCTCCGCCACCCCACATGCTCTCCGCCTCCCCCCATGCTCTCCGCCACCCCCCATGCTCTCCGCCACCCCCCATGCTCTCCGCCACCCCCCATGCTCTCCGCCACCCTCCATGCTCTCCGCCACCCCCCATGCTCTCCGCCACCCCCCATGCTCTCCGCCACCCCCCATGCTCTCTGCCACCCCCCATGCTCTCTGCCACCCCCCATGCTCTCTGCCACCCCCCATGCTCTCTGCCACCCCCCATGCTCTCCACCTCCCCCCATACTCTCCACCTCCCCCATACTCTCCACCTCCCCCCATACGCTCCACCTCCCCCCCATGCTCTCTGCCACCCCCCATACTCTCCACCTACCCCCCATACGCTCCACCTACCCCCCATACGCTCCACCTACCCCCCATACGCTCCACCTACCCCCCATACTCTCCACCTCCCCCCATACGCTCCACCTCCCCCCCATGCTCTCTGCCACCCCCTCATAGTCTCCACCTCCCCCCATGCTCTCTGCCTCCCCCCATGCTCTCTGCCACCCCCCATGCTCTCTGCCAACCCCATACTCTCTGCCACCCCCATACTCTCTGCCACCCCCATACTCTCTGCCACCCCTATACTCTCTGCCACCCCCATACTCTCTGCCACCCCCATACTCTCTGCCACCCCCATACTCTCTGCCACCCCCATACTCTCTGCCACCCCCATACTCTCTGCCACCCCCATACTCTCTGCCACCCCCATACTCTCTGCCACCCCCATACTCTCTGCCACCCCCATACTCTCTGCCACCCCCATACTCTCTGCCACCCCCATACTCTCCGCCTCCTCATACTCTCCACCTCCCCCCATGCTCTCTGCCACCCTCCCTCTCATACACTCCACCTCCCCCCTCTCATACTCTCCACCTCCCCCCCATGCTTTCTGCCACCTTCCATGCTCTCCGCCTTCCCCCATGCTCTCCGCCTTCCCCCATGCTCTCCACCTTCCCCCATGCTCTCTGCTACCCCCTCATACTCTCCACCTCCCCCATGCTCTCCACCTCCCCCTGTGCTCTCTGCCACCCCCTGTGCTCTCTGCCACCCCCTGTGCTCTCTGCCACCCCCTGTGCTCTCTGCCACCCCCTGTGCTCTCTGCCACCCCCCGTGCTCTCTGCCACCCCCCGTGCTCTCTGCCACCCCCCGTGCTCTCTGCCACCCCCCGTGCTCTCTGCCACCCCCCGTGCTCTCTGCCACCCTCCGTGCTCTCCACATTACCCCCACGCTCTCCGCTTCCCCCTGTGCTCTTCACATTCCCCATGCTCTCCACCTCCCCCCATGCTCTCCACCTCCCCCCATGCTCTCCACCTCCCCCTATGCTCTCCACCTCCCCCTATGCTCTCCACCTCCCCCTATGCTCTCCACCACTCCCCCCTGTGCTCTTCCAGTCTTCCCATCACCCCATGCTCTCCGCCAGCCCTCCTGTGCTGTCCACATCCCCCATGCTCTCCGTTGTCCTCCCTGGGCTCTCCACCTCCCCCCATGCTCTCCGCTGCCCCCCTGTGCTCTCCTCTTCCTCCCTGTGTTCTCTGCCTCTCCCCTGTGCTCTCGCCCCACCCATGTTCTCAAGGTTCTTCCCTGTGCTCTCCAACCCCCATGCTCTTTCCTGGTCGCACCCCCCCCCCCCCCTCCACACCTCTGCTGGGTTCCCCCCTCCCCTCTCT
Organism: Lithobates septentrionalis; assembly: GCA_037952835.1. Lineage (NCBI taxonomy): Eukaryota > Metazoa > Chordata > Amphibia > Anura > Ranidae > Lithobates > Lithobates septentrionalis. Next base: position 5,467,578 of record JBBDGP010000819.1, read on the forward strand.
CAGGGGATCTGTCAGGGTGGAGAGTGGGGAAGGGGCCGGTTAACATATCATGGGCTGCTCAATCCAAAATGCCCGGGCCTATTTTTTGTCCCAGTCCGGGCCTGTCTAAGTATATGGGATTTCATCCCTTGGCAAATATAACTGCTGTCTTAATGCTGACTTATACAAAGGTGTACTGTATTTGGAGAGTAGGGCAATGCATATCCCCGCATCATAACCTTTGGAGAAGTCTGAGAAAATGAATCTGGTCTGGTGAGCCAATTCTCTGGTTTCTACATACACACGCTCACCGGCTTCTTTATTAGGTACACCTTGGTAGTAGAACTGGGCGATTTTCTCAAAAAAAAAAACTTGATTCACGATTCGAATCGAGTTTTTTTTTATTGGACACCGCGCCGGTCCTGAGGAGCTGCGGGCAGGAGTTTTTAGGTGAGGCCGCGGCTTCGGCCTAGTCCATGGTGTCCGGCCTTGCGGACTAGGCCGAAGCCGTGGCCTCACCTAAAAACTCCTGCTCCTCAGGACCGGCGCGGTGTCAGCGCTGGTCCTGGTGAAAAAAAAAAATCTAAAAAAATCGATATGACCTCTCAACTCGATTCAAGATTCAAATCCATTTTTTCCCCAGCCCTACTTGCTAGTACCGGGTTGGACCTCCTTTTGCCTTCAGAACTGCCTTAATTCTTCATGGCATAGTTTCAACAAGGTGTTGGAAACATTCCCCAGAGATTTTGGTCCATATTGACATGATAGCATCACGCAGTTGCTGCAGATTTGTTGGCTGCACATCCATAATGCAAATCTCCCTTTTCCACCACATCCCAAAGGTGCTTTATTGGATTGAGATCTGGTGACTGTGGAGGCCATTGGAGTACAGTGACTTCATTGTCATGTTCAAGAAACCAGTTTGAGATGATTTGAGCTTTGTGACATGGTGCATTATCCTGCTGGAAGTAGTCATCAGAAGATGGGTACACTGTAGTCATAAAGGGATGGACATGGTCAGCAACAATACTCAGGTAGGCCGTGGCATTTAAACGATGCTCAGATGCTACTAAGGGGCCCAAAGTGTGCCAAGCAAATATCCCCCACATTATTACACCACCGCCACCAGCCTGAACCGTTGATACAAGGCAGGTTCCATGCTTTCATGTTATTTACGACAAATTCTGACCCAACCGTCTGAATGTCACAGCTGAAATCAAGACTCATCAGACCAGGCAACGTTTTTCCAAACTTTAATTGGCCAATTTCGGTCAGCCTGTGCGAATTGGCACCCGGTGTGGTCTTCTGCTGCTGTAGCCCATCTGCTTCAAGGTTCGATGTGTTGTGCATTCAGAGATGTATTCTGCATACCTTGGTTATAATAAGTGGTTATTTGAGTTACTGTTGCCTTTCTATCATCTTGAACCAGTCTGCCCATTCTCTTCTGACCTCTGACATCAACAAGGCATTTTTGTCCACACAACTTCCCGCTCACTGGATATTTTCTCTTTTTCAGACCATTCTCTGTAAAACCCTAGTGAAACCCTCTGTGAAAATCCTAGTAGGTCAACAGTTTTTGAAATATTCAAACCAACTTGTCTGACACCAATGGCTCCTGCTGCTATCAATCTGTCCAATGAGGAGAGAGACAGCGGCCGGAGCCACTGCGATTGTGCATATTGCTATATCGGATCGGGCTCACGTAAGAAAAGGGGGGGGTAAGGGGGAGCTGCAGCACAGAAGGTTTTTCACCTTACTGCATAGAAAAACCTTAAAGCTGAGTTCTGCTGAAAAAAAAAATTAAAAGTCAGCAGCTACAAATACTGCAGCTGCTGACTTTTAATATTTGGACACTTACCTGTCCCAGGGTCCAGCGATGCGGGGGAGCGAAGTCCCGCTCATCTCCCCCTCCTGTCTGTGGTGCCGGAATTGTAAGTGTGGGCACCCGCCACTGCGCATGTGCGAGCCGCGCCGTGTGCCATGACTGGCTGGGCAATCATCTGGGACCTGTGACGTGTCCCAGATGATTGCCGAGAGGGAGGGGGGAGAGGTGATCTCCCTTTCCGGTGCCGCGGTGCACCGGGAGGAAGTGGGAGCTGGGACCCTCTGAAAAGAGGGTACAGGCTCCCCCCCAAAAAAATGACATGCCAAATGTGACATGTCAGGGGGTCACCTTCCCTTAAAGCGAAAGTTCCATTTTTGGGTGGAACTCCGCTTTAAGGCTTTAAAGCCACTTTAAGTTCCCTTTCTTCCACATTCTAATGCTCGGTTTAAACTTCAGCAAGTCGTCTTCACCACGTCTAGATGCCTAAATGCAAGTTCCTCCACCCCAAACTCGCTAATCCATGTCTTTATGGACCTTGCTTTGTGCACTGGTCCAAATCATTTGGTGGAGGGGGGATTATGGTGTGGGGCTGTTCTTCAGGGGTTGGGCTTGGCCCCTTAGTTCCAGTGAAGAGAACTCTTAAGGCATCACCATACCAAGACATTTTGGACAATTTCATGCTCCCAACTTTGTGGGAACAGTTTGGGGATGACCCCTTACTGTTCCAACATGACTGCGCACCAGTGCACAAAGCAAGGTCCATAAAGACATGGATGAGCGAGTTTGGGGTGAAGGAACTTGACTGGACTGCACAGTCCTGACCTCAACCCGATAGAAGACCTTTGGGATGAATTAGAGCAGAAGACTGTGAGCCAGGCCGAACTTCTCATCCAACATCAGTGCATGACCTCACAAATTGTCAAACATTCCCATAGACACACTCCTAAACCTTGTGGACAGAGTTCCCAGAAGAGTTGAAGCTGTTATAGTTGCAAAGGGTGGGCCAACTCATTGTTGAACCCTATGGACTAAGACTGAGATGCCATTAAAGTTTGTGTGCGTGTAAAGGCAGGGCAAAACTTTTGGCAATATAGTGTACCTTCACAAGGTTAAAACAAAAGTTTCAATCTGACAGATAGTTTTATGGCTACAAAATTGGTGAACAATATTATGCTATACCAAATTGTAACAAGTTGTAACAAGTAAAACCACAACAAATGGTTACTGCCCTGTGGACAGGATCTAAGTAAATAATAGTCAGCTATTTAGGCTGGGCTGCATCCTCTTCTGGGCTGGGAACCTAAGCACTGTGAAGAGAGGAGCATCACACGACCATATAGGCATTTTTTCTGATTCCCTCCAAACTCCCCTGCATGCTAGCCTATAGGGCTCATTTACTAAAACTGGAGAGTGCAAAATCTGGTGCAGCTGTGCATGGTAGCCAATCAGCTTCTAACTTCACTTCCCTTTAGTTAAACAGTTGCCTTGGTATTTAAAAGCCTTTATTCCTCAATCCCTCATGGTTTAGAGTTGGAGGATGTTTCCTTTTATCTGGACACATATACTAATCTTACCATTTAGTACCGGGCCTTTATTCTGGAGACACTGGAATTTTTTGTGACACATAACTACTTTGTGTTTGATGGGGTTTCCTATCTCCAAAGGTGCGGGGCTGCGATAGGGGCCACATTTTCTCCATTCCTGGAGAACCTTTACATGGGTTGGTGGGAGCGATTCCGCATCTTTGGAGTGGAGAACCCCTTTAGACCTTATGCTTAAAACGTATTTGCAGTGATGAATTGCAATTTAAGTGCTTTGTACAAATGTATTTTGGACAGGGGTTACCGTATATGAATGCTCAACAGAGCTCTTAGACACCTTTCACACTGAGGCACTTTACAGGCGTTTTTGCGCTAAAAATAGCGCCTGTATACTGCCTCTTTTGCAGCCCCAGTGTGAAAGCCTGAGTGCTTTCACACTGGGGCGGTACGCTTACAGGACAGGAAAAAAAGTCCTGCAAACAGCATCTTTGGGGCGGTGCGGGAGCGGTGTATACAACGCTCCTCCACCACCCCTGCCAATTGAAATGAATGGGCACCGCTTTCAAATCTCTTTGAAAGCAGCGCTAATCGGGCACTTTTAACCCCTTTTTAACCCCTTCTGGGGGGTTAGAAGTGCTGCTATAACAGCGGTAAAGCGCTGCTTAAACTAGCAGCACTTTAACACTAACGCCTGCGCTGCCCCAGTGTGAAAGGGGTTTTAATATCGCTAAAAATAAACGTAGGGAGGATTTGTTGCATTTAACTGCGAGCAAGAAAATAGATTCATACAAAAATAAATTAACCTTATTAACTCCATTTAGTATGGAATGTAGTGATGTTTGAGCCATTATCAATAGATATTTGCCGGTTCTTTGTATGGATGACACTTGTGCCAACATACTACAGAACGGTATCAATATAGTACCCAGAAGGGCACCAACATTGAGTCAGTCCTTGTCATCTAGTTTTTATGATAATAAAATCAAATCCCAGTCATTCACATGGCTTCACTTTAAGGGGAACTTTAAATGTGGGTCATTGGGTTGCTCTTGCTGTGGTCATATTCTGGGGGGCAATATGTTCCGAGCATCATCTAATCAAAGGGAAGAAGAGATCAAGTCCTTTTATAATTGCAATACTAACTATGTCATATATCTGGTCATCTGCAGTATATGTTATGTTCAATATATTGGTCAGACAACGAGACGGTTGAGGGACCGCTTTTATGAACACATCTATAGTGTAGCTAAAAACAAAGGAACCAACATAGCTAAACATTTTAGAGAGTGTCATGATGGACATGTCTCTGCCATGAAAGTTCAGATCATAGAGAAGGTGTGTGTGCCCAAGAGGGGAGGAGATGTCTTTCGGATGCTGTGCCAGAGGGAGGTGCCCTGGATCCATCCGCTCCAGATTCGTATCCCTTCTGGTCTCAACTTTGAGTGGGACGTTAGCCATTATTATGACTAGTGATACATTTACATATATTCTTTTTTTACATGTAGGTCACATTTAATTAATTATTTTTTAAATTGGTAATACTGGGTAATGCAGTGTATGGTGTTCTATATACAGGGATCTAACAATGTGTGACAGGGATTTGCTTGTTAAGCATTTGGGATTCTGATTGCATTACCCGACACCTGTTAAGGAGGAGGGAGCCTTTATAAGGCTGAATGCTTCAGTTGTGCCCTAGGTTTGAAGAAGCACTATTGACAGATTGAAACACGTCACCTCTTCTGGTTCCTGTGTCTTTGTCTTGGTGGCTGTCATGTGACTGTTGTTTGAACAATAAAACCACATTGAAACGGCATTGTTGGTGTGCAGCAATTTTTATTTTTTCCCCATTGTTTTTGGTGGCGAGCCATGGCTTGCACCCAGCACATCCGGATCAAGTTTATTTGTTCACCTGGAACGGCGTTACCTCTCCATAGATTTCCCAGCTTCTAACTTCAGCTTGTTCAATTAAGCTTTGACAAAAAAAAACATGGAAGCTGATTGGTTACTTTGCAGAGCTGCACCAGATTTTGCACTCTCCAGTTTTAGTAAATCAACCCCTATGTGCCCATGCACACACAAGCTTTTAGCAGGGTTTAGGCTACATTCACACTTGGCTGAGCGTTTCCAGGCATTTCTTTTTTTTTTAGGACATTTTTCATTTTTGAGCAGATTTGCAAATATTCTAGGCATTTTTTCAGGTGTAGTGCCAGTTGCGGCTGGTGCTCCATTTTTTTTGGGGGGGGGGGGGGGCGCAAACAAAGCCCCAACCAAACCCCCCCCCCCCTCCCCACGTCACTCGCCCGTGATGGGGCCTACATACAGACAGACAGACAGATAGACAGAGATAGATTAGATAGGACAGACAGATAGATACAGGTAGGTAGACCTTGTTCTCCTCCACCTTCCGTTTGAGGATGATCCACAGATGCTCAGTAGGGTTTAGGTCTGGAGACATGGTTGGCCAGTCCATCACCTTTACCCTCAGCTTCTTTAGCAAGACAGTGGTCGTCTTGGAGGTGAGTTTGGGGTCATTATCATGTTGCAATAATGCCCTGCGGTCCAGTCTACGAAGGGAGGGGATCATGCTCTGCTTCAGTATGTCACAGTACATGTTGGCATTCATGGTTCCCTCAATGAACTGTAGATCCCTAGTGCCAGCAGCACTCATGCAGCCCCAGACCATGACACTCCCACCACCATGCTTGACTGTAGGCAAGACAAGATAATGACCTCCAAACACACCTCCAAGACGACCACTGTCTTGCTAAAGAAGCTGAGGGTAAACTACTCTTTGTACTCCTCATCTGGTTGCCGCCCCACACGCTTGACACCATCTAAACCAAATAAGTTTATCTTGGTGTCATTAGACCACAGGACATGGTTCCAGTAATCCCTGTCCGTAATCTGCTTGTCTTCAGCAAACTATTTGTAGGCTTTCTTGTGCATCATCTTTAGAAGAGGCTTCTATCTGCAATGACAGCTATGCACTCCAATTTGATGCAGTGTGCTGCAAATGGTCTGAGCACTGACAGGCTGACTCCCACCCCTTCAACCTCTGCAGCAATGCAATACATTAATGGCTGTGTGTTGAGTTATTTTGAGGGGACAGCAAATTTACACTGTTATACAAGCTGTACACTCACTACTTTACATTGTAGCAAAGTGTCATTTCTTCAGTGTTGTCACATGAAAAGATATAATAAAATATTTACAAAAATGGGAGGGGTGTACTCACGTATGTGAGATACTGTATTTGCAGACAGACAGATAGATAAATAGATATACAGACAGATAGATAGACAGATACAGATAGATGAGAGAACAGAGACCTGTAAAGCATGGCTCTAGGACACAGTGCTGGGACCCCTCCTGGTGTACACATACAGTAGATGTGTAATGAAATGCTCCAACAGATTGTTGAGTGCAGGCTGGAGTGGAGGTTGATTCCAGGGTCAGAGGTGAAGGCGGACGCCCTCCACCCGCAGTCCAATCACACAAAACACACACGTTTTTGTGCAATGCGCAGTACGAATGCAACGCACATATGTGAACCAGATGCATTCATATGAATGTATTTTAAAATGTCCTGCAAATTGGATGCGGTGTAAGCTGCATCTAATTCGCATAGGTGTGAACGGGGGCTCAGACAACTCCAGCATTTGCAGCTGAAGCTGTAACCTTTGTAACCTTTCAAATACATTATATTTTCTTAACCACTTCAATACCAGGCACACCTTCCCGCCCAGACCAATTTTCAGCTTTCAGCGCTGTAGCAATTTGAATGACAATTGCGCGGTCATACAACACTGTACCCAAACAATTTCTTTATCATTTTGTTCTCACAAATAGAGCTTTCTTTTGGTGGTATTTGATCACCTCTGCGTTTTTATTTTTTTGCGCAACAAATAAAAAAAGACTGAAAATTTTGAAAAAAACCAAGTTTTTCTTTGTTTCTGTTAAAATTTTTTTGGAAATAAGTATGTTTTCTTCTTCAATGACGGGCACTGATACGGCGGCACGGATGGGCACCAATGAGGTGGCACTGATGAGGTGGCACTGATGGGCACTGATGGGCACTGATAGGTGGCACTGATGGGCACTGATAGGTGGCACTGGTATGCGGCACCGATGGGCACTCATAGATGGCACCGATGGGCACTCATAGGCGGCACTGATGGGCATTTGTAGGTGGCATTGATGGGTACTTATGGGTGGCACTGATGGGTACTTATTGGTGGCACTGATAGGTGGCATGGATGGGCACTGATGGGCACTGATAGGTGGGTACTGATGGGCACGGATGGGCACTGACAGGTGGCACCGATGGACAATGATGGGTGGCACTGATGACACTGATTGATGGCACTGATGCCCCTAAGGGTGGCATTGCTGGGCATCAGTGCTATATAATGGTGCCAATCAGTGCCCATTTGTGGGCACTGATTGGCACAGATTGGGCACTGACTGGGCACATTGGGCACATGTGGATGGCCATGGGGTACATACCTGACCATCCACATGTTGCCCCTCTCCCTGGTGGTCCTAGTGGCGATCCCTGGTGGTCCAGTGTGGTGATCTGAGGGGGGGCTGTGCTGATAAACAATCAGCACAGACCCCCCTGTCAGGAGAGCCACCGATCGGCTCTCCTCTACTCGCGTCTGTCAGACGCGAGTGAGGAAAAGCCGATCAACGGCTCTTCCTATTGACATTGTGATCAGCCGTGATTGGACACGGCTGATCACATGTTAAAGAGCCTCCGCCGGAGGCTCTTTACCATGATCGGTGTAGCGGTGTGTCAGACTGACACACCGATCGCCACGATGCGCGCCCCCCGCGGGCGCGCGGCGGCATGTTATCCTGCTGGACGTCATATGACGCCCAGTCAGGATAACTGAACCACCGCCCGGCCGTCATCTGCTATGGGCCGGGCGGGAAGTGAGTCTGGCTGTTTACATTTCTCTGTGACCCAACGTGATTAGCTAGCTTTGAGACAGTGAGATTCACAACATTTTCTGCTCCTCCCCTTCTCCCCCTTAAGGTGACCTCATTGTCTCTCCCCCTTAAGGTGACCTCATGGTCTCCTAGGTTACCTAGGTGATTGACCCAACCTTCAGGCAATTTCTTTAACCACTTCAATACCAGGCACTTAGACACCTTCCCGCCCAAGCCAATTTTCAGCTTTCAGAGCTGTCGCAATTTGAATGACAATTGCGCGGTCATGCTACACTGTACTCAAACTAATTTTTTATCATTTTGTTCCCACAAATAGAGCTTTCTTTTGGTGGTATTTGATCACCTCTGCAATTTTTTTTTTCTTTGTTTCTTTTAAATTTTTTTGTAAATAAGTAAGTTTCTGATATGGCTGCACTGACGGGCACTGATAAGGCGGCACTGATGGGCACCAATGAGGAGGCACTGATGAGGTGGCACTGGTATGCGGCACTGATGGGCACTCATAGGTGACACTGATGGGCACTCGTAGGCGGCACTGATGGGTACTTATGGGTGGCACTGGTGGGTACTTATGGGTGGCACGGATGGGCACTGATAGGTGGGCACTGATGGGTGGCACTGATGACACTGATGGGTGTCATTGCTGGGCATTACTCAATTCATCTATTACTCTATGGTGCCGGTCAGTGCCCATTTGTGGGCACTGATTGGCACAGATTGGGCACAGATTGGGCACATTGGGCACATGTGGATGGCCATGGGAGATGTACCTGGCCATCCACATGTTGGGGGCTTCCCTGGTGGTCCTAGCAGCTTCCCTGGTAGTCCAGTGTGGGCATCCGAGGGGGGGGCTGCGCTGATAAACAATCAGCGCAGACCCTCCCAGTCAGGAGAGCTGCCAATCGGCTCTCCTCTACTCGCGTCTGTCAGACGCGAGTGAGGAAAAGCTGATCAACGGCTTTTCCTGTTTACATCGTGATCAGCCCTCCGTCGGAGGCTCTTTACAGAGATCGGTGTAGTGGTGTGTCAGACTGACACAACGCACCACCGATCGCCACGATGCGTGCCCCCACGGGCGCGCGGCGGCTGTGATCCTGCAGGGCGTCATATGACGCCCAGTCAGGATAACTGAACCACCGCCCGGCCATCATTTTGCTATAGGCCAGGTGGGACGTGGTTAACCACACATTTCCCTTCCAACAAAGAGTACAGACACCAAACATTTGCAGACATCTTTTGTACAGAAGGTCAGGATGTCCTCAGATGTGACCCAGTCTCAACTTATAGAAACTGTGCAACAGTATTCTTAAATTTAGGACAAATCTCATTGACTATATTCTGATCGTATAGCTAAAGCCAATGTTTGGGAACTTATTTCAAAATCTTTGACACCATACTGGGAGAATCTTTCACCCAAACAGAAAGAGGATCAATGTAAGTATATATTTGGGCCTACTGTTTGTAGATGTCATTTTTTTTAACTTATTAATTGATTTATATTTTATTCACAGTGAATTCGTTCCAAAAAGTTGGAAGTCGTTGCAGGACCGAATAAAATGCGATCTGCAAAAAGATGAAGAGGTACAGGGAATTGGAGCTGCGGCAACTCTTAAACCACTCCCTCTTGCCGCTATATCGTGCCTTTAAGGAATGGGATCTCCTCTCCTCTACCAAATGATCAAGCTTTAGCTAAGGAGAATCTGTGAAGGCTGTTTGGCAATTTCTGCACGTTTTTATGACTTTGATTATGTAGGACCTTGATCGTGTGGTGGAGGAGAGGAGATCCCATTCGTTAAAGGCACGATATACCAACCTACTCGGTAGAAGGGAGGCACCATCTTGATATACAATACAGGCGTATTTATCATCTTTATCTGGTGAGTGGGGACCCACGAGAGGAGCACAGGAAGTCACCAGGAATATATATCAACGTGTCACCAACCCTGTATCTTACATCTGACGAACTTTATTGATTGCACTTTATTTTGCACATCTGATGAACTTTATTGATTGCACTTTATTTTATACTGGCACTGAGCACTTTATTATGTTAAACATGTGGTTATTATGCTACACATTTGATGTTTGTACATATGTATATTAGTAGTTTATAGGTGCAGCGCTGAGTATAAATTCTCTTGTCAATAATTTCAAGACCATAAGTAAATATTAAATATTTAACTGTAATTTTTTTGGGCAGTAATTATATACATATATATACATATTTTTTAAATTATTAACAATTTTAAAAACCTTTTTTTTTTGATGTTGCTTTAATTTTACCAAAATATTTATTAATAATTGAAAATTATATAATTTAGGAATTTTTTTTAAATATTTTATTTTTAACAAATAAAAAATATTTAAAGTATTACAATTGTAATTTACAAATGTCCAAAAAAAGTGATAAAAAGATTATCTATAAGAGAATTTTAGATGTATGTATGTACAGTATCTCACAAAAGTGAGTACACCCCTCACATTTTTGTAAATATTTTATTATATCTTTTCATGTGACAACACTGAAGAAATGACACTTTGCTACAATGTAAAGTAGTGAGTGTATAGCTTGTATAACAGTGTAAATTTGCTGTCCCCTCAAAATAACTCAACGCAGCCATTAATGTCTAAACTGCTGGCAACAAAAGTGAGTACACCCCTAAGTGAAAATGTACAAATTGGGCCCAATTAGCCATTTTCCCTCCCTGGTGTCATGTGACTCCTTAGTGTTACAAGGTCTCAGGTGTGAATGAGGAGCAGGCATGTTAAATTTGGTGTTCTCGCTCTCACACTCTTATACTGGTCACTGGAAGTTCAACATGGCACCTCATGGCAAAGAACTCTCTGAGGATCTGAAAAAAATAATTGTTGCTCTATATAAAAATGGCCTAGCCTATAAAAAGACCCTGAAACTGAGCTGCAGCATGGTGGCCAAGACCATACAGCGGTTTAACAAGACAGGTTCCACTCAGAACAGGGCTCACCATGGTCAACCAAAGAAGTTGAGTGCACGTGCTCAGCATCATATCCAGAGGTTGTCTTTGGGAAGTAGACATATGAGTGCTGCCAGCATTGCTGCAGAGGTTGAAGGGGTGGGGGGTCAGCCTGTCAGTGCTCGGACCATACACTGCACACTGCATCAAATTGGTCTGCATAGCTGTCATCCCAGAAGGAAGCCTCTTCTAAAGATGATACACAAGAAAGCCTGCAAACTGTTGGCTAAAGACAAGCAGACTAAGGACATGAATTACTGGTCTGATGAGACCAAGATAAACTTATTTGGTTCAGATGGTGTCAAGCGTGTGTGGCGGCAACCAGATGAGGAGTACAAAGACAAGTGTGTCTTGCCTACAGTCAAGCATGGTGGTGGGAGTGTCATGGTCTGGGGCTGCATGAATTCTGCCGGCACTGGGAACTACAGTTCATTGAGGGAACCGTGAATGCCAACATGTACTGTGACATACTGAAGCAGAGCATGATCCCCTCCCTTCGAAGACTGGGGCACAGGGAATAATAATAATAATATTCCAACATGATAATAACCCCAAACACACCTCCAAGACGACCACTGCCTTGCTAAAGAAGCTGAGGGTAAAGGTGATGGACTTGCCAAGCATGTTTCCAGACCTAAACCCTATTGAGCATCTGTGGGGCATCCTTAAACAGAAGGTGGAGGAGCGCAAGGTCTCTAACATTCACCGGCTCTGTGATGTCATCATGGAGGAGTGGAAGAGGACTCCAGTGGCAACCTATGAAGCTCTAGGGAACCCCATGCCCGAGAGGGTTAAGGAAGTACTGGAAAATAATGGTGGCCACAGAAAATATTGACAGTTTGGGCCCAATTTGGACATTTTCACTTAGGGGTGTACTCACTTTTGTTGCCAGTGGTTTAGACAATAATGGCAGTGTGTTGAGCAAATTTACACTGTTATACAAGCTGTACACTCACTACTTTACATTGTAGCAAAGTGTCATTTCTTTAGTGTCACATGAAAAGATATCATAAAATATTTACAAAAATGTGAGGGGTATATACAATTATGATAAAAGTAAGGTTTTTATATTATAATTAGATTTATATATTTATGTTGTAAAAATGAGAGTGGTGAAGGGGGGGGGGATTGACAAGGATGGAGGGGGGTTGGAGAGAGAGAGAGAGAGAGAGAGAGGGGGGGAGAGAGAGAGGGGGGGTAGAGAGAGGGGGGGGTGGAGAGAGAGGGGGAGAGACAGGGGGGAGAGAGGGAACGGAGAGAGAGAGGGGGTGGAGAGAGAGAGAGAGAGAGAGAGAGAGAGGGTGGAGAGAGAGAGGGGGGAAGAGAGAGGGGGGGTGGAGAGAGAGAGAGAGAGAGAGGGTGGAGAGAGAGAGG